>PVHX01000233.1:0-283330 GCA_004024805.1 Geosciurus inauris
GTTAAATAGGCTTTTCTATGCCTATTCCTTTCTTTTCCCCTTTTTAAACACACTTGATTTGAATATTCACTTAATGATGTCCCATGAATCTCAGAAGCTGCTGTTGCTATCCTCCTCCTCCTTTCTTCTCCTTCTTCCCCTCTTCCTCCTCTTCCTTCTCTTTCACCACTTCTCCTCTTCCTTTTCCTCCAAAGTATTTGTCTTCAAGTTTGAAAACTCTTTCGTTTACTTAATCTAGTCTGTTGAACTGTATTTTTATTTGACTTACTTAGTTTTTTAGTTTCAACATTTCCATTTGTTTCTTATGATCTCTCTTTCTAGAACTTCTCACTTGTATTATGAGTTGTCTTCCTAATTTTATTGACTTTTTATTTGTATTATATCTCACTGAGTTTCCTTAGAACAATTATTTGTAATTCTTTTTCAAACATTCCATCAATTTCCTTTACTCTAGGTTCTGTTGCTAGAAAGTTACTGTGTTCCTTTAAAGGAATCACATTAACTTTTTTTTTTTCCAATTTTTGTGTTTCTACATTGATATTTATACTTCTGGTGGATCTGTTGTCTCTATGAATTTTTGAAATAAAAGATTTTCTTTTGAAGATATGTCTTATGGTATCAGTTTGGTAGGCCATGTTGACTTGTTCCAGTTGGGCATAGTAGTATAGTCTATGCTTTGCTTCTTTAGCCACCAATGGCTTTGTACACTATACATACAGCATTTGGGGACATGGGCTGTTCAGTGTCTGAGGGCCAACATGTGGATGTCTGTGAGTGGGTTTAGTCTCAAAATGGCACTGTATAGCAGCAACATTTTCATGGGAAAACTTTCCCAGGTTCAATCCTGGATTGAGGCGAATAGGGTGGTCAGTTTATGTTACTTCATTCTCTCCTTTATAAAGCCATTCGGAATCTACTTGTTCCACACCTTCTCTCTTTCATCTGCACTGCCCTCTAGCATTCCCCCTACCCTCAAGTTGTCTAACTGAATAGCAGCTGTTTATTCTTTGGTTTTACACCTTCTTTGTTGTAGGGAAGGATGTCAGTAGTTTTGATCAGCCATTTATTTGGAAATCCTTATCTGTGTCTACAGTTATTTATGTTCATGGAGGTTGAGAATTCCCATGATCTACCATCTTCAAGCTAGAGAGCCAGGAAAACTGATGGTATAATTCCATTTGAGTCTGAAGGCTTGAGAACCAGGGGTGACAATGATATAAACACCAGTCTTGAGAGCAAGAAAATATATTTGATATATTCTTTTCTTTCCTTTTACTTACAATATTTTACAAATTCTATTTTTCTGTCTCTTATGTACTATGATACTTTTTAATTTTTTCCTATTTTTGTATCTAGACTTGCTAGCAAATAGCTTAGATTTATAACCTTTAGTTCCTAATAATTAAGTATAATAAATAATTAAATTTTATCATATTTGAACTTAAATCTCATGCTTAACATTTGATTCTATTTTTATGCCTGTTTAGCATTTCTGTGTTTGACCTCTTTTGTCTTAACTGAAGTTTAAATTTTTTTTCTATTGTATTACTAGTAATATATTATTTTATTATTCTTTTAGTTTATTACAGATCTTATATCTATAGTAAAATAATATTACAATATTTATAATGCTGTACTTATAGTGGTATTACTCTCTAGTAATATAAACTTTTCACTTCTCTTTATCCCACCTTTCATCTACAGTGTACCTTTTGCCTAATATATATGTATATGTGTGTATGTGAGTTACATATATATATATTTCATTTAATACAAGCCTGTTTATGATGAATTCTTTTAGTTTTTGGTGTAATTTTTTAATACACATATGCACGCACACATGCATGCACATATTTCTAAAGGTATAGATTTACCATTTAGCATATTATTTCTGTGTTGTGGCTGCATTCCATTTTTTTCTAGTTTTTGTTTTGTGTTGTTTATATTGGTACACATCAACTTAATCCCTGGAAGTTAATTTTATTTCTCACCTTTTAAGATTTTTTTTTCAATCTGTAGTTTTATCAGTTTATTCTGATGTTACTCTTTGTGGTTTCCTTAATACTCACCTCCTTTGAATTCATGGTGACTTTTGGCGTTAGTGTTTCATTGTCCGAGTTGGAAAATTCTAAATGTACATACAGTTGGTTTCCCACACTTGTATATTTCATATCTGTAGAATCAGCCAACTGCAGATCAAAAATATTTGTAGGAATATTGTATTTATATTGCACATTTCTTTCTTGTCTGAATTACATAGCTCATTAGTTCTTTTTAAATCTTATTTTTAAAAGAAATCTTATGGATGCTTTCACATCTGAGAATGCCAGTTGTCTTTATAATTGAATGAGAATATGGTTGTACATCCTATTTTGAGTTTACTCTCCGACTCAGTACTTTGTAGTCATTGTCCCTTTGCATATATGGTATTTAGTATTGCTTGAGCGTAACTAAATTTCTCTGTTATAACTGATTTATGCCTAGACAGCTGAATCAATTTTTTTGCCTTTCATCAATGACTAAATGAAGAAACATATTATTGTCAATACATCTACATAAATTTTTCTTGAAAAGTAATGTCCTTTTCAAACTGCAGATATGTTCTTCCTTCATTTCTGGAAAAGTTTGGTATTTTTAAAATGTTTTTAAAAATTTTTTTGGTTTGATTCTATTTTTTAGTCATAAGTGATCAAATTTTGGTTATATTTGTCTTTAATGTTTATTTAATTGATTTAATCTGTCATTTTTTTCCTGCAACTTCTTTATAATTCACTCCCTTTGTGATTATCTCTTCTTTTTGAGTAGTTCAATTAATAGTTATCTTTTCTGTAGAAAGTTGCCTCTAAATAATTTACTTGGTTCTGGCATAGTCTGTGATTTTGGTCATTGGTTTGCCTGTTTTTATTTTAATATATTTGAGTAATTGTATTAGATTTCTTTATAATTTTCTTCCCTAGCTCAAACATTTCAAACATAGTTTCTTTGTATGTTTTCTTCCAAATAGAATTTTTATTGTTTTAGTTGTATGTTTTTGTGAAGTAAATCACCCCAAAATCAGCAGTTAGGAGTGACATTTATTATATCACATTTTCTTCTGTAGGTCTGACATCTGGGAATGGCTTAGCTGAGTGGTTTTGGCTTGGGTCTTCTGTGAAGTTGCAGTTAAACTGTCCACTAGGATGGCAATCATCTTATAGTTTCATGAGTCTGAAAGAGGGACTTTCCAGCTTACTCACATGACTGTTGGCAGACTTCAGTTCCACCTCTTGTTTGGATGATTTCCTTTTCTTTTTCTTATTAGGCTGATTTTTAAACTATATAGTCAAAATTTACTTTTTCCTAGTGCGCCTCCCCACTCACTCACTGTTACAGTTAGGTTAGTACTTTAGAGAACAGATTGTTTGTTTTGTATGATTTTGCTGAATTTCCTTTAAATCTTTCATTTTAATCTAGGAGGCATGCCTTCCTTTCTACCTAAAGTGTTAATTAAAAAAAAAACTCACATAATGGAGATCAGCATCAAGTTTCCTCAAATTTTGCCATAGTTCAGTTCAAAAATCAATTTTTATGTTGTCATTTGTCAGCCTTAAAGACAGAATGACCATTTTCTTCAATACTTGTTCAGGATTTTTTGTCAAATATGTTGTTTTAAAAAATATTGCACAAAGTACATTCTTATTTATTTTTAAAATATAGAGATATATACTATCATGATTTTCATGATGTTACTCAGTTTCCTCAAACTAGAGTGGTGAGTCAGATTAGAAATATTAAGGTATGAGAACTTTAAGAAATAAAAACAAGACACAGAAATAAGTGAAAAGCAGGGATACGGTGGGATGATCCATCTCTGATGGAGACTGGATCTATCCATAAAATGGAGCCTGCATGTGTGCTTTATTTATATGGGTAGGAACACCAATGGGATTTAGTGTGAAGAACTTCCTGAGTAAAACAGGATGAAGATGGCAAAAACAACTAGTTTGGGCTGGGTGTGGTGGTACACGCCTGTAATCCCAGTATTTTGGGAGGCTGAGACAGGAGGATCATGAGTTCAAAGCCAGCCTCAGCAATGGTGAGGTGCTAAGCAATTCATTGGGACCCTGTCTCTACATAAAACAAAATAGGGCTTTGGATTTGGCTCAGTGGTTGAGTGCCCCTGAGTTCAATCCTCAGTACCAAAAAAAAAAAAAAAAATTTGTTTGGGGCTTAGCAGGTTACACATACCTCCTCTACTTCCAGGTTGCTGTATTTGTATCTAGGGCTGTCTGAGCCAATGGACAGAGTGTCAGCATAAACTGAGCAGTCTCAATTTCACCAAGAGTATTCAGAATAGCAACTCCTGCCTTGAGATAGCTCAAACAAATCCATCATTTATTCATGGCCCCTGACATCTCTTCCTTCTTTTTTTTTGGTACTGGAGATTGAACTCAGGGGCACTCTACCACTGAGCCACACCCCCAGCCCTATTTTGTGTTTTATGTAGAGACAGGGTCTCACTGAGTTGCTTAGTGCCTCGCCATTGCTGAGGCTGGCTTTGAACTCGCGATTCTCCTGTCTCAGCCTCCCTAAGTACTGGGATTACAGGCTTGCACCACCGCGCCCGGCTCCTTCTTTATTTTTTTGAACACAAGTGGTGTGCAGTTACTTGAAGTTTCCAGATCTTCCAGAGGGTCCAGCAATCTATTACGACACAAAAGAGAATTAGTAGCAAACATATCATTCCAAAAATATACCATACACAATGTTTCAACATATTTCCAGGATGAAAGCCATTTTAGCCATAAAGTATTTGTTCAGCTAGAGATGCAGGATCCATGAGATTGATCCTGCTTTTCTGAATATCATGAATATGATGATGTAACTCCATAAGGACAAAACTGTTCTTATTGCTATAACAAACACCCATTAGATGGTTTTTTTTACCTTTTTCCAATCCCACTGGGAAGCAGTATATTTGGTTGAAGTAATGCAGACATACTTATAGCTGGCATACTTTAAGCCTTTGTTTAAATTTGGAAGTAGAAAGTTCATTTCCAATATTTACAACAATAGCTTCCAAAGCATTTCTCTGACAATATACAGTTTTAATTAGTGAAATTTTTATCTATCTGATCACCCTTCTCTCTCTCATTTTGCAAGAGTTAGCACTGTGAACAATTAGTTAAAAGAAAGCCTGGAAGAATTCAGGCTTTGTCTTACACAAAACAATTATAGATGTATAGATTTAGATTCAAGTACATCTGTAGGTTTGCATATAAATTTACTTGATTGCCATACTCCTATATAGGTTTACATGTAGGCATATATCGTGGACATCCATGTCAGTACTGCTACATACTGAAGACATGCATATTTGTTTATGGGATACTTCATAATGTATTCAACTATTCCCTTATTGATGGCCATTTAACTTCATTTCCTTTTTTGTAAGTAATATTTCGAGAAACATCTCTATATACTAGTGTACATTTGTGTATAACTAAATGTATAATGCATTCATGGAAATAGTAATGCTAGGTCAAATGTTCCTTATTATTCTGAGGCTTGAAATTATATTTATTCCCCTACAGAGAGTTAATTAACTGTAGCTTCTCTGTATGTTAATTGAAAATCAGGTTATCTTTTAAAATTTCATATTAGCTGATAAGAATAACATGACACACACTGATCATATGTGGAAAAGTGCTTTATAGTTGATGGACAGCAAGGAAGCCAGCATGTTGGAATGGATTGAGAAAAGGGGAGACTATAGTAAATTAGAAGACACATCATGTATAGTTTTATAGGTCATTTTAAGGGCTTTGGAAAAGTTCTTATTAATTCTAAAGAGTAGTCTGCACACATTTTCTCCAATTCAGTGCAATGTGGCTTTCATATTGATTTTCCTATTAATGTCTCTAGCAAAAAAGACTTTTTATCTTTACTTTTTCTCACTGTTTAACCTAATGTTTTGTTCTTGGTTCTTTTGCTGGGCGGCTTTGAAAGCTTCAAAAATGAATTCCTCTTTCCAAGTGAGTTTGTAGAGAATTCTATTTCAGATTAGCTTTCTTCCTGATTCCATTGTTATTTGAAAATAAACATTCAGGGCCTAATGTGTGCTTTTAGTTATTTTGTTCAGTTTTCAATTGATATATAACTATGTCATTCAAAAACATATTCCTTAGATGGCAGTTTCAATACTAACCCCGTAGGAAGAAAGTAAAAATGTTTTTTTTTTTTTTTTGGTACTAGAGATTGAACTCAGAAGCACTCGACCACTGAGCCACATCCCCAGCCCTATTTTGTGTTTTATGTAGAGACAGGGTCTCACTGAGTTGCTTGCCACCTTGCCATTGCTGAGGCTGGCTTTGAATTTGTGATTCTCCTGTCTCAGCCTCCCTAAGTGCTGGGATTACAGGCTTGCTCTACTGCGCCTGGCTTGGAAGAGAGTATTATACAAATGATCTTAGAAGAATTTTCTTCCAGGTGGTTTAGAATCTTTGAAAAATCTTCAGCAACTAATTGTGGACCACAACCAGTTGATTAGTACAAAAGGTCTGTGTGAGACCCCAACCATTATATACCTGGATTGCTCATATAATCATCTTACTGATGTTGAAGGCATTGACAATTGTGGATTGCTCCAAATATTGAAGTTACAGGGAAATTATCTAACTGAGGTAATTGCTTTAAATTAATTGATTTCTATGACTAATGCAACATTTTTAGATAGAAATATCAACCACATATTTTAAAAGCAATTTTAAATAATTTTTCTTTTTTTCTTACTCATCAGCTATACTTGATTTCTAATTTGCTTTGAACTCTTTCATACTTTTCTCTAAGAAATGCTCAGCATAGTTATAATGTTTTATAATAATTTAACATTATCATAATTCTAAAATATATTATAACTCTAATTTAGGCTTATAACTAGGGCTAAATTTGTGTATTATGAAATATACATATATTTTATCATGAAATACCTTTATAATGAATATTAAAATTAAACAGCTAATAGAAATTTTATTTCTACTAGAAGCCTCATAATTGTTTTGATTTATGATTTATGAATCTATTGTAAGTTTTGATATGTTTTACTTTTTAAATTTTGTTAACTGATAAAATATTTTCCTTAATATAAACTAGTGAACTTTATTTAAATATAGCTTCCATCCTTGGAGAATCATGTTCTGCTAAGAGAATTACACTTGGATGATAACAACATTTCAACTGTTGAAGGGTTTTCTTCATATTGGCTACCTTTACTACAAAATCTCACTATCTCTCAAAACAGGTAAACACATAATTTACTTAAGCAAAAAATGCATTCAAGGCTTGCTTAAAATAATTGTGTCCTGTTCATAAATAACTCAGAAAGTTGGGTTTCTCCAGTAATTAGACGTGAGTGCATCATAATGAATTAGTACATAATATAAAGATAATTTTATAGAACTGTAAAAAGTGATAGACTGCCATAACCTAGAATGTTAGTAGAATTTTAATTGTCAATCCATTCAGTTTGAGACACAAATGTGTCTCAAAGACACATTTGTAGAAAGATCAGGTTTGTTTATATTTGTAAAGAATATAGTCATTGGAAAATACAGGAGGTGGTTAATTTAATTCAGAAGGATGTCTCATTCTCTCAAATGGTACTTATTAAGTCCTGGAAGAATGATTTTTAATCTGCTCTCTACTTGGATGTCTTTTTGTAACTGTTAAGATGGATTTAAATTTGATTTCCCTAGGGGTATAAAATAACACTTAAAAAATACCTTAATGTTAAATTGAAACGGGAATCTGCCTTAGAAGATCCATTTGAGACCCCCAGACATCTGGATCTTTGCAGAGAATAACTGTCTAAAACCAAAGCAGGAGCACAATATGTGTACTTCTTCCTTCACTTAATATTTCATTGAGGCCTATACACTCTAATATGATTAATTTGTTCGTCAAAGGCATATGGAGTGGAGTAAAGGAACCACTTTTAACAGAAAATACCTCTTTGGGTTATATAGTCCTTAGAAAATGAGTGAATAATGACAACCTAATTTTTATATTTATACCTTTTTTTCATAAAGCATAAAACTATCTCTTAATCTCTTCCACAGTTTTGTTCATCCTTTGAGCATTTGTGTAGTAAATGATTCAACTTCTATGTATTAAACTTTGACAATTGAAAAATAAATCTTGATTTAAAATCCCCTCTAATTATTTTAATCAGATATAAAATGTGGAAGTTGATTTGATTTTAAAGGACATTAGGTATAAAAACTAGCTCCATCAGATAACACAGTGTAAGTAACTTGGCCCATGCACACACCCATTGGATCTTTACATGATATTTTTCAGGTAAGAAATATAATTTTAAAATTAAAGTCAGCTTTGTTTTGACATATGCAGTAAATCCCTCAGGAAATGACATTTTTGATCTTAGAAAATATTTAATTGAAGAACTGTAATAAAAATAATGCCTTTAATTTCTTTGAACAATTTAAATTATCATAGAATATTCTTTCTCTAAAACTTAAAATTAGTCGTGGGTGATAAACTTTTGTTATTATTCTCTTATAAATCATTCATATCAATCTGATATAAAAGGAGATGTTTAAATTAAATACTAAAATTTTTAAGAATTGATAATGATGATTGGAACAATTAATCCAAATTATCCCTCTTTATATATTTGTTAGTTATATATATTTGCATAGTCTTATAATATTTGAATATTTAGGTAGGATTTGCTATTTTGGGGGATATAAAAATGGGTGGCATATGTCCTTGCCCTCAAAGAACACTTAGAGATAAAAGAACATCATATTTTAAGCTTATCTGTACAAAACTTATATGAACAAAACTGTGGAAGAGCATAATTATGTTGTTGAGTGTTTTAATACTTTTAATAATACTGTTGCATACTTGGATATATTTTTTCTGAGTCAGTCAAAGCTCTTTTCATATGTAACTTTCTACCATTTATAAGATGATGAAAATGCCCTCATTTTCTTGAGAGCACCAGGAAAATGTAATTGGTGGAATGGACATATAGGGTAATAAAATTATTTCTTAATATTAAAAATTAGGTAGTATAAAAATTAGTGTAAAAATCATCTTCAAATTTAGGATTTTTCACAACAAAGTTAATACTGTTAATTGTAGAAATGATCCATCTTACATTATGCTTTTATATGTACATTGACATTTTTCAGAACCATATCATGTTTGATAAATCTCAGTGTCAGTTTGACATCTAAGATCTAAGTTTGAATTTTGAATCTACAACTTAGCAGTCAGTTGACATTGAGCAACTCACCACCTAAGCCTTGTCTTTTCCCTCTTGTGAAAGAGGTAATAATGCTTACCTTAACTGTTTAGTAAGTTGCTAATGATAATCCAAACAGAAAGTGTTTATAAATTTGTTTTACAAACCTGTACATTTTATAAATCTACATATAAAATGTATATGGATATATACGAGTATGTGTGTGTATATATGTACTTACATATATATGTCTGTGTATATTCTTGTGCTTGCCATGGTTTCTAAATTGCATATATTGTTCTTTTAATTTTTGATAAATATTTACATCACAAGGAAGAAATTATATATTCACATGCTTTTCCCATCCCAACAAATGGAATACATATAAAGAATGATACTTAGTACATATTGTTTAAAATGCCTGTTTCATCCTGACTTCTGTTTTAAATTTTCATTATAACATGTGACTGTTTTAAGTTTGACTCCATGGAGTTCTAACTAAGAAGACTTTGGCTTCATAAGCTTTTCTACTTCCAATGAGATTCTAAGTAGGAGCAGAAAGTGGAAACTATTACCCATTGGCTTCTCATTGTACAAATCTTTTGCTTTTTGTCGTCTTTGAAAGTTATATCTTTTTAATGCCCAGGGCTAATGTGACAAGGTCAAATGGTATTAGGTTTTCACTAATGTCCTTTGTCTTTCTGGTTTGAATTTTCTTGGAAAAAATATACACAGAATGTCAGTAAAAGAAAAGTTCTAGAGGTTTGAAAAAAAGGATTCTATGATTAGGTTTCTACCATCCTAATGAATAGTCATAAAGGTGAATGAATACCTAGTTTTCTTGATTAAAATTTCAAAGACCATAAAGAAAATGATTTTTAAAGTATGGATATCTTACAAGAATAAAATTTCAGTGTTAAAAATATTTGGTCATAGATATTTCTTTGATTGATTTTTGTAAGGATGATATTTATTGATTTTCTAAAATTCTAAATTATCATTTAATTTAATATTTTATGTATATATCACCATATAACTTATTTTTAAGAAATGTGGAATATTCTGAAAAAATAGAAAAATTATATTCTGAATAATTTAATGTTATTAGCTATTAATTTTTCAAAATCCTCTCAGTACTAAGACAACATTTGGTATTAGAAATTTATCAAACTTAGAATATAATTTTCTTGTTAATAAATACCTTTATATTTTCACTTGAATAATTAATTTTTGTTTATAATATTGATTAATAAAGTGCTTAGCTGGGAAAAGTGATAACATAAATACTTAAATTCAATAATTATGTATCTAACATTTAATTTCTCCCTGCCCTACCCCTCTCCTCTCTTCTCCTGTCTGTCCTCCCTTCCTTCCTTCCTTCCTTCCTTCCTTCCTTCCTTCCTTCCTTCCTTCCTTCCTTCCTTCCTTCCTTCCGTCTTTCCAAATCCATGTGACATTTCAGTAAATTTTATTATTATGGAGTGTCCAGATAATGAGGTGTTTGTATAAATGTAATGACCAATATATTCTCATGGGTTATTTTTAGCACTTTGAATTTTTTTTCTTCCCAGGAAATTGTTTTTAATAAATAGTATTGTATAGGTAAATTATGGATAGTAATATTGTATTTAGGATTCACAACATTTAGATTTTATTCTACCCTCCTTATTTAGTTGATTTTTCACCAGTAGTATCTTCTTTCTTTCTGCTAATGCAGAACAGGATAGTACAAGAGAGGAGTCAAAGTCAATACAAGGGTTAGTTGTGCTAGTCCCCGTGAGGCTACAAGATCCCATGAGGCTCTCTGTCACAGTGTTACTCTTTGGCTTTTAATCTCAGAATAATAGTTGCTGTTATTAACAATGTCATTGTTTTTAACAATTTCAGATAGAGAGTTCATAGACAAAGAGGTAAAGGACTCTGATAGTATAGTGGAGAGACAGAAAGAAAAGGAAAGAAAATTATTGAGTACTTTTTAAAATTGTTCTACAGATACCCCTTTAATTGAATAATATTTTAAGTAGTTAAGGAATTCTAACTTTTATAAGAGGATTAATTTAGAAGATTTATAATTTTCATAAGATAATCTTATGCAGAGGGGTTTTATCTCATTTAAAGATTCAGATAAACAGATTTAATTTTAATTTCTGAATAGCTATAGTAATATGATATTATGTTACAGAGTAAGTGTAGACTGGTCTTAGTTGGAAATGAAATTCAAACTAAACTTATTTTTCCCTCCATAGCTTTTTTCCCATGACGCATGTATTTTAAATATCATTTTATGTTTTTTGCTTGAATATGGATTCTTAATGACAATTGTAACTAAGAAAATGATAAAAGCTTCATATAAGGGTAAAGAAGTTCATTATATTATTATTTTAGTATGCATAATTCATAACTGCATTTATTTCAAATGTCAACATATTTCTGCCAAATTTAAATTTATTCTATTTATATAAAACACAACATTTTTCTCCTGAGACTTAGTATTTGTGTATTAAGCACATTTCTAATTTAGAATTTAAACCAGTATAGTTTTGATACTTACAGCATTTGTAATGCTTTCAATCTAATAAACAAAGCAATGTTTTCAATTAAAATATGTATTAATGTCTCTAATTTGTTATTGTATTAAAAAGTGATTTTTTATGTTTGTGCATTAAAGGATTAGGTCATGTGTTTGAGCCAAGGTATTAAAAAAATAATGTAACATGCCGGTCGCGGTGGCTCACGCCTGTAATCCCAGCACTTTGGGAGGCTGAGACAGGAGAATCGCGAGTTCAAAGCCAGCCTCAGCAACAGCGAGGCACTAAGCAACTCAGTGAGACCCTGTCTCTACATAAAACACAAAATAGCGCTGAAGATGTGGCTCAGTGGTTGAGTGCCCCTGAGTTCAATCCTCAGTACCAATAATAATAATAATAATAATAATAATAATAATAATAATAATAATGAAACATATATAACTTTGACTTCATACAAAGATAAAATAGCAAAAATCACTTATTTAAAATTGAATATCAAATGCCCATAAAAGCCCATGATATTTGTGACTGAAATTGACAATTCCATTGTACTTTCTCTTAAAATGTATTAAAATCTTCCATTGTAGAAATTCTCCATGGTAATTTCTCTTTAAAAATGAATATAAATCTTCTATAATAAGATTATTTAGACTCTTATGATTGCTACATTTTTAATAAATACTGTTAGTAAATATTGTTATTGTATTTTGCAATTAAAATTATATATACAATTTAGTGTAATTTATCTAATTGTGTTATATAAGTGTATTGTTACATAGTTACGTCAATAATATCAAGAATATGACCATTTAAATTTTTTAATGAATTTTATGTTTTGTTTTCAGTTTGACAAAAATTATACCACTTTTTCATTTTGTTTCTTTGGAAAAGCTAGATGTCAGCAACAATTGTCTTTCTGGTAAGTTTAGAATAATATTTAATTTTTTAAAACAATAAGCTTTTGAGTTTTAGCTCCAAATATGTGGTAATGAGTTAAATACATGTGCTAATGGTACGTGAATAACAAACCTGAACAATAAAACATGTTGAAGTAACTTAATTGAGATTTTCTTCCCACTTTTGAAATAATATTACTTCCATATCTTTTTGGTAGGCCTAGGTAAGCATCACCGTTGCATTTCAATTTCAAAGTCCTAAATGTCCTACCTATAAAATAAATAGACTGATAAAGATGAGTAAAAAAACTAACTTGTTGATATCTACCAAATATAGATGCCCCTCAAAAGTTTATTAAAGAATCATGAATTGAATTAACTTATTCCTTTCAAAAAAATTTGCCCATTCCCATTTCCAGTCAGTCTCCTCCTCAAGGCAACCACAGTCTAAATTTCTCAACATGTGTTAATTATTTCTTTGTATTAATGGAATCAAACAGTATATTCTTTCTTGACTCCAAGCTTCTTTTCTCAATATTCATGTAATATTCCATCATCTTGCTTATTCAATCCTTTGTTCTTTTTTTTTCCTGCTGAAATATAATCCATTGTATAAATATATCACAATTTATTCTCCTGTTCATTCCTATTTTGATTATATAAAGTTTGAGGCTGCTATGAATATAGGAATATAGATTCCTATGGACATTTTTTATACAATTCTTTTTGTAGGCTTGTTTTCAGTCTGTAGTCTTGGATAAATGTATAAGAGTGTAATTGCCAGACAATAAACTATGTGTAGGTTTAACTTGAAAGAAACTGGCAAACAATTTTCCCAAAATAGCTGTACAACATTTTATACTCCAACAGGGCGTGCATGAGTTCCAATTACTCCTTTCCCGAGTGTTTAGTATTTCATTGTGTTATCTCTTTGTGTTTTTATTTTGCATTTCTCTAATAAAGATGTTGAACTTTCTTACAAATATTTATGAGTGACTTTTGTGTCTTTTATTATGTATGTTCAAGTGTCTCACCATTTTAAAACTTTGGTTATTTATCTTTTTCTTATTGATTTATGGAAATTCTTTGTTCTGGATGAAATTCTTTGTCAGATATAAGCTTTGAAATATTTTATCCTAGCTTGTTTTACATATTAATTTTATTTAAATGAGAAGATATTTTTAATTGTGATGAAATCTGCATACTGTTTTATAGTCATTTTTCTATAAAATTTGTAATAAATATTTTTCTAGTTCCATATTAAAAAGATAATTTATTATGCTTTCTTCTGGAAGCTTTATTAATTTTAATGTTTTTAATTAATTAATTAAAAATTAATGTTTTAAATTTTTACTATTAATTCTATAATTCATCTTAAAGTACAATTCATGTATATGGTGAACTAGGTATTGAGTACATTTTTTTTATATGGTTATACAGTTTTCATCATGTAATTACTTTGATGTCTTTCTAAAAATCAACTTCATAACTGTTTTATTTTGGGATAGTATCTACTAACTGCTTTTATCTTAACAATAGTTTATATTTTCCTATTTCTTTATATTTCTAGTAAATTCCAACTGTATGTTGAACATTGCAGATATAATATAGCTTAATGGGTCTGGATATAGTCTTTCTTTAAATGATATTGTTTTATTCTAATAGGCAGTTAAATTAGTGTTCAGTATTTCATTTCTGACAGGATTAGTTTCATCTTGTCTTACAACAAGTTACTTAGTTTTCAACTCTTAGTACCTGCCCCTACTCCAGGGTCTGGCCTTTATGCCTAATGTGTATTCTTTCTAGATTTTCACTGTTCTCTCAGATGCTCAGTTGGTCTTAGGCTGGCATGGCTGCAACTGCTGCATGGACTTCAGTATCAATTTTTAGCTCTTACTCCTGCAGCAGGTAATTTCTGCTAGATTTTGCAGAATATTTCTTGTCCATCCTGTGTAACACAGTACTTTTCCAGGGACGCATGGGGAGTCATCATACAGACATCTCCAACTTGCACACATTCAGCTTCTGAGTACTTTTTCTCATAAATTCCAGCCTCAGTTGTAATGCTTGCCTCCTCAATGCACCAAAACATCCTCTTTGCTTGAGCTCCACATTCCTACTTGGAAGTAGTAATATTCCTTCATATAGCACATTTCTCTGAGTCAGACTTTAAATAGATACTTCATAGATAGATAGATAGATAGATAGATATGATAAAGGTATGGATATTTCCCAGTGTTCTGTTTGTTTTCTGTTGGAAAACAATTTGGAATGCATTACTTTACAGTGTACCTTAGATTTACTAGATTTTGTTTAAAAAAAAAGTGCTATTTTTACTTTTGTTTTTTCCAGGACTGGGAATTAAATCCAGGGCCTCATGTATACTTTGGGCTATATACCTAGCTCTTTTTAAATTTTATTTTTATGGCAGGGTCTTTCTAAGTTTCCCAGGCTGGCCTCAAACTTACAATTTTTCTACCTAAGGCTATTGAGTAGCTAGGATTACAGGCATGTGTCACCATGATTATTTTTACTTTTTTAAAAATATAATGGACATCTATGTAGGTTTAGATTCAATTTTACCACCTATCCTGCTACTTTAGATTTAATTTCTTCAAATTTTGTGATTTCAATATAGCACAACATGTTCTAACCCCTTTGCACACATTATCTCATTTACTCCATCCTACGAGATAGTTATGGACTTGTGATTTAAAGTACACATATATAAGTTCAGGTAGCTGCTAAATGATAGAAACATATTCTACAGAAATCTGGTTCTTAATATAGTCTTCTTTAGAAAATACATAGTATTCTGAAGAAGGTATAAAAATAATGCTTTTCTTTAATGAGTAAACAAAAAATAAAATGAACATTATCTTATGATCCTTTTCTTTATCTTTTATATCTTTGATAATGATTTTTTTCCATAGATCTTACAAGTGCCATAAAATGGTTTGATGCATGTTGTTCTCTCCGTGAACTATCTCTCACTGGAAATCCACTTCTTCAAGAAATAAACTGGAGGTAAAGAAGCATTTTTGTACCCTCTGAACATCTTTTATTATGGCTTCAGAAAACTGATGAAAATTGTCCTAAAATAGGAATTGTTAGTAGGAAGTTAATTTTAACAATAAATTTAAAAATAACTTAAAGTAATAATTTCCTTGGATATATATGAACTAATGAAAATTTGAAATATAATTATGATCCAAACCATTGACTATATGATAAATTTAGTATGTTATTGTATTGGGTTTTGCATTTATAGAAAAACATTTGTTTACATGACAAAAAGACATCTTAATCACTTGGCTTGCTACTTAAATTATATCCTGACTGTAATTTGTTTTGTTTTTTGTGTATTTAGCATTTAAAAAATTTTTTTGATTGACATAGGTTAGCCTTCCATCACTGTGACAAAAATACCTGGCAAAAACTACTTAGAAGAAGAAAATTTTATTTTGGCTCATGATTTCAGAGATTTTAATAGAGTAAGCCAAGTCCATTGCTCTGGACCCAAGTTGAGGTGGAACATCATGACAGAAGGACTTGGTGGAGGAGTACTGCTTCGTTCATGGTACCCAGGAAACAGAGAAGGATAGGAATGGGGCCACTGGAAAGATGAAGCCTTCCAGGGCATGACTCCAGTGACACACATTCTTTAACCACACCCTGCTTGCCTAGAGTTGCCACTCAATCCATTCAAACTAGAATGGATTAATCTGGTTACAGCTCTCACAATCCAGTCATTTCACCTCCAAACATTCTTGCATTGACACAGTAGCTTTAGGGGGATACCTCATATCTGAACCACATAAAATAATTTTATATATTTGTGAGATATAATATTGTGTGTTAATTAATGTATACATTGAGTAATGATCAAATCAAGATGACTGCATATTATTCACTTTAATGTTGTCTTAAAAGAGAAAGTTGGTGCTCAGGTGCATTCTAGTTCTGCTACTATACTAGCTGATCATCTGCAGGTTGTTTTGATTTTGCTATGTCTTAGTTTTCTCATCTACAAAATAATTTAATATGGTATCTACCCCATAGGATAATATAGATTATGCTATAACAAAGAACCCAGAAATCAATCTGGTTCAATACAATAAGAATTTTATTACTTGTTTGTGTTACATCTGATGGGATTGAGTTCAGCCTGTATAATCTGAGCAGACTCAAATTTAGGCTGCTTCAGATGTGTGGTCATGTGACTTCAATGACACCTGGGTTTTTTTGTTTTTTTGTTTTAAGCTAATAGACTGTGGTGTAAGAAAGGAAAAAAGACCACAGGGAATGCACAACTCACATTTAACCATTCAACTTTTCCTCAAAAGGGACAGTGATCAATTCACTCAGCTTCTATGAGCTAAAACTCATCATAGCTACAAACTAACCCTAAGAGAGGCCAGGAAATGTCAAGAACAAGAATTTAAGAGAATACTTACAGACTCTATGTGGACTAAATATGTTAAACATGAAAACATTTCATAGTAGTGCTTTTCACACAGCACATAAAAAATATGTCATTATTGCTTTTAATAAATACAGTGGAATTTTGAATAGTTATTGGGAAAGTATTTATTTGAAAAGTAAAATGGTATTTTGGAGAGAGATTTTTCCTCAGCAAATATAATGAGATAAAAAAAAAGTGATGAAATTAAAAGTAATTAGTAAGTCCAGGTATTATAAAGAACTAAAATTAATGAAAGTGGCCCCAAATTAGTATGCAAATTATTCTAATTTGGAGCAAGAAGGGGTAAAAATACACACATATGTATATATACACACATGTACATACACACATACATATATTCTTTTATTTTTTAAATCAATTAATCATTTACAGAAATTAGTTACTATACCTTAGATATGATGTGTCCAAATGCAGTGTTTTTTAATGTCAAAATATCTTAAAGATGATTCTCAAAACAAAATCTAAATTATAATGTTGGCCCCAGATTGAATCATTAAATAAACATTGTTTACTAATCCTTGGAATGGACACTCATATTATATGGTTTATTTTCTTCTGATATTAATAGCTGGACTATCTATTCTAGGCTTTGAGTATCTTTTCTCTCGAAATATTTTAGAGTTATTTTCCTTGATACTATTTGTAGTCTTTCCATTTACATATGGTGTTTTATCAGTATTAATCTTTTCATTAATATTAAAGTTAAGCATACAATTAGGCTAATTCTACATTGTTTATTTTCATAGCACAAGAAAATTTATTATTTTAAACTTAGAATATTTATTATGTTTTTCTCATTCATGTTAACTATATATATGTCGCCACTCATCTGCTGAGGATCCCTTTTACTTTTAAGACTTACTTCTGAAAGAGAAAGCAGTAAGAATTCCAAATTCTGAAATAGTCTGGTTAGTTGGGATTCTGTAGTTATAGAAATGGGATATTACATTTTTATTCCAATTACATTCCTGGCATTATTTTAGGCCCTTCTTATTTCTGTCAGAGAAAATTGGTTATCCCCTCAGGGCAGGAGTTATTTTAGGGCAATTTGCAGGTGTAATTTTAGCAGGCAATTAAAAGTATATCAGTTGAACTCCTATAGTGAGAACATGCTCTTCCCCACTCATTCTCTTCTAGATAAGATCATTTAACCTACTAAATAGCTCCCAGGATATCTTTAGGATACAAAATCCCTGGCCTTGTAAATGTCTAGATGGCTTTTCTTTCTCATGGCTTCCTTCTTGCTTATTTTAATCTTAATAAGTTAGCATAGATCTCTCCCTTCATTTTCTGGGGAAAGGATGTTGGTCACTACATTAATTCATTTCCTGTTACTAATAACAAAGTGTTAAAGCCTGGCGAAGTTATAAGGAAAAGAGAGTTTATTTTGGATCTCATTTCTGGGTCAAGGTCAGGGACCTTCATCTGGTGATAGCCTTCTTACCAGCAGAGAGATACAGGGCATCATGTGTGAGAGACAGGGAGAGAGAGAGAGAGTGTGTGTGTGTGTGTGTGTAGCATTTCTGAAAGCTACTGTATGATGCTTTATGGGACTCTAAATACTGTAGTGAGATTAAGTATTCATCTTTTAATACTTCATAGCTGGGATTAAACTTCAGCATGCACTTCGGAGGGGATAAGCCATATTCAAACCACAGCAGTTTGGGACATCTTGAATACAAATTTTAGGACAATTTTCCTTACCTTTGCTATATACCAGAACAGAAATGCAATATTTAAAGAGAACAGAGGGAAAGAATTGCTATTCAGAAATTGTAATTAGACTGGAGGGTAAAAATGAATACACCTCCTTATGGTTTAAAGGACTTATTTACACAGAGAATTTAGCAGCTTGTCTATAATACTGAGTTTTGCAAACTGTATTTAGTTATCCATCTCCATTGTGAACCCTAACATTTCTCTAGTATGTGTTTAGTTGTGAAACTTTGTGCATACCTTATCAATTTTAAAAAGAAAATTTAAGATTCTTGTTTATCTGAAAATTTATATTCTTAGTGAAGTCAATTTGTCTATAATTTTTATAGTGGTTTTACAGTACCAAAACAGTTCATTGTATATAGTAGGTATGCAACAATATTTTTGAAGAATTATATTACAGTACTTAATTACATTATAATAGGTAATGGCTTGAAAAAATCCATGTTTCAGCTGTGTTAATTTTTCTATGGCTTTATTAGATTTTATTGGTGTTATTAAAATATTAATTCCTATAACATAATAATTGTTTTTATTGCCACGTCTTAGTAATTATTAATATCTAGGATTCTAAAACTGGAGTCCTCAGACTCTACGGTACCATAAAATGTTTATCAAATTAAACAAATTTCCTGAGAGAGGAAAAAACAACACTCCAGGACAAATGACTGTATAAAATATCAGCTAATAATCAACTTCAAATTATAATAGAATCAAATTTTTCAGTTATTTAAAGGGTGTCTTCACAGACAGACCACTTAAATATACTTCCAGACACTGACCAGCTTAGAAGAGAACGTTCTCATCTAGAATAGAAGCAGTCAAGGTCTCCATGTAGCTGCACTAGCTCAAGTTCTGGGGATGTGCTACTCTTCCATGAGGGATTAAAGTACTAATCCTCAGGGTTTAAGTCCTCATTGCTAAGGACCAGATCTTAGATTTAAACTTCCTATATAAAAGATGAGTATAATTATTTCTAAACTGAACTTCTTGGCTAGTGATATTATTTCAAATGAAAATATCTCATGATTTGTTTTTAGATAGGTACTTTTATTTTCACTACACACTATATGAAACAAGTCTATGAAGCCAAACAAAAAGAAATAGTTTTGCTCATTATTGAAAGCAAAATCCTTAGGGGTCATGGGTTTTCTATTATATGTTGGGCAAATAGAGCCTGAATTCTCTTGCCGATCTGATATCACTTTTTATTCACATAGCTGACACATTACCAGTTGCAGCACTAGAAACAAACCTAATGTTTCAGATAATTTTTGAATTTTTAAAATTATTTTGTTTGTATGAAGGATGAAAGTTATTTTATTGAGTTAAATATGCTTGTGGTAAACTATATTGAGATAAATTTGTTATATACTTATAAATATAATATTCACATTTTATTGCTCTTAATA
Source organism: Geosciurus inauris (assembly GCA_004024805.1). Classification (NCBI taxonomy): domain Eukaryota; kingdom Metazoa; phylum Chordata; class Mammalia; order Rodentia; family Sciuridae; genus Geosciurus; species Geosciurus inauris. Next base: position 20,286 of record PVHX01000233.1, read on the forward strand.
GGTACTTTATAATTTAAAAGAAAATATTTAATGAGAAATAATCATAATAAAGGAAAATGAATTGTATTTATATTGTAGATATGTACAATTTATTTGACTATTATGATTCCTGTGTGGAAATGAACTTTTCTAGACTAAATCCCAACTTGAAAATTTTACCTCTCAAATTTTACTTGCATCAATTAGTCTAATACACCTTTCACTAATTGTAAGAAAAAATTTATTTAAAGTATTAAAATCTAGAAATCTATAAAACATTGATTTGTGAATGAAAGTACAAACTCAGACTTGAAGCAGTGCGTTTCAGTGAACTTTATGTAACCCCCTTGGTACCAACAAAGGGATTAGTTATAATTTTCCCAGTTGGGTTCTTACTTTCATGTCTAGCCAGTGATAACACAGACAAAACTGATGTACTAAAAAATCTCTTTCTAAAGCTTAAGCTACAGACTCAGTTTGAAATCTCCTTTGGGCATTTGTTTCATTCACTGTTGATTAATAGACCTTCTTAAGTGGCAGAATATTCACTGGGAAGTTTTCAGTAAATGAAATATTGATTCTGCCCTTGACTAGGAAAAGCCCAGCTGGAAAAACTAATCTTGAGTTCTCACAATATTCTTATACTTCATTTCCAACATTAATCAAATTATTACGGCACTTTCTAATATATTCATCATAAATTCCTATAAATCTGTATTTTGAACTTAAAGCTAATCCGTGCACTGCTATCTTATGCAGACCTGAGGACTGTTTCTTTAAAACAAAATTAAAGAAAAAATATCTAAAATAAAACAGTAATTTCAACCTGGATATTGATTATATAAATCATAAATTTCAAGCTATCTTGAAGATACAAGCACATTTTTACATTCAAAAACATCTTCAAAATATTATGGCTAAAATAAACCATTCATAAACTGTTTTATATAAAGCTAATCAATGTAACATCAAATATTTCTGATGTAATATTTCAAATCCTGTTAACTCACATTCACTAGACTTATTCTCCATACCTAAAATATTATACTTAATGATATCTATATCAGTAACTATGTCAAAAACAGAGTATTAGATGATAAAACCATCATTTTGTCCCTTGCTAATCTGGTGTCAGTTTCTATATGAACAACTACCACATAATATCAGTAGCAACAGCTGGTTGCATACCTAATGTGTCAAATTATCTTTAAACTTATTTTATTTTTCATTATTTTGGTTGCATTGGGAGCATAAACATTATTATGTTAAATTAAATATACTTGCAATATATTTTTCTGTTAATTAATCTTTATTAATTAATCTTCATTAATTGAAACAATTCTTAAATTTTTGCCTCTAGGATTTTATTAGATTGGTTAAAAAGATTTTTAATTTTGTCATAAATTATTTTTGGATAATTTCTGGGAAGAAGGAGAAAATTTTCCTTATAAAATATACATTTTTCTTTCAAAGACTAGAAAGTGTTATGTGCATACCTCTTTTCTTTTGCCAGTTAGGTCCCGAAGGCATCAGACAGAAATTTGATGGGTACTCAAGGAATTAAAATACACTGGTTAGGAGCTGGTTATGCTCAAGGATGTTTCCATCAAGTTGTTGAAGCTTTATGATTGTTCATCTACAGTTTAGGAAGTGGAACCTAAAGAAACAATACCAAAGAATCAGAATATCTGTTTGCTTTTAATGTTAGAGGAACATAGACACATTCTCAACTTAATTCCTTTTATTATCCATCTCAAAAGCATCATTATTTCACACATAATATTTTGTGATTTTTAACTAAATAACTTATTTTGATCTTTCAGTCATATCTTTAAAAAACCTAGTTGGTACTTTGATAGAAATTTATAACAACACAATGGAGCCTCATTGGTAATGTAATAAACAGTTTTGTAAGGTAGAAGAATAGTGTGGAATATGGAGAGTTAATCTCTTCATTACATTTTGATTATTAACAACTTAATTTCAGACAGGAACTTTTCCTTATTTTGATGAGAACCTAGTTAAAGATTTCATGTAATATTTAATATTTAATATTTTATCTCTGTAGTGATTACCTCTGATTATCTTGTCACCTCTGAGATGGTTAGCTATTATCTTAATATAACATTTGATTGAAAGCAACCAGAAACACAATATATGCCCTTCATTTAACCCTTTATGGTAAGTGTGGTATTTTATGATTTGGCAAACATTGGCAACTTCAAATTTACTAAATAGGTTCAAAATATATGTATCCAAATTTTCTTAAGTCTTTCAAACTCCTATTAGCACAGTGACAAAACTTTTTATCTATCTAACATTGTAAGGCATATGATAATTCCCTTAAAAAATGAAACCTAATTGTTTTCCCTATTTCCTTATTTAAATATCAGTAAGGGAAAAGATGATTTTCTGGGAAGGGATGAAGGAGATTTGGGGAGATAACCATCTGTAAATAAAGAAATTTGCTATTTTTTTACTGTTATCAAGAGAAATTAATCTCTTATTGTTAGCTTTAATTTAGTTTCAAGATTACAAAAATTAAGCCGGGTGCAGTGGCACAAGCCTGTACTGCCAACACTTAGGAAAGCTGAGACAGGAGAATCGCGAGTTCAAAGCCAGCCTCAGCAAGGGCGAAGTGCTAAGCAACTCAGTGAGACCCTGTCTCTACATAAAACACAAAATAGGGCTGGGAATGTGGCTCAGTGGTAGAGTGCCCCTGAGTTCAATCTCCAGTACCAAAAAAAAAAAAAAAAAATTACAAAAATTATAATTATACACAGGTATGCTTTATGACCTTGGTCAACCCTATGCATTTTTGTCTTTGTCAGTATTATCTTCCATGAAAAGAAAATATTAATTTTTTATTTTACAACTTAGTTTATATAAATGAAGATGTTACCTAGCCTGTACAATCTAATAGTAGGAATAACTGATATTAGTGTTCTGATTGGATTTTTTTCTTAAACCTTACTATTTTAGTAATCTTATTTTGTCACCCCTCCTTTTGTGTTGCATAATTGTTAGTTTCTCATTTTAATTAATAAAATTTATTTTTAAAACAGTTGTAGGTTAACAGAAAAATTGAGCATAAAATACAGAGAGTTCCACATACCCATTACCACACATGTACCACCTCTCCCATTATTAATGTCCTGCACCAGAGTGGTACACTTGTTATAATCAGTGAAATGCATTGACATAGTATCATCACCCAAAATTCATAGTTTACATTGGGGTTTACACTGCTACTGTATATTCTGTGACCTTTGACAAATGTTTAATGGCATTTACCTATAGTATCCTACAAAATACTTCCACTGATTGCCATGAAAATCTGTGCTGTGTAGTCTTGTCTTCCATTTCCATCCCATGACAACTAGTGATCTTAGTGTCTTCCTAGTTTTTCCTTTCCCAAAATGTTATGTAGTTGGAGTTAAACAGTATATGTAGCCTTTTGGATGAATTTAATTTAATTTCCTCCATATCCCAGCTTTATAGGTCACCTCTTATTAGCACTCAATAATATTCATTGGCTATTTATACCACAGTTTATTTACCTACACATCTCCTGAAGGACATCTTGGTTGCTTCCATGTTTTGGTAATTATAAATAAAGCCAACTATAAACATCTCTGTATAGGTATTGATATGGACACATTTATTTTATTTTATTTTTTAATTTCTTCTAATTATACATGACAGTAGAATGTATTTTGACACATTGTACACAAATGGAGCACAACTTCTTCCTCTGGCTCTACATGGTGCAGACTCACACTGGTAGTGTAAGCAGACATGTATATATGGCAATAATGTCTGTCTCTTTCCACTGTCCTTCCCATCCCCACACCCACTCCTCTCTCCTCACTGCCCTCTGCACAGTCCAAAGTTCCTTCATTCGTCTGTACCCTCAACCTCCATTATAGATTAACATCCACTTATCAGAGAAAATATTCCACCTTTGGTTTTTTGTATTTGGCTTATTTCACTTAGCATGATATTTCCCAGCTCCATCCATTTACCTGCAAATGCCATAAGTTCATTCTCTTTAAGACTGAGTAATATTCCATTGTGTATATGTATCACATTTTATTTATCCATTCATCCTTTGAAGGGCAGCTAGGTTGGTACCATAGTTCAGCTATTGTGAACTGAGGTGCTATAAACATTGATGTGGCTGTGTCACCGTGGTATATTTATTTTAAGTCCTTTGTGTATAAATTGAGGAGTGGAATAGTTGGGTCAAATGGTGGTTTCCTTCCAAGATTTCTAAGGAATCTCCATAGTGCTTTCCATAGTGGTTGCACCAATTTGCAGTACCACCAGCAATGTATGAGTGTACCTTTTTCTCCATATCCTCACCAACACTTATTGTTTGTTGGTTGTAATCTTGAAAATTGCCATTCTGACTGGAGTGAGAAGAAATCTTAGAGTAGTTTTGATTTGTATTTCTCTAATTGCTAGAGATGATGAACAGTTTTTCATATGTTTGTTGATTGATTGTATTCTTCTGTGAAGTGTCTGTTCAGTTCCTTAGCCTATTTATTGATTGGGTTATTTTGTGTGTGTGTGTTACATTTTTTTTAGTTCTTTATATATCCTGAAGATTAAGGCTGTATCTGAGGTGCATGTGGTAAAGATTTTCTCCCATTGTGTAGGCTCTCTCTTCATGTTATTGTTTCCTTTGCTGAGAAGAAGCTTTTTAGTTTGAATCCATCACATTTATTGATTTTTGATTTTACTTCTTGCACTTTAGGAGTCATAAATTTTTAATTCATTTCAATAAATACCAGGTAGTACTGTTGCTGAATCATATGGCAAAGATATAAGTATTTTATAAGAAATTTTCAAATTGTCTGCCACAGTGGCTGTATCATTTTGCATTCCCACCAACAAGGGAGATTTTTTTTACTCTACATGCTTATTCATATTTGTTATTATCAGTGTTTTGAATTTTGGCCTTTGTAATATTGCATAGTGATATGGTTATTTTAATTTGCACTTCATAATTAGTATCATGTACATATTTTCCTACTTTTTTGCCATCTCTATGCTTTCTTTAATGACTGGTCAGTTCTCTTGCCCATTTTTTAATAAATCTGTGAATTTTCTTATTGTTGATTTCTTGTTGTTCTTTGTATGTATGGGATAGCAGTCTTGTATCAGGCCTATATTTTGCAAAAAATTTCCTCCTACTATGTAGCTTGTTTTCCATTTTCTTGACATAGACTTTGATAGAGTAGAAGTCTTTAATAGCAAGTCGAATTTCTTGATTTTTTTCATTGATCAAATGTTTGAACTTTCATCTAAATTCATCCCATATCCAAGGTCATCTAGGTTTTTAGCCTATGTTATCTTATAGAAGCTTTACACTTTTTCATTTTACATTTAGGTCCATTATCAATTTTGAGTTAATATTTTGTGAAGGATATAAAGTCTGTCTAGATTCATGTTTTTTAAAATGTGGAAGTCCAATTAGTCTAGAACCATTTGTTAAAAATACTATCTTTGTTCCATTGTATTGCCTTTGCTCTTTTGTCAAAGATCAGATTATACTATTTCTATAGGTTTATTTCTGGCCTGTATATTCTATTCTATTGCTCTGTCTTTTTGTTTTTTCTCTAATACCATACTATCTTGGTTACTGTAACTGTCCAATTCAATCTTAAAGTTGGACAGTGTCAGTCCCTTAACTTTTTCTTCTTTAATATTGTGTTAGCTATTCTGATTCTTTTGCCTCTATACATAAACTTTAGAATGAATTTTTTAATATACACAAAATACCTTGCTGGGATTTGATTTTTTATTAAATTGAATCCTTAGATTAATTGGGGAAGAACTGACATCTTGACAATACTGAGTTTTCTTACCCATGAATATGAAATATCTCTCCTTTTATGTACTTCTTTGATACCTTCATAAAAGTTTTGTACACTTCCTCAAAGGACCAATTAATTTTAAACATTGGCGTATTGTTCATTGAGTTCACTTTGCTCCAGTGACCATCAGCAGCATTGTGTAAAGATTACTACACTATTTTTGTGAAAGTTTTGGGCAATTATTTCTTAAAGACTAGGACTGATGAAAACTCTTGCTTTCTGACATTTTTAAAAAATAGAATTTGTCTTTTAAATTGATACACACTTTATCACACTTCAATAATTGTTGTAATTTCAGTCCTGATCAAGATTCAGGAAAAGATATGATTTTAGGTGTTCCAGATCATGAAAGTAATCTCCTACCTCTTTTGTATTAGCCCTTCTCTCACTACATTTTACTGAGTAAAACACAATGAAAATTCATCTCTATTTCTGAAGAAAATAATAACTTTCAGCAGTATTATTTTAATTATCTCCTTAGTAAGAGATTATATCTTATTACCATTTTCATAATGCAGACTTTTTATACTTCCAATTCCAGCTACAGTTTCCACTTTTGATTTTCCCATGTGCATTTTAGAAGAAAATGATGAAATGCATATCAGGAACTCTAAAATCTACTTTGTGCATGTCAGCATACTGTAAATTTTAACAAATTTAATCGTACCATTTTCTCTGCAAAATCAATTGCATTTTCTGAGGAATGCTCCCTGTGCTTATTTATGTGACAGACGTGGTTATTTTTTAGCATATACTCTTCTTATTAAGATTAACATTTTTTTCTATTTCCAATAGGCATTGTCTACTTGAAATGTTACCTGCTCTAAAAATCCTCAATGGTGATATAGTAAACTCTCATCCAAAACTCCACACTCAAGAACACTGTCCTCTAGAATCAAGACATTTCTTTGCATTTTGTCAGTCCCAAATTCGAGAATTCAACTTACTAACTGAAAAGTATATCAATGGAATAGGGTAAGATTGTTATTTTCCTCTTGTAGTATTTAAAATAAAATAATAGATATACATAATTTAAAAATATGCTGATTGTCACAACCATGGTTTTTTGCTTTAAAACAGTGTGTTTCAGGGGATATTCTACCTTTAGAAATACTGGTCGACATCGTGGTTTTATTCTTAGAAACACACTAATATATATTTTGAATATAATTTGGTATATTTCAATGCTAAAATATTAGATCAAATAAATGGAAACTTTAAAAAAATTTCAAGATACTTCAAACATTCATTCTATTAGTTATCAAATAATCAGTTATAAATTTATTTAACAATTATTGTGGGCAAGACGAACCTCAAAGAAATCACAAATAAAAGAAAAGCAAATGAAATGTTTACAATTGAGTAAAACAAGTTTTATAACAATATATATTAAATTTTAAGATACATATAATAAATATATGTGTATATTTATGTGTATATTAAGATATTACAGGACCACACTGGAAAAATGCAGTCAACTCTTGCATGTATTCAGAGGACACAAGCTGAATTGTAATCAATATTGAAAGAAGAGAACTTTCCTTTGCCCACCGCACCTTGAATCCTGAAGTAATTACAATGAATGAGTTATAGGTTGGGCATGGTGGTACCCACCTGTATACCTCAGGAAGCTGACTGAGGCAGGAGCATTGCGAGTTCAAAGCCAGTCTCAGCAACTTAGTGGGGCCCTAAGCAACTCAGAGAGACCCTGTCTCTAATTTAAAAAATACAAAAAAGAGATGAGGATGTGGCTCAGTATTGAGTGTCCCTGTCCCTAAGTGCAATCCACAGTACAGAAAACGAAAAGAAAAGAAAAGGAAGAAAAAGAAAGAAAACAAAAAATTAGTAAATTAATTATAATTGATCTTTTTATAACTGAATTTTAACATTTGCATTTTTCCATAAAATACAAATAATACAAGAAATGTTTTCACATGTTTTTCACTTGTAAGTCTTTCTTATAACAGGAAAAATAATATGTGCAATATCGGTACATTCAACACCCCACCATAAACATTTGATATTACAGTGTATCTTTTCTGCATTATTAGTAAATAAAATGAGTAAAATGTAAAATATCAAAAATATATTGAGGGAACCTTTGCTAATATCTAGTAATTAACTTTGTGAACATGGGAACTATGTAATCTTTACATATTAGGAAATAATTATAGCTTCCATTTTGTTTGCTGTGATGAAATATTTTATGTAGTACATATTTCAGAAGAAAAATAAGTCAGCTTGTGGCTATATATTAAATATAGCCATAAATGTATGTTTGAAATAAGTAAAACATTTTTAAAATATGATGAATTTAAAGGAAGGTAAATTAAATGTCTCTAAAAATAATACTCATACAAGTGCAAAGTCCTTTACATTTGTTATTGCGAGTTTCATAACTGACAAACATGAAAGTTTGATCAATTACATAAGTTAATAACATACAAAAGAGAAATCCAACGATTGTTCAAGATAATCTGACCTATTTATGTCTTAAAATATTTGAAATCTCTTTGCAATGGATTGTTTTTCCAAAGAAAAATGGAAATAAAAATTTTCCCATAACATAAATACTTTGTTTAAAAGTCCAATACAAATATTTTGGGTGGCAAGAGTCAATGTAGAAAGTACTTTTAAATTTATTTCATAAATAACTTCCCCAAATTTAGGCAGCCATGATTTCTCATGTTTATGGTAGTAAAAGCATGAATTTTTCTCATTTGTTTGTACCAAAAATATCTTGAATAAAAATGGTCCTAAAACTTCCAGACATTTTGTCTGGACTGACAGTTCTAAATTAACTAAATAAATATTTTTAAAATTTGTTTATAATGAGATGAATTTTATAAATTACTAGGAGTAATTTAGAGTGGATGTTTTAATAAAGTTTAATGTTCATTTTAGGAAATGTAATAAACTTTATTTTCAAAATCTATTGAAGTTTTAATATTTGCTGATATAATATTTAATACTAAATGGTCTCATCATTTGTTTGTTCAGAGATGTATTCACCTTGGATACTGCAGAAAATTTCTGTTATTATTTTAAGAAGTTGATGACACTTAGTAATGAATACAGATATGCACATGAACATGAGAATATAAGTATCACTGAGAGAGATGAATTGGAAACCCAGGAAAATCACTTGGTCCTTCCAAGCACTAACTTCATACTTCAAGATGATGTCTTCCACTCTAGCACAAACAAACATAGAGCAGACTCACCAAGAATTTCTGAGCAATGGATGGACCCTTGCTTTAATCACTCTTTAAGCTACTCCGCTACATGTGAAGCTGTGGGAGGAAGAAGCCAGGAAAAGTTAGTAGGCCAGAAGAGAGAAGACAATAAGACAAAAAGTCTCCCCACCAAAAGAACTTCATTCATGGAAACAGAAACGACAAATTCTCTGCTGAGGCATCACCAAAATATTGAACAGAGTGAAAAAATGTAAGATTTATAAGTCATATTCTTTGCAGACGTTGTATTTACTATTTTTGATGGATGATCTTAAGTCAATGGTGCTAAATAATAACTTGGTAAAGGTTTAAATCACTATAATATTTTACATCAATTCCCTTAACTATGTTTTCATGATGTGTACAAATTAATCACCATGCAGATTAATTTGATAAAATTTTGTACAGTTTTGGTTTGATTTCTAGTATTATTTAATTTAAATTGAGTAAATGTGAAAATTGTTCCTACCTTGTAATTTCTAAATAACTAAAATAATTTAAAAGAGAAACAAAATATTATGTTCTAAAATAATTAAATGATACTTTCTGAATAATCAAGTAATTCATTTTAAAAACATACCTTTGTATTTGCTAACTATTTTCCCACTGTAGTAAAACATTTACTAAGCATGTGTGCAGATATTTGCGTGTGCTGTAATTTACTTGGCATAACAGTTCTATAATATACAGAAATATTCTTCATGATTAATCACATAAAACCCCTTGCAATTATTAAACACTTTTACAAAGCTAATGGCTGACTTTCACTGCTTATTGAACCAGCAAAGACTGATTTTCACTTTGAGCTGGGTGAGATGGTGCAAGCCGGTAAACCCAGCACTTAAGGATGCTGAGACAGGAGAATGGTGGGTTCAAAGCCAGCCTCAGCAACAGCGAGGTGCTAAGCAACTCAGTGAGACGCTGTCTCTACATAAAACACAAAATAGGGCTTGGAATGTGGCTCAGTGGTCAAGTGCCCCTGAGTTCAATCCCTGGTACCAAAAAAAAAAAAAGATTGATTTTCACTTTGACCTATTAACTTCTTGATCTTCTTTTCTTTTTTCCTCAGTGTCTAGCCAATGAGAGAAAAAATGCCAGATTCAGCTTTTCTAACAGTGACTGGCACTGATCTGAACAGGGAAGGAGTCAGAATATCACAGTAGCTACTTATGCTTTCTCCAGTCTTCCTTCTTTTAGGGGTTATCAGCATACACAGTGATTTCCTTTCTGGAAGCTTTTAATAGTTTAGTATTCTAAAACTGACATTCATTTCCTACTATAGAATTTTTAATGTTTATTTAAAAATGTCTTAATATTTCCTGATTTACACTTCACTAATTAATTTAATTGATTACTTTTGCTCCAAACACTGAAGACATTACCTATTGAAGTTTTATATAAACAAAACTTGGAACTTCTTAATGATAAAGTAGCTAAAGTATAGTAAGTAGGAATGAAGAAGTGAAAATAGAAATAAACCAAAGACCATAAGAATAAAGAGAAAAAATGTATACTCACCTGCTAAAATTTGCCATTTAATAATTCAGAAAGACTCACTGTAGGCTATGTCAAAGTTTCCTAAGCCTGATTTGTGAATACTCTTATGCTAAGGATATTTCTTATTTATGAGTTTTGCTAAAAAATGATGATGATTATGATGATGATGATAATACAATAATAAAGCAAACTAGCAATAGAGAATAATTGTATTATTCCTAAGTTCCCACAAATGTCTTACTATGAGAATAAAAAAAAATGTATGGTCATATATGATAGAAAGTATTGCCTAAGTAGACTTTGTCTTAAACCAGATTATATGAGGGAAGGACAAAATTGCATTGGGTTTGATAAATTATAAAATTATTGAAAACTATTTCAAGAGAGCATTGGAAAATTGAATTCCTTCTCCAACTTATATCTTTTAATCCAAACTCAGGAATATGAAGAGAGAGTAAGACAGAAAAGTTAGCACGTTAGCCGGGCGCGGTGGTGCAAGCCTGTAATCCCAGCACTTTGGGAGGCTGAGACAGGAGAATCGTGAGTTCAAAGCCATCCTCAGCAAGGACAAGCACTAAGCAATTCACTGAGACCCTATCTCTACATAAAACACAAAATAGGGCTGGGGAAGTGGCTCAGTGATCAAGTGCCCCTGAGTTTAATCCTCAGTACCAAAAAAAAGAAAGAAAGAAAGAAAAGTTAGCACGTTGACTATACTCTATGTCTTGTTAATATTCCTACAGTAGTCTGTGGGAAAGGTAAAAAGAGTTAAGTGATAAAATACATCATAGAATCATGTATTATCAGTGTGTATATTTATCATATTTTTCTATTATTGCTGCACAGACTAGGGAGATATGAAAAACACAGCATTGTCTAATTTGGTGCCTGAAATTGGCAAGTACGTATGGGTTGGGAAAATATTACACTTTACTGTTGGGCTTTTTTTTTTTTTTTTTTGGTACCAGGGATTGAACTCAGGGGCAACCGGCCACTGAGCCACATCCCCAGCCCCATTTTGTGTTTTATGTAGAGACAGGGTTTCACTGAGCTGCTTAGCGCCTCGCCGTTGCTGAGGCTGGCTTTGAACTCGTGATTCTCCTGTCTCAGCCTCCCTAAGTGCTGGGATTACAAGCGTGAGCCACCGTGCCCGGCTTACTTTTGGGCTTTAAGAGGATATTTTAAGTATTTATTTATCTCTTTTTCTCATTCTCACCATTCACCCAGACCAATATCCTCAGGATCATACAAAATCTGTTATATCTCTCTTGTTAAAAAAATAAACAAAACACCCTTTTACACAGATCTCTCTCAAAACCATTGGCCTATTCTCTCCTTCAAATTTGATGCTTTCTATATTTTGCTTTTACTTCTATAACTACAGTTAAACAGAAGAAGGGTATTGTTTTTAAGTAGCACTATATGCAGTTCATGTTTAAAATATAAGTTATGAATATCTCTTATGTACAAGTGTGTATTCATGCATACTAAAACTTTTCTTTCTCCTCTTTGTAGCAGGGCAGCAGTAGTAATCCAGGCACACTGGCGTGGTTACGTTGTGCGCACACAGATCAACTGCTCTACACAGGTGCATACTGCTGCAACAGAACCCCTGCCAAATTCCTTCATCAATATACAGACTATCTTCAAGAAAGAAAAAAGAAAAAATATTATGAATATTCAGGAACAGAGGGAGAAGGCTGCTGTTCTTATTCAGGTTAATTTCAATGTTTTGATAACATGGTTAGTCATGAAAGATTTATTGGTCATCTTTCACTGGGTTATTCTGTTTAAAAACAACCCCCAAATCTCAGTGATTTACACTTACATGAATTTACTTCTTACTCATGTGACATACAGGCGGTAGGTTAGTTGTAGATTGGTTATGTTCTGCTTAGTATCTAGATTGAAGGAATAGTCTTTAAAACTGAAATAGCATTTTTATGACTATGAGTCAAGCTGAACCACACAATCATATTTAAAGCATCTCTTCAAATGTGTTATTTGTCAAATTGGCTAAGATTTGGTTAGCCAAAGCAGGTCTCATTTGACCCAATTTGTAGAAGTATGTTCAAAAGTCTATCAAAATAATTGTTAAAATTCTTTAAATAAAACTTTGAAATTGAAAAATTTTATTTCATTAAAAATTCAGAAAGCAAGCTGTGCATAGATTTGAATCAGTGTCATCAGATTTCAAACTGAATTTTAACTAGATGATGTTCTTTTTTATTTATTCATTCTTTTTTTTTTTAATTTTACAGGCACTTTTTTAGGCTTAGGAGGCAAAACCACAAACAAATTTGTGCTATAAAGGCCTTTACATTCTGATGGAAGAGTCAAACATAAACTAAATAAACATATAAAATAAGATCTATAAATATCTATATTATTGTGCCTCAATGGAATAATTAACTAAACACAAAATTTAGCATCTTCCTTTATACATGCATTCAGCAAATATTTGATATTAAAATATCTTGCTAGTTTATATTCTGTTGGAATATACATGTTAGTAATAAGAATAAAAGGGAAAAATGTAAATCAGGATGTGAATATCAAAGGGAAGTTTATACTTTTAGATAGAATGGATATGGAAGACCAGAAAAGGTGTTATGAGTCAGAGATTAAGCCATTGGATATCTAGGGGAAGGATATTTCAGGCAAAGGAATATCAGGTTCAAAAGTCCTGAATTAGTAGAGTACCCACAGTGTTCACAGAATAGCAAGATGATTGTGTGACTAGAGAATGATAAAGGGAAAACAAATAGGATTTATAAGTCATAGATTATTGTATAAGACTTTGACTTTATTTCTAATGATATAGGAAGACATTCTAGGACTTTAAAAAGACTACATATGAACTGACATGATCAAATTTACTTTATGTTTCAAGTATATTATAGTAGGGCAGGAGAAGTAGCAGAAAGATGAGTCGGGAGCCTATTTCAGTATCTCAACAAGAAATAATGGTGATATAGACCAAATCTTTGCAGTGGAGGTAGTAAGATTATCACATTCTAGACTATAGTGATTCATTTCCAAAGATATGATATATATTTGGACATAGAAGTTGATAATGTTAATGCATGGGCATGTGGTGTATGAAAGAAAAAGAGGATTCAGGGATTCCTTCTAGGTTTTTGGTACAAACAACTGGAAAAATAACCTTAAATTTAAGAAAATAAAAGAGAGAATCTTTTCTCTAAATTTCATAGCCCTTCTTTTAAGGCTGTAGTTTTCAAGAGAACTGCCTCTGCCTTGACTCTAATGAATATATCCAGTATTTTAGTTTACTTATTTTTTTTTTTTTTGTACAGTATTCCTCCTGAGAGCAGTGCATAGACAAAGCTGGTACTGCTGCCCGATAATGGTAGAAATTAGGGTAGTGCAGTTGATTGAAGGAAACTTTGAGAAAAAGTAAGAAAAATTTTAATTACTATCTCAAGTATTATTTTGTTGAATAAGGAATGTAGATGTCATGCAGCCCAAATTTCTGTCATTATTGGATGTGTAATGTATTTTTCAGCATTAATGGTAAATAACTAGTCAACTTTTCTTCTTTCCTTTTAAGGAGAAGTCTATTACCTTAGGAAAGTGTCTATATTAGTAACTGATATCACTGAAAAACATCATTTGCCTGAACTTCTTTGTATTGCTAATGAAAAGAAGTGTAATTTAGCCTTTCTTTGTAATTTAGGGCAAGTTTCTTTCTTTTATTGTACATGATAGTAGTCAACTCACTGAATTCAACTGTATTTTCTCTTTTTCTGGGGGTAATTATCTAGTTTATTAAACCACTTATCATAAAATATAGACTCTAGTGTGCTTAAACATCCTGGGAGCAGACATGTTAGAGCATAAATTTCCTCAGTTTTAGAAAGATTGGATGAAGATTTTAGGAAGAATGAGCTGGAGACTGCTTTCTGCTAACTAAAATCCCCATTCTTTTCTTCTTCCTGGAATATTTGCCAACCTGGTTTACCAGCGTCCCTTATAGTTTATTGTGGCCCTCTTTTAAAATTCTAGTCTTCCCCATAAAACCTCCCATAGATATTCCTTAATATTCTTTTCATTTTCTGGTTAGCTGAAATATAGACAACCTCTTGGGGACCTGTGGAAGTTATATGTTGAGATTGAAGTGTCTACAAAGCCTGGATAACCTGAATCACTTCATGTTAAAGTACTATCTCATTGTCTTTTATACCCTTTTAGTTTTTATTATGTGATTAAGAAATAATTTTTGAGTTAATACACATTTTTGGATCTATTTATTTACTTATTTAAAATATTTTTAAGTTGTTGATGGACCTTTATTTTTTATTTATTTATATGTGGTGCTGAGAATTGAACCCAGTGCCTCACACATGCTAGGCAATGTAGCTCACACTAAGCTACAACTCCAGCCCTGGATCTATTTATTACAGCCACTCAAAGGTTGTAAATATAGCTTGAGAAACAGATAGGGATCAATGTTAGTATATAAAAGAGTGGAATTTCAGTAGAAAGGATAGTGGCAGCAAAAAAAATTATTATTTTATATGTGAGTGGAATAATAAACACAGTGCAACTAGACTACCAAAGAACTAGAATATTAAAATGATATAGGAGGAACATGGTCAAAGATATACAATAGATTTGAACAAGCAGCAAGTATATGGTATGTTCTTGGAGTAGTACTAATGGTAGTTGGAGAAGAAAAAGATATCAGATATATCAAATAGAGATATAATTGTCTGGCCAGGGAATTGATTTGGATGTATAAGAAAGATGAATTAATTCTAAATGAATTACCAGGAGAACTATTATGCCTTTTAATAGAAATTAATAAATTATGAGGATTACTTACCAACAAAATTATATTATCTTTATTTCTTAAAAAATGGGACTTGAATTCCTAACCCTACACAGATTCATGAGGGAAGTATCTCTAGGCGTCACACCAGAATTGCACACACTACATCTTTGTAGAAGGTCTAGCCCACTAATCATTTGGGAAAGATCTGTTGTGAGCCATGATGAATCAGTCTTTTGGCTCAGTCCTTGATGGTTAGATAAAGGTTGCCCTTTCAGTTTCTTTCTGTTCGTTTTACTGGTTCTATCCCTAATCTTGATATATTATCATTGTATTCGTGTAAAAGGGTGGAGGTAAATAAGGATAATGACCTCAGAGAAGAGAATCAAGGGAAAGCATGTCTGCCTAATTCTTAAATCTTGCCAGAGTATGGTCAGGGATGAAGTAATCTGAAGGGCACTTCACTTTCAAAAAGTCATCTGTCCATTTCCATGTCAGGGAGAAGACATTCTAAAGGGAAGCAAGTAACCAAGAGAACATAAAAAGTCCTGATAAAGGAATCTAAAAGGAGAAGATTAAAATAATCCCAAAATTAAAGGTGATAAAAAGAAGTATGTTTCTTGCTAAGATAGCTAGTACATATCAGTCATCTAGAGCATGTGACATGTCCTGGTGTGCAATAAGGACCCAACTCTATGGGAGAAAGTAATCATAAAAAGGGAAAAGGACTGGTGATAGTGTTCAAAATGAGTGCGTTAAACAATGAAGGACGGTTTTTTAAGCAATGCTTTCAATTTTGTTTCTCCACAAAAATACCCCATCTTCTATTTCTATCATTTAATATTGTTCAAGTTCTAAAATATATTTATATTCTTTTCTTTTCAGTTTAAGAGATTCCTGAACTCTCTTAAAAAGTTAGAAATTATTACTAACAAGTTACAAAGCAGGAATGTTAGAGTCAAAAATGATTAGTCAACTTCAAGTTTTCAACTTTATACAATGTTGAGTATTACATGCTTTCCTTACTTGTTAAACTAAGTAAATAGAATTTCTATAAGTATTAAGGCAAGGATATTGGGGGAAATAATGATGAGTGCCCATTATGTGACAGTCCATGTACATTTTATATGTAAAAATTTTCTAGTTCAAAATGCAAAAATTTTCTGATTTAATTTAATTGCCACTACATTGTATCAGAGTAAGGAGACTAATAAGGATAAATCTAATCATTTATGACTTTTATGATTTTAATTTTACAGATGATTTTGAGCTTGGGTTAGTGGTAATAATGATCATAATCACAAATCCAGAGGTTGGTACAAAGAAGGCTGTATTAGTGAAAAGGAGAAACATAATTTAGGCAAGAGAATAAAGCCCCTCCTGGATTCCTAGACCTACCACATACTTTTCCAAGAAAAGAAAGTGTAGTCTGTGAATGGAAACTGAAGGCTGACACATATGCAAGAACAATTTTTTGAAAAAGTAAATTTTCTGAGGGAGTAACTGTGTTCTAACATATTCCTTGCTTCTTCTGTGTTGAGGTTATCTTGGAGGAAGCTGAAAAACAGCCTGTTGAGATTTATGGTGAGGTTTGATTGAAACAAATTTCTTCTATGTAGAAAAAGTAGAATTAGAAGTAGCAGAACAAAGAATGCTTGAGAAGGTTAAGAGAAAAACTGAATTTTCACATCAGACATTTAGATGGGTAGAGGACTCAAGTTAGGGGAAATTAATCCTTTTGATGGGGCCATCCCCACTCTGAAAGTAAAATTGATGACTATACCTATTCATAAAAGCCTGGGTTTCTCATGCCTTTTGGGATAAGGATGGAAACACTGGAAAGCTCAAGAATTTATCACAGGGTAGGAAAAGAAAATCTCTGCTACACTGTATCAGAGAAAGGAGACTAATCATGATGAGTATGGTTGAGAGTTGGATTCATCACTTGTGACAGTCCTGTAGCTCCAGATATAATGTGACATTGTAAGGTACTATGTGTTAGCTTTTATTAGCAGCCTGCATGTTCTACCCAGGATTACATGCCTGAGAATTAATGACAGCAATAACAGATTTAGCATAGTTTTAGTTTGAGTAATACAAGACCTTGAACTGATAACTGAAAGTAGGTACATAGGTACTCAGGGCTCTTCTATATATTTGAAATGTTCCTGAATGAAATGTTTACAAATTCACAGTTGATGGACAGGTTGGTCACAGAATGAAAGTGCATGGAATATCCACTTGTGGGCCTCTAGAGAAATATTGCTTACTGATGGTATCTTAAGTTGGTGCCCCATAGGTCCATTATGCTTATTTTCAAATATTAACTACACAATGAGGTATATTCTATTTAAAATAGCAAACCCTTCCCAATGCTCCCTGCTCTCTGATCCTAATTTGTTTTAGTTCATGGAATTTTTTTAGCATACTATATATTTTCCTTATTGCATTTATTTTCACTCCCATCCCCATAGTTTCTGCTATGCTTTAGTCACTGTTCTATCAGAGAAGGCTTGGTTTTACACTTTGTGAAATTACATTGATTGTTCACTACTGGCCAATATTGACTCTTTTAAAACCCAGCATATTTCTTTCTCCTCATCACTAGATTATGTGACACAAATCACCCTTTCATGAATATTTAATTATTAACTTCTGTAAGACCTATTGTTTTATATATATCTGCAATATATTGCTAAAATGTGATGATTAGTCTTCAGTATCTCCAAATATCATATCACTATTCAAACTTCCTCTCCAATTTTACAAATGTTTGTTTACAGAATTTTCTTAATCAAAATACAAGCGAGTTCAACACTTTGCCTTTGTTTTACATGATAATTTCATACTTTAACACAGAGCAACGCCCTTCTTTTCCTTAAGGTTTATTCATTGAAGAAGTCAAGTCATTTGTCCTGTAGAAATTTCTATTTTCTAAAATTTTGCACACTGCATCCCCATTGCCTTTAATGTTTCATGTCCCCTTGTTTTTGTAAATTAACAGCAAGATCTAACAATCTGATTTAAGTTTGTTTTTTTGAGCAAGGATTCTTTGTAGGTGGTGGTATGTGTTACAAGACACTTAATTGATTAGAAAAAGATTTCCTGTATAGACATGGTTTAGCTAATAAATGGAGCAAAAACATAACATCACAATTTTACAAACCAATAATAAAATAGTTGACATAGGCAATGTTTATTTATTAGCTAAAACATGTCTATACAGGAAATCTTCGTCTAATCAATTCTTTAGATACCCTGAGTTACACAGTTCGTCCTGGAATGGCAGGTTAAATGCCTGATACTTTTCCTTAATTGTCAATTTTTAGATCAATGAGATTTCCTAGCATCTTCCAGAGGTTACCATAATGCATATTATTATAATGAATTAATTAATTTTAAAAACATGTGATGTGTATATTTCCACTGCACTTATTCTTAATGCTCAAATTGTTCCTTATTTGGCCAATAAGTTTCTTCAAGTTAAACTTTTTGATACAATTCAGTAGTCTTTTCCTTATTGGGAATAATATACAGAGACCTCAATCTGGATTTTAGCAGAATAAATTGCTACAGGTATGGTTATTATGTTTAGATTTTTCCCCCGCAATGTGCTGAGCTTGAAAATACATTTTTTAAGGATAAAAAATACATCATGGATCATACAGGTATTTTTAAATTACATTGGGACTATAGGATATTTATTTATTTATTTTTATATTGGCATTTTTTCTTTATAAAATCTTGGTTCCTACTGACATTAACGTAATTCTTTTTCTCCTCTGTCTCACTCAGGAGGTATAGGGGAGTAGGTTTTTACATATGTATAAAGTAGAAATAAACAAAACCACAGAAATGGGACAAACAGGCTACTTATTCAGAGTGTTCATATACATAATTCTGAAGCCAAATCTAAGCAAGGAATATTTAGAGAATTCAAGCTTCTATTACCTTCTACCCTGTTTTGTGCCTTTATGTAACTATTTAAAAATACATTTTATAATTTATACTTTTATTTTTAAATGTAAGCCAGCATATGTACTTCAATATGTTTATTTAATGAGTATATTTATAATATAGTTATATACAAATTTTCATGAACAGTAGCATGAAAAATGTAATTATTTCTTCCTTGGATTTTACACATAATATATTCTTGAAACTCATGTGCAGTATATAAATATATATGTATATATCCATATAGGTTTCTATATAAATATTAAAGCTTCATTGTACTTAGAGGTATAGTTTGAACAGCTTCCTTATTCCAAGATTACTAAGTAATATGAATGTTTTTAGTTTCATTGTGATGTCTTTATTTTAAAATGAAAATGTTATGGGTCATTTGTGTATGTTGAAGTTTTCCTAAATGTGCTTTGGCTTGTTTTATACATGATCATTTGAAAATTAGCAAAATTGCTGTTACTTTGTATCTCTTTCTTCTTAGTTTAGAATGAGTCCTGGAGGAACTGTCAGATAATTGATTGTTTGACCTACATGTGCAGTTGAGGGAGTTTTAAAGATTCTTTTCTGCTTACCACAAAGAAAATCTCCTGAGATTCCAACACATGCAGTCGTTTAATTTATCTTGCAGTTTTAAGTGTCACATAAAGTTCAAAAAACAGATTATTGAGCCATTAAACTAAGTTCTAAGATGTTTTATCTTTCTAATGGGATAACACAGAGAATCTGGTTTGGGGTTTGATCTATAACCCTGTATAACATAGTTTAAATTTTTGTTTAGGCAGTTTGGAAAGGCTTTATTTTGCGAAAGAAACTGACAACAGCTCTAGAGGCTATCGAGAATGAAGAATCTGAAGAAGAATATGAAGAGATAGATTTAGAGGACTTTACATTTGATGAAGTAAGTATCAACTCCAATAAACAATTATTGCTCTAAAAATATTTCCTGTATACTACTTTGATGCTAAACCAGTTTCTAAGGTATTTACCCTAGTAATGTTATATTATAGTTTGTTTTTCCCAAGTATCACTTGAGTCAGTATGCTGCTTATTTCCCAATATCATCTTCATTTGCCCTATAAGCTTATAGTGTTAAGAGGTGGTCATAGAATGGTTACAATATTACCTCATACCCTTTGATCAGATTCTGCAGAGGCTAATATTTTATATACCTACAGTCCAATTACCAATTTAGAAATTAACATTGCTGCAATACTGGAATCCAATTGACTTTATTCAAATTTCCCAGTAGTCCTACTTGTGTTGCATTTTTAGTCTGAGATTCAGCGAAGATAAGTTACATTTAGTTTTTATTTTTCCTTAATTTTCTTTAAACTGGAAAAATTTCTCAGGACTTTTTTTGGTATTTCATGAACTTCCGTATTCTTTACTTAAAGAATACAGAAGTCTTCCTTTTATCCAAGATCTAAAATATTAAATGGAAAATTCCAGAAATAAATAATTTATTAGTTTAATAGTCTGCACAGTCCTGAGTAGTTTGATGAAATCTCATATGGTCATTCTTCACCCTTCCCAGGACATGAATCATCTCTTTCTTCACAGTATCCACAGTGTATACACTACCTGCCCACTAGCTTCTTAGTAGATACCACAGTTACTAGGTCACTATTTCAGCATCATAGTGCTTGTGTTCAAGTAATCCTTTATTAGTATTACTCATGGACTTGTAGTGTAAAACCAGTGATGCTAGCAATGTTTTATATATTATATAGAGAGTTTTATACAATCCAGAGTTTCAGGTATCCATGGGATCTTGGAGCCAGTATTCAGTCTCTAAGAGTTAAATATAATTTATGTTTGCATGTGTAAATATATATACAACATGAGAATTTTGACATTCAGTAATACAGTATTTTTCAAAATTCAATCAGGAGCCAGGCATGGTGGCTCAAGCCTATAATCCCAGCACTTAAGGAGGCTGAGACAGGAGAATTGTGAGTTCAAAGCCAGCCTCAGCAACGGCGAGGTACTAAACAACTCAGTGAGACCCTGTCTCTACATAAAACACAAAAAATAGAGCTGGGGATGTGGCTCAGTGGTTGAGTGCCCCTGAGTTCAATCCCCAGTACTCAAAAAAAAGAAAAAAAAAATTCAATCAGGAAAGTTAAATATATTTTATGTATTTTCTCTGTCAGACATTATCAAGAGTCTCAAAATTTCACTGTAATACTGAATTATGAATTTATTAATATTGTATCAATAAGACTAAGAAAAAGAGTTGCAGTTGTAGCTCAATGGTAGAGCACTTGTCTGGCATGCATGAGGCACTGGGTTTGATCCTCAGAACCACATAAAAATAAATAAATAAAATAAAGGTATTGTGTCCATCTACAGCTTAAAAAAGAATTTAAAAAAGACTAAGATGAAGCTATTGTTGACATAACACTATTGCTCACATCTGAAATGTTTTCCTAATTATATATAGTCATACCTTAATCAAAAGGAAGCATTAAAAATTCAACATTATTCTTTTAGGATAGGAAAGCACCTTTCTCACATTTGACCTTATATATTGAGACCATTAAAACATACACATTTAGAATAGTTAAGTCATTGTATCACTGATCCTTTTGTCATATTTTCCTCTTTTTTTCCACACTGTAGTTGCCCTCTTTATATAATGGCCTTTGGGGCTATATACATGTATTTCTAATTCACATTCAAAATTTATGTTTTTTTATTTAAGTTTGTCTCATAGTAGTGTACAGTTTGGTTTTACTTAGTTGTACATTCTTTTCTGTTATTATTTTCTTTTCCCTGGAGTATTCAATCTAATTTAATCTATTTTAATTAAGAATGCAATATGGTTTATATCTGCTATCCTTTTATTTGTTTTCTGGGTGTCCTATGTGTTGTTCTGTGTTCAGTTTTTTGAGTTTTTGCTCCTTTATTGTCTCCTTTTGCATCAATCACATTTTTGTGTTTTTTTTTTCGTTTTTTTCCCTTCATTAGCTTGTTTCATTATTTATGAAATTCCTTTTATAGTTTTGTTTTTTATTTATTTATTTTTCTGTTTTGTTAAATTGAGAAATTAAAATCACATGGATTTATTATATGCAACATGATGTTTTATATATACCTTGAAGTACCTTCTGGTATGTATATGAAAGTATATACACCTGTGGAATGACTAAGTTTAGATAATTAACCTATGAATTATCACCCAAAGCTATCATTTATGTAGTAAGAACACTTTATAGAACACTCTTAGCATTTTTGAGAACACCATGCATTGTTCATCATGTTGTATAATAGATCTGTCGTATATTAGATGATCTATGATAGGTATCTAATATAGATAGATCATCTAATATACGACAGCTCTATTATAGCTTATTCCTGCTTTCTAACTAAACTTTTGTGTACTTAATCAACACCTCCTCTCTCCTAAATCATTGCAGTTTCTGGTACCATCATTCTACTCTGTATTATGAATTCAGCTTTTTTAGAGACCCCATATATAAGTGAGATCATATGATATTTGTCTTTCTGTGCCTGGCTTATTTCACTGAGTATGATGTTCTCCAGGTTGATTTATTTGTTAAAATGGCATAATTTCTTTATTTTTTGTGACTGAATAATATCCAATTATGTATGTATGTGGCCTTTTCTTTATCCATTCACAGACAGATATTTAGGTTGATTTTATATCTTAATGATTATAAGCAATGCTGCAATAAACACGGGAGTACAGATATCTCTTCAACATATTGATTTAATTTGGGTAGATGCCCAGTAGTAGGATTGTTGGATTATTTGATAGTTCTATTTTTAATTTTTGAGGAGACTTCATAGTGTTTCCTTTAATGATTTATAATAATTTACCTCTACACCAACAGTATTAGACAGTTCCTTTTCATCCATATACTTGACAACTCTTGTTATCTTTGTCTTTTTAATAATAGCCATTCTAACAGTCGTGAGGTGATGTGTCATTGTAATTTTAACTTGCATTTCCCTGAAGATAGTAATTTTGAGCATTTTGTCATATACTTGTTGACCTTTGTCCTCTTCTGATAAACATCTATTCAAATACTTGGCCCATTTTATTTAAACCAGGTTTGGGGGTTTTTTGGCTACTGAGTTTTTTTGAGTTCTTCATATAAATACTAACTCCTTATCAGATATATAGTTTCTAAGTATTTTATCTCTTTATGTTGGTTGATTCTTTATTTTATAAATTGTTTTCTCTGCTGTGTGTAAATTCAAAAATTTGATGCAATCCCATTTGTCTGGTTTTGTTTTTGTTGCCTATGGCTTTGGGTTCTTGTAAAAAAACAATCATCAATGTCCTGGAACATTTTAATTTGATTGATGCTATTGAGCTATCTTAGTTCATTTACTATCTCTCATGGTGTATCTAATCATTTTTAGCATATCTCCCAAATTCTTCATTTCCTTTGTTTAATTTTGCAACTTCTACTTGATTCTTTTATTTAAATTCCACTTGAAGTTTTATATCATCTTCTGTATATTTTCATGAACATTTCAAGTGTGGTATTTTTGAAACTTTATCAAATGCCTAGCTCACTTATAGGTTTATTTCTATTGGTTGTTTATCTCTTGGATTTTTAGTCAGTTCATCTTCTTTCCATGCATTTAATCTTTGGTTATATACCAAACTTCATCTATGTACAGATGTTGTTTACTTTCTCTAAAGAAGATTTAATTTTATTCTATAAAGCAGTTATTTTATGAGCAGAGATCCTTGTGAGGCTATTTTTAAAGATTTTTTATGGCTGTTCTATTTCCTTTTTCTCTTAAAGTTAAAGCAGTTTGGTGTTTCATCTGAAAACCTGGAGATAATATCAGATTTCTTTTACCTTTCTTTGTCCCAGAATTCCAATCCCTTTCTCTACCAAGTGACTGAAAAAATTTCTTGGTTCTTTAGTACCCAGTTGTAGCTATTATACTGTGTTTCTCAGCATCTCATCTGCACATTTACTACTTGAAATTAGTAAACATGAAGGAAAGTTGTAGACATGATTTGAGCTCATATTTCTTTAGTTCTCTCAACTCTGGGATCTTGGTCCTTCAGTCCTCAGTATTCATATACTTCAACATTTTTCACTTTATTCCAGTGAAACTCTACAAGCAGTCCTCAAATTTATGTTTGGCATCTCTTTCCTGTTAATAAATTTCAAATTTTACTGAAGGAACATTTTCCTGAAAGGAAATATGTGGCTCACATCAGCATCAGACTCTACTTTCTAAGATATTGGCTCTCTATGTCCTGGCTGCCTTGATCATTCTTAAGTGCCTTCAGCTCCTGTTTTTTAGATGATAACTTTTAGAATATTTATAAGGTTATCAGGAGGATCTTAATTCTTGTTCAAGTTAATATCATCATTGTCAGAATTTTTATCTTTATAAATTAATATTTCAATCATCTGTGAGCATCTTAAATATTCTAGGTAGTGTTCTTACCACAGTGAACAAAGATATAAGATTTTTTACCTCACAGGGCATACCTTTTACTTGAGCTGACAGCACACACATGAATCTACAGTATACTATAAGATATTGAAAATAGCTATAAAAATAACATTAAGGGATAGAACATAGTACTTAATTGAAAGATCAGATAAGTTCTGTGTAAAGTATAGCATTTGAATAAGGATTTGAAAATAAATTGAAGAAGTAGCCACAGAATAATACAATTTTGGGCTAAATATAAGGCAAGTCTTAAAACCTTGAAATAGGGACACAATATATTAAAGGAACAAAAAGTTTAGAATAAGCAGAACTGATTAGTCGAGAAGGATAAATAGAGAGATGTAAGAAACAGAAAAATGGCTCTGAGTTAACCCACATAATACCTAGGATGTGATGTCAAGTGCTTTGGATTTTATGTAAAATGCAACAAAAAAATCACTATTGAGTTTTTAATATGGGAAGTAAATATTATTATTTATGTTTTAAATGGATAATGTTGTACATGAGTCAGAGATAATAGGTTAGGGGTGCTTGTGACTAAAGATAAGTACTAGTTAGGAATATAATGTTCCTTTCTCTTCTTTTGACCTTGCCATCAGTTTATTCTCAAATCATAGTTTCAGAAAATATAACAAATTACTGGATGCCCCTATATTTTTAACTTTCCTAAATATAAGACTTCCTTGACTAGGATTTTTCTTTTTTCACTTATTTAGGTAAGAAAATACTTGCCATTGAATTAAGTGTTTTGAACTTTTATGATGAAATGTGCTCATATAAAATGGAAACTCTATAGTCAAATTTGAAGTGCTTGTAGCAGTTTAGGAGAACCTTACTCAGGGGCATTCTCCGTGTGGAGAAACTTCAGGGGAAGTTCAATAAATAAAAAGTGATTGATCTTCCTCTCCCTTCCATGTTTCCAGGGTCTAAGGGGTTCCTTTCAAAGGTATAGCATATTATTCTCAAACTAACTCCACAAAATTATAGTGTCCCATTGCAGTAGTGACAAATTCACTTATTTTTCTAACTGCTTTCTAGTTATGTCTACAACTTCCATTTAGAAAGTCTGAAACAAGTCTCCAGTGGATTTTTATAAAACTTAACCAGGATTAATTTGAATAGCCTGTCTCCTTTTAGGTAGACTGTATCCTAAGTATTGGTTAGTCATGCTGAATTGTGCTTGATTTTAGGGAAAAGAAATAATTTCCAAGAATAGTCAGGAGAGAATCCTGACTTGTCAAAAATGTGTCTTTATCACCCCTATGCATTTCTTCTTAGATATTATTTAAGAAGTGATTGCAAGCATATGACCCTTTTTTTGGATAGTCACATTCACCAATCAAATTGATTCAACAAAAAGGATTAGGCAGAGGAGAAAAGAAAGAGGTAGAATTGGACTGTCAACTCATTATCAAGTAACTTTTGTGATTAAAAAGGCACATAAATATCATACTCAAAAAGTCCAGAACCTGAAAAATTACTCAGACTAATTTCAAGGATCACATTTGTATGGCCAAAGTCAGTTGATTTGTAATCTGTGTATTATGATGGGACCTCCTCTGCTACAAGACAAATGGGTAGGTTTTTCTAGAGTCACAAGTCTGGCACATATTAATAGTTTCTGCATCAGGCCCAATCAATGTCTTAATATCAGTCATTCTCACTGGGGAATGAGCCCTTACTATGATCATTCATATGAATAACCCAGACAGTTGTATAAGCAACTGTTATTTGTTATTTGAGGGCCCAAGCAGGATGTGGTTATTCTGCCAGTGCGAGGCCACTTGCAATAGCCCAAGATTTATTTGGATTTTACATAAAAGGAAACATCCTGAACCAGGTGCTAGAATTTAAAGGAATCTGTATTAAAGGAGGTCCCTTTCCAACCAGTTGTAGAGTGGAGATTAAGTTGCCCTAAGAGGAACAGCTGCTAATTTTTCATGTAAAATTGACCTGCCACTGTAGCCAGGCTGGCAACATGTTTTAGTATACCCCCCTCCCCTGCCTTTTATTTTTTGATGACAGGTATTTCTGGAGAACTTCCTTTAACATCATTGAATCCAAATCTGGTAATATCAGATTCAATGGTGTTAAAGGAAGTTCTCCAAAATACTTGTCATCAAAAAATAAAAGGCCAGTCATTTAGTTTCTGACAATCCAGCAGGAAACTAACAGATGCTTTCCTATAGAAGTAAACCCTAGTGGCTGTATCAGAAATGTCACAAATCCAAAAGCACAAGGGATACCTCCAGGTAAAGGCCACCTCTATTGCCAGTGGTTCCCCATTGATGGGTGATGGACCTCCTTATTTTAGTATGAAGAACTGAGGAAATAGTTGCTTCTCCTTGGATACTGGAAATACTGGGCATTATTCATTCTCCCAGAAAGTCTCAAGAAACTGCTTGGACAAATAGGCTCAGAATTTTGTCCAGGTTTATCAGCCACCCTTGCTGGTAGACGTGTGATAACACCACAATCAAACTGAAACTGATTTTTTAAAATTGAGATTTAATTCACATACCATTTTGACTTAGCAACCAACAGGGTATCATCTATATAGTAAAAACTTTGGACATCAGAGAGTGGAGAGGCTCATATTAAATCTGGATCCACTGGTCATTCCACTGGCAGCAAATCACACACTTTGTCACATAAGAACTTCACAATCTGCAACTCTTCCTCTATTAGTATAATCCCTTCTGGCACTCATGGAATGGGAAAGTAAAGCTTATTAATATCTTAGTTTCTACTGTGTATTCAGATATAGAAGCAGCAAAAAGACTACAATTAACTAACCTAAAGGACCCCATTTATCAGGTAGCTTTAGCTTCTGCCTCCACCATGAACCATGTCCAGAACTTGTCCATTGATTCATGTGCTCCATACCCAGTGGTTCTTGGTAGGACAATGATGGAGGGAAATAATTTTTCTATCTTCCCAGGCTGTCAGCTATGCAAACATTCTTGAAAAGATAGTCTAGAAAATAGCTGTCACAGGAAATGCAGATATAGGAGACTCCTGGAGAATTGTTTCCTTCCATTAAGTATATTCTATATATAATATTCATAATGAACCTCTCAAATAATGATGAATAAGACATTATCCTCATCCTTGAGCCCAATTTAAAAATTAAGCTTAGCAATTTTAGTAAGCCAAGATCTCTTATCTCCTTTGGGGAGAAGTTTTGCCACTTTGTCTAAAATATAATAGATATTAAATGCTAAAATAACCTGTTATTTTAGTAATCTGATACAGTGATCTACATTGGCCCTTTCATTTTTTACATTTTAAATTTGAAATAAATTTTAGCTAATGTTTTTATTTGTTAACTTAAGTGCTATTCTTTTCATTTTTACTCATACAATTTAGAAGCCAACATATAAAGAACCAATACAACTGCATTTAAAATTATTTATATATATAATTTTTTTTTTACTTTTTTATTAGTATGTTACAGTTATACACAATATTGGAGTTCATTGTGACATACAAGCATGGAAGATAATTTGCTCCCTCACTTCCTCTCTCCCCCTATACCTTTTTCACTACTCCAGTGGTCTCTTTTCTGTTAATTTTAAGTAGTGTTTTATAGATATACATAACAGTAAAATTCACTGTGGTATATTTATATATATTCATAGGATACTTTAGTGGTTTTATTCCAGTGTTCCTCACATTTTCCATCCCTTCTCCCTCCCCTAATCCCTTTCCTCTACTCCATTAATATCTCTTTTCAGTTGTCATGTTGCCTTTTATAATATTGTTTCCTTTATATCTTCACATCTGTCTTCATTTTAGCAATTTTCATCAGCTGATGTGTGGTAGCCCTTGACCATCCTTCAGATAGATCTGGATTTTTGTTTGTCGTTAAAAAATAACTAAATATATAAGCCCTGAATCCTGTTTGCAATTTTGCATCGAATAGCAATTTTTAAGTGGTTGAGTTATCAAATTTATTTATCATCTATCATAAACTAAACAAAGCATTTTGGTTGTGTAAGTCAATGGGAGTTTACTGAATTCCTGGCATGATTTAACAAGTAATTAACATTAGCAGCTTAAATATATTGCAAATAAATTGCAGTACCTTACTTTCTTAAATTCCCCAAAAATATCAAAGCAAGTTCCCTTCATGTCAAGTCTTTCATTTAAAAATCTGACAGTCTTTAGCCGGGTGCGGTGGCTCATGCCTGCAATCCCAGCACTTAGGGAGGCTGAGACAGGAGAATCGCAGATTCAAAGCCAACCTCAGGAATGGAGAGGTGCTAAGCAACTCAGTGAGACCCTGTCTCTGCATAAAACACAAAATAGGGCTGGGGATGTGGCTCAGTGGTCAAGTGCCCCTGAGTTCAATCCCCAGTACCAAAAAAAAAAAAAAAAAATCTGACCGTCTCTTGTTTTCTTTTATTGTGGTGCCCCTCTAAACCATAGCCATTGTTTCTGGACTGCCATTTTCAAAGCCTTTTCTCTCTGTGAAGATGAGGAGAACATTAATGGCTCTGGTGAGAGAGTGACCTCTCTCTCTTGCACATGATTTGTGCTGTTTATTTGGGAAAACTAAAATTTGAAAACTTTTAATTGAAAAAAATGTGTTTCTTGTGTAAAACATGATGTTTTGAAATATATATACATTGTGGAAAGTCTAAATCAAGTTTATTGTATTGATTAATACATGTATTTATCAATGTTGGTGGTGAGAATGTGGAATATTACTCACTGATCTTCAAGAAGGTAACGCACTGTTAT
This sequence comes from Geosciurus inauris, assembly GCA_004024805.1. Classification (NCBI taxonomy): domain Eukaryota; kingdom Metazoa; phylum Chordata; class Mammalia; order Rodentia; family Sciuridae; genus Geosciurus; species Geosciurus inauris. The sequence goes on from PVHX01000233.1 coordinate 49,838, forward strand.
TAACTTTAGTCACTATGTTACACAGTAGATCTCTTGAACTCGTTACTCTTACCAGACTGAAAGTAGCTATTCACAAACCAGGTCTGTGTTCTTAAATCAGATATAACTGTAATATACATGCTAATAATCTCTATCTGGAAGAAATCTTGCAAAGTAATTAACTGAAAAGATGTGCCCTATCTGCACACTCTTCAAATAGTAGATGATTTTCTAAGACTGAAAGCCACTGGTGAAAATCTGTCAGGACACTGCCAACATTTTGTCAGTGTGCCTTTGTGTCCTACCTTTCCTATAGTCTTTCAAAAGGCATTCAAGAGATACTGGAATTGTATAAATGAAAAGTGTATTTACATCTCCTCAGAGTTAATCATTCTAGTTTTAAGTAAAAATTGTTTTTGTTCAGTTTACAGCATTTTAAAAAATCATTCGGTATTCCTCTGAAGCTTTTTTTTTCCCAAAAGAATCCTAAAAATATTATATAACCACAAAAGGCTTTTCTAAGGTATGTTAGGTAATCCAATTAAATGAAATTTGGATAATTATATTTTAAATATACATTGATAACATAATCAGCACCATTTTAATTATAGAAAGATAGAATTTGGAATTTATATAAATGGAACAAAGATGCTTCAAGCTGAAGAGAGAGGAGATTTAAAATAGGCACTTTCAAAAATTAAGTTCAAATTTATTTTTTCATTCAAACAGTTGAATTAAAGCATAATATTAACAGGAACCATGTTCCTTGTGTTGTTTTTTTCATTGACTCAAAATTCTGTTTTCTATCTATTCAGAAAATTTGTGAAATTTATAATAAACTAAGAAAAAGCCAGCATATATACACTGTTTAAAATTGATACTAATGATAAAAGATATAATTTTTAATTATATATGCTTATTGTATGTTTTCAATTATGTTTGTTAGAAGGTACTTTAATTCACAAAGAGCTTAAATATTATTTTCTTGGTTCGGTCTAGATTTGGCTCAAAGTCATAGTTATAAACAGTTAAATACCCAGAAAAATCTGTACCTCATTTTAAGAGTACTTAATTATCAAGTTTTCACTTAATCCAAAACCTGACGATGAAGTCTTATCCCATTTCTTTGCATGTTCATATTATATATTTGCATATCCTCCCACAATAGCAAGTAGCAAATTCCCTGTAAATAAAAATTCTGATGTTTTGGCAACATTTGTAGTATATAAGACAATTTAAAGGAAACTTAGTGAAAGCTGTGCAAACTAAATTTTGTATATTTTAATGTTACTATTTGTACAGGCTGCCTTAGAGAAAGAATGGCTAGATTTAGATTCCACCCGCTTCCCTTCACAAACACTGCTTCTCTCAAACCAGCTGCACTGGCCAAAGGTAACATGTCATGGAAACTTCTGAGTTCTCGATCTTTGTTCATTTCTTAAGGTTATGCTATGGTGCAGTGATTAATAATACAATTTATTGACTTGAAAAACATAATTACTTTTAGAAGCCTTTGACTTCCTCCTCATCCCCAGATGTAATTTTTCATGTAGCTTTTCTTTCATTTACTCCTAATTTTTTTTCTTTATTTTGGATTTCTTTCAACACTTTATTTCACAGTAGCAAAAAAAAAATGATATACTTCAGCTGCATATTTGGCAGTAGACTAAAATCACGAGTTGACAGCACTTTAAAAATACAAAAATATGCATTGAAAGGGCAGCAGCTGAAGATTCTCAGTCAGAGGTCAATGGACTGCAGTATCTGTTATTTATTTGATAATCTTTGAAGTTTTTGTTTTCTGAGATTTTTTAAAGATCTTTGCTATTAATCATTTTACATATGTTAACTATACCAAAATGTATGTTCTACACAATTATAACAATTCATGTATGCATTCTCCAGAAATTTCATTTTTAAACGTTTTTATTTTTATTTTTTTGAGTTTCCCTCTTGAAACTACGTGGTTACATACATGGAAAGCAATACAATATTAATGTAGAATTTTCCAATTTTCTTTACACTTATTTATATTTTTGTCTGATAAGATCTCTGGAACTTTGAAATATGATGATGCCTCACTTAATTTACCAAGTCATCCAGCTCAAGCATGGCTATGTAATGACAAAGAAAAAATTTTTTCATCAGAACACACACAATTAAATAGCAGGTAAGCTAAATTATTCTCTTAGGGGATCAACCTAAAAATGACAAAACATTATATTCCTTGCAAAAGCAGAATTACAAAAATACATGTGAATTTACTTGTATAGAAGATGGAACAACATTCAATATTAAAAATATCATGACTTTTATGGAGCTTTCAGTGTAAGAAAAATGTGAGGTTGGTGAATTAAAGCAACTACAAAACTTATATGTTGGCAAAATAATGTAATTGTTGCAAACAAGTGGATCTTTACTGCTTTATAGGTGGAGATAAGGATTAGAATAAAAGTCTCAGTGCTGCATTACTTTCAGCAATAGGGTTGAAATATGCTTCAAGTAATTGAAATGTAAACATTTTAAATTAATGGCAGACTTTTATTACTTTTCAAGATGAAGTTTCTCTGTAAATGAATTTTATTTCCAAGTTTGAGACAATGTAAACAGCTTGTAGTTTTAAACAGTGCTGATACTTGTGTTTATTCAGTTAAAAGTCATTTATTTCCATTGCAGATCAGAAAATAGAACTTTATCCTGGACATCTGAATCTAAGACCAGTAGAAAGAACTTACTACAATCTGAAAAAGAAGAAAAAATTTCAGAAGAATGGTATGTAGTCTGTTTTACACTAAAAATTAAGAAATTGAGAGATTAATAAATGTCCAAGGCAGATATTTTTCAGGTTTTGAGAATGTTTTTATTAATTTTTAAGAAACTAAACATCTGATTAAATGGGAATACAAATTTATTTTAGCATGATGTAGTTGAGATGTGTGTATTTGTCTTTATATGTATTTTTTGCCTTCATGCAATTTATTTTCTAACAGGGGATTTAAGGACATTTCTACTGCTCAACAAATGCTGAAGAGGGCACAGAAAATGAAATCAAAGAAATTTAAGAAATTAGGTGAGTAATTAATATTCTTTGAATAGTAACTATGTGTGATATTGAAGATAAATTATTTTAAAATATATTTTCCAAATTATTTTAGTATGAAATAAATGAATGCACAGGTGAATGTCTAAAGTAATTACTCCAAAATTAAATTTTAAAAAAGTTAGAGAAAATATTATGCTATTACATTAAAGGTCTTATTATACCTTTAAAATACTTTTTTCCTGTTTCTTATCTACTTTGCTCTTGATTATTCTATCTTTTGTGTGCTGAGAATTATGTTATAATTTGCTTCTAAAGTGGTTCATTTGGGGGAATGTTTATTTTTTTTTTAATATTTTTTTAGCTGTGGATGGACACAATGTCTTTATTTTATTGCTTTTTGTATGTGGTGCTGAGGATCAAACCCAGGGCCTCACGCATGCGAGGCAAGCGCTCTACTGCTGAGCTACAATCCCAGCCCAAGGGAATGTTGATTCTAAAGAACATCAGCTTCATGTGCTTATTTCTTTGTGTGTTGTTATACTGCTTGATTTTTCAGTAAACTGTATAAATTCGTCAGTTTCCAGGATTTAAGCTATGAAGATTTTTCAACTTGATACATTGAAAAAAACCACAATTTATGTGTTTTATGATTTTTGAAGAATTTTGGAAATGTTCAAAGGCATCTCCTATCCTACTTGCCAGCCTACTCTTCAAATCACATATCTATCTTTAGATACCACTAATGATTTCAGTATAGTTAATATGGTGAAGAGTTTACAGATGTCAGATCAAGAAATAGCAAGTTATTATGACTTCATATCTTTATTTAGCACTATTTAAATTGTTAATATACAGCATATAACTATTTATTTGTAACTTTATGAACTGATGCACTAATAGGCTTGAAATAAGTATATCATTTTTTAAAAATAAACTGAGTTTTTGTTCATCACAAAAGAAATTTATATTTTCCTATAATTCTATTTTGTGTGTAGATATACAAATAAGTGTTCAAAATTATCTTTATTGTTTTTCTATGTATTACTTTAAATTACTAATTCATAGAATTCTGAAAAATGTGTATGTATTTTGATGTTAAAAAAATAGAAATAAGATAGCCAAAATACTGTTATTTTCCATGGAATAACTGGTATTTGTTGGCACATCATTGATCAGCCATTGAGAAGTTATAGAGGATTCATTTTCATTTTCAGAATTGTACAGCTTTCCTTACTTGGTGTTACATTAATGATATCTTAATTTTGTATGTTATCAGTTTGAGATAACTATAATATTTTGTGTGTACTAAAATTTTGTTGGGTTTTAAATGTTGGAATTTTAAGCATTTTGAAAGGAAATATAAATAAATACTATGGTTTTCAAATTGTGACCTGCACTATCATCTAGTAAACTCCTATTAAGTTCATGAGGTCTCTGTGAGAAGAACACTGGTGGTTACCAGGTGAAACAGTAACACAAAACCTTAACAACAGTCAGACACTCTTTTTAGTTCTGGGGATGTGGTATACAGTACAGTAAATCAGTGTAGTTTGATATTGCTCTTATGTCTGTTTCTACCTATGTTTAAGACTATGAAAAACAACTATTTTGAGAATTAAATTTTTTTCTGAAACTCCACAAAATCAGCTGTCAAAAAGGTTTAAGAACTGATTCAGCCAATTTTCAACAAAAGTTTTTACCTATTTATCTTCCAGATATTTTTCTAGAACTATTTTTAAAAGATATTTATAGGGTTGGTTTTTTTTTAGTAGCGTCCTGCAGTGAAAGCTAAGGAAAAATTTATCTTATCAGATTTTTGATTCTCTCGAGAAATATGTCTTTCTCACTAATTCTTGTAATTGAGGGACTGTTTTGTTTTGGTTGGGTCTTTTTTCATAAATCAGCATGAGAAATATGTATTAGCAAAGGATTCAATAAGCAATATATGCTCACACATACATGTTATTGCTTTAATGGCAACAATTCAATATAATTGGGAAAAAAAAAAAAAAAAGCTTCTTTTTATCAGTCACAAGGGGGCATGGTAGGGCAACAAATGAAAAAACGTGACCAACAATCTAGTAACTACAGCTTTCAACATTTTGTCAGTGCTCACAAAGCATGCTCCGTTAGGTAAAAATCCTGAATGGCAATTCTATCATTTTTATGGAGATTATTACTCTATTTACAAGATTGTAATTCACACTGCATCTTTATTATTATGTGAGATTTTGAATTTTGCACATTTTTTATTTTTTCATCAAAATATTATTAGATTAAGGAAACAAAAGCAACATTTCTTAAAAATTTGAATGCCTACATATAAGCTTTATATTATCCTATATTATTATCCTACATATGAACTTTATATTATCCTATTTTCCTCTAATTCTCCTTCACAACAGATATACAGATTAGAAATATTAAGGGAGGATTAAGGGTGAAGAAAATAAATTAAGGTAATCCTTTCCAAGGATCACATTTTATTTATCTTCTGTTATGTTAATGATATACTACTCATCATTTTTTTAGCTTTGAATAAGTTATTTAAGACTCTGCCTCAGGTTCTATTCCTAGATAATAGATATTTTTCTACTACCTTTCTTTGTTCTATAAATCAGTCAATGTGTGCTATGCCATTAATTTACTGGAATCTATCCAAATGATAGCCATAATTTAAAAATTTTATTTACTAGTGATATAAATTAATGTTTTAAATATTGAAATCCTGTTAAATACTAAATCCTGTTCAATACTTTGAATTTACTAGTAATCTTTAAATGTATATGGAGATTATATACATATTTTAGGTGAACAATTTGCCAATTTGTAATTTCAAGCCACCAGAGGGCAACATTGTCCATAAAACTGCTGGGAGCATGGGCACTTCTGTGGGGGTTGGTAGAGTGGCAGGAGAGGTGTCATAGAATAGAAACTATTAATTTAGTGCAATAATGATATCCTACAATTTAACAAAGGCAGCGGTCCTCAAGGAAATGGGGTGTAAACATGGGGTGTGGGAACGTTAATTCAAATTTCTGCCGTGAAAAACTGAAAGCAATTTACTCAGTAGCAAGCACTTAACAATATGTCTTTACATTTTTATTAGTCAAGGAATAGAATTGAATAACACATTAAGGTGAGAATGTAAATAGGGCAAAAAGAAGAAGGTGAATTAATTTTAGAAAGTGAGGTGTAATAGAATCAGTTGCAGATAGAGGAAGAAGCTGAAGGAAGATGTTTGATAAAGATGTAAAGAACTGAGGAAACGTGTGGACGGCTGTTGAGGAGACTCATTATTGATGATTTCTGTTGGTTTAAGTGAAGCCATCTGCTTTAAAGAGAAGGAGACATAGTCGGGGAGAAGGAAGAAGAATTGATTGGAAGGCACAGGATCAAGTCTAAAATTGTGAGGCACTATCATGATTTACTCAGTTTATGTTTGGGTTATAGTTGTTTTTCTCAGTAGTAAGTTATTGCTTTTCTCCTCATGATTGACATCAGCTTCAACCAGTAATGACCAGTATTGTTTTTGTGGGTTGTTTGTTTTTTACTATTGCCTGGTTAGTAATTGCAAAATTTGGTGACCTGCATTGGAATTTAGCAGAAATTGAGGATAGTTTAGAATTCAGTACTGCAGTGAAGAATATCATATGTAAGGCAAGTTACAGGTTTATTGAAAACATGCAGGGTCAATAACCTAAGGGTAGCAAGCATAATTGCTAGCAAGACTGAGATTCGCTGGGGGTTGGGGGCGTGGTGACTGGTTTTGATGTGAGCTGCTACTTAGGAAGGTCTGAGTGTATGGATTTTGGTGCAGAACAGCTGGTAAAATGTTTAAGGGCTAAGAACATAGGATGCACACATAATATGTTTTTTTCTAGATTTGTCATATTGATTCATATCAAAATTTCCTAGAGAAATGAAAGAACAAGATGAAGCAAAAAAGGTTAATTTAATTGTGAAAGTAGGACCACTAGTAGAGATAAGAATGATTATTCAGCTATTTAGAACACCTAAAACAGCACCAAGTATACACTGATCATTCAATAAATATTTGCTGATTTTGTAAAGAAAATAGAAAAAAATATAAAGAAATATTTTCTTTATAAAGAAAATAGCTTGAGCTATTGGTAACATTTGATCATAGCTAAGAATTAAGCCAGGTGGAAATCAAGAAAAGCTAATTTTTTCAATGTGCACTGAGAAGTTCAAGGGCTGAAGGAAAGCCATTTGTTTGCAAAATGATAATTTCAAGTGAGAGGATTCAAAAAGGAATAGTATTGACAAAAACTCCAGCAAAATGAAGTTTATTCAAGATTTATTTTGTTTGCCTCAGGAATTTCCAGAAATAATTTATAAGAGTTTTAATCAAATGTTACTTTTTTGTACTCTCAAGGCAACAATACTAAACACCATTTGAATAGTAAGGTTCTTGAGGACTGAGACTTATGTCTAGCTGAATTCCCAAAAACTACAACCATGCCTAGCATCTGATGGATATTCAATAAATAAATGTTACTAACTCAATAATACTTTACATAATGTCAGTAATATATATTTGACAGTTTGTAGGTATATTACTCTATGTATTTTAGTCTCTTAATTATGTTTATATTTGGGAAGGTGAATTTAAATTAGTAAATAGTATGCATTATAAGATGATGAAATGTAACTAATCATTCTACTTTAACATAAAACTTATTTCACAGCACTGACACACTAGGCACCCAAAGAAAATGGGCAATAATAGCCATATTTTTATGTAAAAAGAATGACAATAAACTATTGAACTAAAGTTAGAATTATAGAAACTGATAAAAGGATTGCACAGGTTATGAAATATTGTTATGGAAACTCTTATTGTCTAACTAAAATTATGTTACTTAAATGAGATAAGGGGATATAGAGCATCAAAGTATAGAACGAAATGCATAGTAGGAACTCAGTTTACTTACGTAGAAGTTTCTTAAAATATTTTTAAAGGTACATATACCTATTTCCTGTCACTAAGCAAATCATACTAGGAGACTCAGAATTGGTATTGATGATCACAGAGAAGTGGAACTAATGTGCAAAATTAATTTTACAGTGCATGAAAAATGTGTCATAAGTTTTACTCTACACATCTTTATCCTTTGACTTTCTATAAAACTGTATTTTGGGGGTTAGGGGTAAGAATAGTGTCCTAACAACAGTGGTATTTCTAGGAACTATCAAAATCAAGTGATTCTTTTCTCTCTCTTAAATTACTGTTTCTTGCTTGTCATTATCCCTCTACAATATGAATTAAGTTTTAAATCAATTTATGCTGATGCAAGCAAAATGTTTTGAAATGAAAGGACATTTATACTTGGGGAATAAAACTATTTTATTGAATAAATTTAGCTAGATAACTCTTTTGATTATTTTATAGGTATTAAATTATTTGATCCTGATAATAGTATAAGGAAAATACTATCATTATCCCTATTTTACATATTTAAAAAATAACCTTATAGACAGATTGTTGCTTGCCCAAGGAAGTACCAAAGTATTTATAAAAGATCCATAGCTTTTGTTTAGTGTGCTATATTGAATAAAAGGAGGCTATTATGTATCCATCTATTTCTTATACTATGAAAGATTTAGGGTCTTTCCCAAGAGTACAATAAATTGGAAAAATTATCATCGTTTATGTTGTTATATATATATGTATACACACACACACACACACACACACACACACACACATATACTAGCTGCCATTTGTTGAGTGTCCACACTTCTTATGTGGATATGAGACTTGATGCTTTACACACATTATTTTATTAATAATTGTGAGCAATAGTTCTTGGAACTCAGTATTATTTCTAATAGAGGAGAAATGACAGAGTGAGAGCAATTTTTTAAGAATGATATTACAGGTAAACGTTGAAACTAGAATCTAAACCCATTATTCTGAATTACAAGTCATTGCTCAGAAAATGGAAACTCTTAGATCTAATCAAAAGGCAAGAAGAGCAGGAGAATAGAAAGATGGTTATAAGTTTCCAAAAGAATTTGTGAGGTACCACACAGTTTGTGAACCCATATAAATCCATCTTCCCTGATTGGCTAATGCCGCTTTTGATATATCAATGTTTGTAAATGATTTAGGTGACACATAATATTTATTCAATGAAATTTATATACATTTTTATTATTCTTATTGATAATTCAGAATGAATTAATGTAGAAACATCCAATTATTAAAACACTTTAGGTTGCCTACACTTATGGAAAGTACTCAAACATTGATATTTTCCTAATGTAGAGAAGTATAATGTTGAGGGGTAACATGTTATTCACATTTACTAAGGATTAATTATTACTTTAAAAAACAATGAAAATCATCAGGCTGCTCATACTAGAGAATAACTGCAAATGCTATTTATTCTGCTTTTCTAATGCACATTCTAAAAATCATGCTACTTTATCAGTTAATTAAAATATATAGTTTAATATCTGTGACATTTAAAATCTTGTTTTCCCACTTAGCATATTCAATTCTATTATACAAGATATTAATCAAAGCTTCTTAAATTCTCTTCTTGCCAAATGATACAGGATACTGAGAAAATGTATGCTACTCCAGATTGTGGTTTTGTTACCCTACTAAATGCACAACTTTCCACCCTATATTTCATTCCCTAGTATTTGCATCACTGTCTTAGAGTTCTTAAGCACAAACTTATAATACAGAAGTAGCAAATTTGCATTTTTCACATTCCAGAGAACCATTTATTACCAATAAAAAGTTACAGGGCCTTACATTTAAATCATCATATTTACACATCTTTGGTAGGTAAATATAATATTGGAGCAAAAGAAAAACCACAATTATGTGTGTATAATTAATGAAATAATCTTTTTCACTTTGGCCTCATTCTAATAGCTGCTTTGCTTCCACGTCCCATGTCCCAGCTCTCTGTTGTTGAGAGGCAGAAAAGTAGAGCATTTTTTTATTCTGTAATAATAACTTTATTGTCTAGTTATATATGTATTGAAATTTTCCTTTAATCTAGAAGAAATATTAGGGATTTTAAAAAGGAGGTAAAGTAGTAAATAGTAAAGCATATGATGCCATGACTGGGAAGTTTACTAGCAACTTTTTTCACATTATTAGTATTCCTGTCCTTTATACTAAGTATTGGCTATGTGTATAATCAGACAACCAAGAATATATTCAGATTGGCTACCTTTTTCTGTTATAAAGTCTGAAATAAGATCATCAATATCATAAAATCCTATAGAGAGGATATTTTTAATAGCATCATAAAAGAAATATGTGGTCGTATCAGAGAAAGAAGGACCTAGAGCTGATCTTCTCTCCTGTCTTGTTCTTTTTGTCTAGATTCCACTGTGCGCCTAGCATTATTCAAAAACAATGAAAATAAAGTTTCTGTTATAAAATCACCAAAGCAGACACAGCCCAAAAGAGATGGCTATTTTGAAGGTATGGTTTTAATACTTGATACATAGATTAAATGATAAGATTAAAAATTATATTCAAAATATATTTTTAATCCTCAATAAGCCCAAAAATACACATATGGAAAATGTGTACAAAATATATGAATAAAATTCAAAATATCATTAAGAGCTAAAATACTGGTTTAGTTTTTTGATATATTGATATAATAAATTGGCATTTGTATTAATGCTCATCTAAATTTTAAATTCCTTTTATCTTATGTGAAACTATGATGGCTGTATCATTAGTGCTATTAATATGATTTAAATTTTACAGTGACAAAATTACAGTGACATAAAATTAATTTATATCATTGGAAGTGATCACATGTTAAAATGATATTCCAGTATATTTACTTTGCTTCTAATATGTACAGATTTCATCAAACACTATAAACACTCTGGAATTTTAACTATTTTACAATATTTAAAGCTTTCCAACTCTCTTTAGAGGTTCAGTATTTGTACATGTAGGTGGAAGATTGTTTCTGATTTTAATATTCAGGAGAATTATAAACTTACATTATTAAACAGAAATATATAAATGTAATACAGCAGCAAGCATGAGCTAGAACAAATTTTTCACTTGCTTTATTTTTAATATTAAAATTTTTAGTGTTTTACCTATGCTTTTTTTTGTATTAATTTCTAATAGAAAAATAAGAGCCAGATGTATTTGAGTGGAAAGAAACTATTTAGGATTCTCAAGAGTTTATCTTCTGTAAATCCTAAATAAATCTTAAATTTATGCATCTTCATGGCATAATTGAAAATACATTTTTATTTAAAGAAACATTTGGTAGTCACTAAATTTATTATTTTTTGGAGATGCCACTAAAGTCCAAAGAGATAGAAGACATGGAGTCTGGAGTTTACATTAAAGTCCACAGAAAAAATACATATGTAGAAAGATAGATAAAGCAAGTGTGCTGAATTATTGAAATTGTTGAATCTATAGATTATGGTATGTGGAGGTTTGTTTTCTCATTCTATTTTTTGTTGTTGTTTAGAATTTTCTATGGTAAAACATAGAACTTTTGGTTCTATTAAAGTTTGAACTTTTGGTTCCCATTAAAGGTATAAAAACTCAATATAATGTTGAGAATTGCTAATGAATTAATATTTTAACAAAATTAAAGTATATTTCCAATATAAAAATAAGCCTTGGATTTTAATTAGGGTTCATTTCCTTGTTAGTCTTCACCATTTCACTGTTTTGAAAGGAAAAGTAGAACTTCTGCTAAAACCACAGGTATTATCTCTTGAGTGGTTAACACTGTTAATTTAGGAAGGAAATGTCTAGGAGTAAAGACATTTAATTTAGTTGAATCTCAGAATCAGAAAGGAGAAATCTATCCTAGTGTGTTCTGTTGCATTTTCTTCTATTCTAGGAAATGTAAAACTATGTTGCTGTTTAAAATACTATATGTATACTTATGTTTATTAAAGTGTGTACTAATGTAAGATATGCTAGTAATAGTAAAAATAGTGACCAAAAGTAGACCATTGAATATGCAACATTTCCACATATTCTTTGTGAGTGAGGGTTTGTTTTGTTTTGTTTTGTTTGTCCTATGTGAAATATGTTTAGTTTACTGTTTCATTGTTTTGTTTTGTTTTTGCAACCCTAAGTGTGTCTTGTATTTCGTTTATTTCACTGAATGGGTTTTTGTTTGTACCAGATTTTCTCTCCAGTGAGTCACGTTTTTTTTTTAAAGGATTTTGGGTTTTGTTTTAATGAATAGGCTTGGCTGAACAGTTCTACGATTTTTTCCCAATTAATATGTTCATTTTTGCACTGTGTTTTAAGGGGACCAGTGAGGAAAGAGAATTTACCAATTGCTGGTTAGTTTGAAAGCCACTCTGTCTTTAACTGCTACTCTGGACTCACCTCCCAGGCTCACACTCATTTTCTTAGGCCACAGAAAACAGTTTCCAAGTTAGCAGCGTGACTTACTCCAGCTGCCCAGTAGAGGGTGCACTTTGAAATCATGTTTTAGATACAATTTACATATAATAAAATACAATTTTAGGAGTGCAGTTTAGTGAATTTTGTTTCCATAACCATCATCACAATCTAATTTTAGAACATTGGAAGAACTTCCTATTCCTTAAGTAAACATTCAAATAAAATTAATAGTTGGGCTTCTTTTTCTTTCTTTTTTGTTCTTTTTAGATACACATGACAATACAGTATATTTTGGCATATTATAAATACATAAAGTATAACTTTTCCTAATTAGGATCCTATTCTTGTGGTTGTACATGATGTGAAGTTTCATTAATGGTGTATTCATATATCAACAGAGGAAGTTATGTCCAATTCATTCCACTGTCTTTCATATACCTATCCCGCCTCCATTCTCTTCATTTCCCTTTGTCTAATCTACTAAATTTCTATTCTTCTTCTGACTTCCAAAGAAAGGGGAGATCACAGTTAAATTTTGTTGTAGGTTCCAATTAACTGACTCCATGTGGAATAGATACCAGCACAAATGGTATGCTAGCATTGTCTCATAATTTCCTTGATTTTGTTGAAATATGTCACAGTATTATTCAGGTATTGCTTTCTCTAATTCCCATTTATTTTATAGTAACATTGTATGATTTTTTAAAAAAATAAATTTAAAACAAAATTTATTTTCTCTGCTTTGCAGAAAGGACCATGTGGAATTTCCATGATTTTTATAAATTTTACTAAACTCTTTTGATTATTATTGTGGCGTTTTTCTGAGTGTCTTTAGCAGGATAGGATGGTAAATATACTGCCTCTATGGTATAGTGTGGAAAATATGGTTAAATTTAAGGAATATTTTTTATGGAATAAATTATATTAAATAGATGGGAAAATGCCATTTTACTAGTTCATGTGTTATAAGATTATTCTGTTTTGTCTTATTCATGAACAATTTTGACCTTTAACCTGATCAAGGTTGAAGAACCTTTGTTACCTTGGTAACCTAATACATGTGCCATGTCAGATGAATCAGTTCTTCCAGACTGAGAACCTGGGAACTTTACAGATTTAACATTGGCTTACTTTGATGATTTGTTTACTTATGCTTATTTTTACAATCAGGTATTTACAATTGTTCTTGGGCTTCAATATCTGACCTTACCTTACAATTCAAACACTTTATTGATCATTACCTTGAATATCTCTTACCTAGTTTTCATTTTCTGTTTTAATTATTCAGTTTGGAACAGTTAAAACATCACTCTTCTTATATGTCACTGGTATAACAGAAAGCATAGCTTTATGGGTATAGTTTGTGTAACATAATTTGAGTCATTTTTTAGCTCCTGTTAAATTATATTATTAAATTAATTTCTAGATGTAGAATTTACAAATCAGAGCATGGGTATTTAAATATTTGTGGCACATCATTAGACTCTTTACAAGAGATTTATAAGTTTAATCATCAGAAAAGGGTGCATGGAGTACCCATTTGATTCCACCTTCATTGATATTCCTTACAGTCAACTCTTAATTTACACTTTGGGGGGGGGTACTGGAGATTGAGCTCAGGGGCGCTCGACCACTGAGCCATATCCCCAGCCCTATTTTGTATTTTATGTAGAGACAGGGTCTCTGAATTGCTTAGCGCCTTGCCATTGCTGAGGCTGGCTTTGAACTCGCGATTCTCTTTGAACTCGTGATGTCTCAGCCTCCATAAGTGCTGGGATTAAAGGCTTGTGCCACTGTACCCAGCTTTAATTTACTTTTATTAATGTTATTGTTTTCTTGATAAGTTATAATCACATGTATTTATGGAGTACAATGTGATGTTTTGATAGAGGTATACAATGTACATGATTCAGTCCAGCTACTTAATATATATATATCACCTTGTTTGCCTATCATATTTTTTTTAATTTTGAAATTTACCCCCAGTTGTTTTGAAATACATAGTACATTATTGACTATAGTGAATCTGCTGTGCAATAAATCTCAAAACTTCTTCCTCTTGTTTGAAACTTTGTACCCTTTAATCAATAACTCCTCACTCCTTTCCTCTCTCCCTTGTACTCAGCCTCTGGTAACCCTCATTCTACTCTCTACTTCTTTAAGTTCAACTATATTAGATTCTACATGTATGTGAGATCATCAGATATTTGTCTTTCTATGCCTGCATTATTTTACCTAGCAAAACATCCTTTGTATGCATTTGTGTTGCCAAAAATGACAGGAATTTCCCTTTTTAAGGCTGAATAGTAGTCCATTGTGTGTGTGTATACATGCATATGTATACACATTTACTTATACATTATCCATATACACATTTACTTTATCCATTCTTATGTTGATTGACCCTTAAGTTATTTACATTGTATTGGCTATTATGAATAATGCTGCACTGAACATGGAAGTATATATAATTAATTTTTCAACATACTAATTTTATTCCCTTTAGAAATGTGCACAGTAATAGGATTGCTGGATAATTTGGTAATTCTCTTTTTAGAATCTGAGGAATTTTCATACTGCTTTCCACAATGGCTTATATGAATTTACATTTCTACCAGTAGTGTACATCAGTTACTTTTTTTCCACATACTGGCCAACACTTGTTAGCTTCAGTCTTCTTTTTAATAATAGCCATTTCAACTAAGGTGAGATGATGTATCATCAAGGTTTTAATTCTTATTTTGCCGAGGATAAGGACACTGAGCATCTTTTTTCATATACCTGTTGGCTATCTGTATGTCTGTTGGAAAACTGTGCTAGAGTTTGTCCATTTTGTGGTCAGGTTATTTGCTTGCTTGCTGTTGAGTGTATAAGTTCCTTAGACACTTTTCATACTAACCCTTTATTAGATGTTTCTCCCATTCTGTGGGGGTATCTCTTCACATTACTTATTGTTACATTTGCTGTGCAGAAGCTTTTTAGTTCTATGTAATCTCATGTGTCTGTTTTTACTTTTGTTGCCTCTGTTTTGAGCCCATATCCAAAAAATCATTACGTGTACCAAGATCTTTGATCTTTATATGTTTTCTTTCAGTTGTTTTTGCAGTTTCAGTTTATTGAGGAAACTGTCACTTCCTTATTGAGTGTTCTTGGAACCTTAGTCAAAAACCAGCTGACCATACAAACCTAT
The DNA here is from genome assembly GCA_004024805.1 of Geosciurus inauris. Taxonomy (NCBI): domain Eukaryota; kingdom Metazoa; phylum Chordata; class Mammalia; order Rodentia; family Sciuridae; genus Geosciurus; species Geosciurus inauris. The sequence goes on from PVHX01000233.1 coordinate 65,453, forward strand.
AGGCTTATTTCTAGGTTTTCTTTCCTTTTATATTGATCTATATATCTGTTTTTAGGCCAATATTATACTGTTTGATTACAATCACCTTAAAATATGTTTTATAGTCAGGGAATGTGATAGATACCTTCAGCTTGCTTCTTTTTCTTCAAGATTATTTAGCTATTTGGGATCTTTTGTGATTCTATAAAAGCTTAAGGATTTTCTCCCCTTTTTGTGAAAAATGACATTGGAATTTTGATGGAGATTGCATTGGATCTATAGATATAGTTGGTACGAACATTTTAATAAAACTAATTCTTACAGTACTTGAACATGGAATATTTTCCATTTGTTTGAATATTCTTCTGTTTCCTTTGTTAGTTTTTTACTTCTGTGACTACGTTTGTTAAATATTTGTTGTTGCTTTTGTAAATTGGATTTTTATCTTAATTTACTTTTTGGATAGTTTATTATTAGTATATAGAAATACTACTGATTTTTATATGCTAATTTTTTTATTATTAAACTTTACTGAATCTGTTGATTAGTTCTAACAGTTTTTCTGGTAGATAGTCTTGGAGCTTTCTGTTTAAGGTCATGATGTTGGAAAATAAATTTTCCTTTCCTTTTGAGATGCATTTTATTTCTTTCTCTTGCCTAATTGCTTTGACTAGGATTACCAATTGTATGTGGAGAATATGTGAGTCCTTATTTTCTTCCTGATCTTAGAGGAAAAGTTTGCAATGTTTCACCATAGATGATGATTTAGTTACAGACTTATCATATGGCCTTTATTGTGTTGAGGTACATTGTCTCTGTACCTAATGTGTTAAGAGTTTTAAGATGTTGAATTTTGCCAAATATTTTTATTTTCTTGAATCTATTGAGATGATCATGTTTTTATCCTTCTTTTTGTTAATGTAGTATATTGCATTTATTGATTTGCATATGTTGAACTGTCTTTGCGTCCCATGGATAAACTTCACTCAATTATAACTGTTTGAATCTTGACTCCACCATTTGTTAGCTATTTGATCTTCAGAAATTATTTAACTTTTTGTTTGTATTGATTTGCATCTGTGAAATTGGATAATAACAGTACCTAGTTTTAAGAACATTATGAGTATTACATGAGATCATGCTTGTGAATGTTTTTGAATGTTTGGAACACACAGTAAGTATACAGTAAATACTCAAAACTTGTGATCATTGGCAATAGGCATTTTAAAAGAATAGCTTTATTTTTTCTTATTTGCAGTTTGTAGAATTTAATGTATTACTTAAGTACTCTGTTCAGAGTTTTGTTTATATTCTCAGATTCAGTCCTTTAGGGAACTCTGAGGAAGGGTTTATAGCTGTCACCATTTACAGGTAAGGAAACTATGATTGAGAGTTTGATAAGTAATTTTCCCAAGGTCATACAGAAAGTAAGCAGCTGAAGGGAAATGGAGATAATTTCTTAAACAAAACAAAAATAGCTAAATCAAAACAAAATGCAAAATGCTGAAGAGCAAGGATTATTAGATAATCCTGAAATGTATATATTCTTGGAATTAAAATTTTTAAGAAAAAGTAAAGACTAATTATTAAAATAGGTGAAGCAAAATGTTAATGACACTAATAATTAATTTTGGTTATTATTCCTTTCTCTTTGCTTATATTAATATAAATAATTTCAGATATGTAAGAACTCCACACACAGTCTAAAAGTAAGCTCTCTCTTTTTGCTTTATTTCATCCTGTTTTTATTATACATAAGTTAAATGACTTTCCTATTCTCGTCTACTTAAATTTCTAAATTTGCTACTTCTGAAGCCAATGCCAAATTCAGATTTCTGGCATTGAAGAAAACAGTTAAGCCAGGAAAAAAAAAAATCAGGGCTAGCTGAATAACTCTCTCAGACAGTTTAGTCTTAGCTCCTCTATTCCCTGGGACAATTTTACTTGATTTTAGAGTCAGGTTTTCTTAATTCCCAGTGTTATGCTGTCATCACTAACAAGATTCCTATTTGTCCTCCTATAAAATAGAAGGTTTACTATACCATATGTTCTCTTATATGTCATAGATGTTCAAATATTTTTGCATTAAAATTTTAAGTACTGAAGACATTAAAAAAACCTTTAATTTCTATAATTTTTACTTCAGAGCATTCTAATCAAATCATCTTCTTTTGTGGTATTTTTCACTTTATGATTACAAGCATTTTTTCTGCTTTCTCCCTTTTAATGACAGCTTAGTGCATAGAATCACATTATGTAGATCGTTTAAAGTAGGTCTTGTATTTCCATAGCTGTATATAGTACTTGCTAATAATGTACAATGACTCTATATAAAGAGCTGGCAGAATACATGCCACAGGGTATGCATAGGCCAACAAAGGATATGCAAAGGCATCCTATTAAGCAGAGATGCTCATAGTCTTATTTACACTGAGAGAGACTCAATATTAGTCAAAATAGACATGGATACAAAGATTTATGAAATGTGGTTTAATCAGCGTTTCTGTTTCTAGTAATCACTATAGTTTGAATGACTATTTTCCTACTAAATGTTGAGCTTCACGTATCTGCAGCCTTTAGCATAAGGCCTGATGGATAATCATTGCTTAATAAATGTTGCTTTAATGAGTACATGAAAACACAAAGAACCCTACCCTTAAATAGTTTCAATTATAGATGGAATTACAAGATGCTTACATAATGTCTTTGAACATGCTGCTTCCTCTTGTGAAGTTTGGCTCACTATTCCATGTATCCCAGAAAATCTCTTCAACTTGGCTAATCCTGGTCATTTTAGTCATTAATCCTTTAGGAAAAAAATTCTGGCTCCAGTTTGGAATAGCATTCACTGTGTAACCGCAGTATACTAAATAATCTTCAATAAATAATTAATGTGACATAATATCCTCTTAATTCTTACCTGTCACTATCCCATTTGAACACAGCATTCTTCTAAGGGTTTTATATAAATTACTAATGAAATCCTCATAATAACCTTTTGAGGTAGGAGATAAGACAAGCTTAATTCTTTTTAGAAATGTTGAAAGTTAAAATCTGTTTGTATTTTCAGGGAATTAAAATGAACTAGCAGTCTTGTAATCAATTTTTGTATAATTGATTTTTATTTCTTGACTAGTAGAGAGAAAGGCTCTGGAGAAAGAGTCAATAGCAAAAATAAATTAAAAAGTAAATTAAAGGCCCCTAGAGAGATCAAGAGCTATATTTTAATTACTCTTTATTTTTTAATTTAATATGGTATTTTTTAATAATAAATATTCAAAATTTTTTAATAATATTATTAAAAATAATAATATTAAAAATAATAATATTAAAATTTTTTAATAATATTTTTTAATAATAAATATTCAAAATTTTTCCATGTCCTCCTGTTGCACTTTGAACAAAAGTTAGAACCCAATTCATGGCCTACCTGCTTGTAAATATCAAGTCCCCTTTTTATTCCTCAATTATTATAAGCCCTTTCTTTGTCACATATGAACTATATCTTCTTTTTTTTTTTTTCAATATCTTTATTTTATTTTTATGTGGTGCTGAGGATCGAACCCAGTGCCTCCCGCGTGCTAGGCGAGCACGCTACCACTGCACCATAACCCCAGCCCCTGAACTATATCTTCTTTATGCAAAACTTCCCTCAGCACATTTCACAAATGGCTCTTATTGATTATTTTTTATTTCTCCAATGTGAGGGCCTTCCCTTATAACACTATCTAAATCAACCCTTTCCTCTCTATCCAGTTCCTCTTTATCACTGCCCTTTTTCTGTTCTTGATATTTGTCTGACATTATTATATTTATTGACTTAAAATGTTTATTTATTATGTTTCCACTTATGTACAATGTATCTCTCATGAAAGGAGAACCATGGCAATGTTGTTCATTTTTGTAACCACAGCAAATAGAGTAGTGTCAGGAGCATACTTGTCACCCAGTGAACATTTTAATTTAAAAATTATGTATGTAACCCAGTGAACATTTTAATTTAAAAATTATGTATAATATGCTTATAGTTTAAACTACTGAAATATTTTCTAGGCAGCATCATACTATTTAGTAATATGAGACATGTATTCTGTTCCAAAGTGTGTATTTACATGTATGCACTTTTTATATGCATATGTAAATATATAATCTTGACACATATATATATGCTTTTTATATATATATATATTCACCACAGTGAATCTCACCAACGTGTACATCTACAAGAATGGAGTGCTAATTTGAATCATATCAAAATGGATTCTACTGTCATGTATAACTAAAAAGAATTAACAAAATAAATAAATAGGTTTGTCTTACCCTGACAAAATTCATGTAAGTAATTCCTTTAATAGGAAAAAAAAAATCTCTAGACTCAGCAACTCTAGACTCTAAGGTTCTTGCACTTTGTTAAAATTAGGGAAAATAAATGTAGATATACACACTAAATACCAAGGCTCCAAAATGCTGATAATGATATTTGAGAGTGAGTTCATGCTAAGTAACATAATACCATTGACTGGATATCTTACGAGAAATTTTATTTCTCCAAGTTCTACAGGCTGGGAAGTCCAAGATCATGGTTCCAGCCAACTCATTTCCTAATGGAGGCTCTTCCCAGTTTACAGACAGCTGCCTTCTTGTTATGCCTTCACTTGACTTTTTCTTGGTGCATTTTCTCAGGTGTAAGGGGGAGAGTGAAGGAGAGAGAAATACCTCTTCCTCTTCTATCACGGCCACTAATCCCACCAGGAGGGCCCGACCTTTGTGAATAACCTAACCCAAATTACTTCTCCAGAGATCCCATTCCAAATACGATCATATTGGGGATTAGAGCTTCAACATATGGATTTCATTGGTACAAAAAACTTTCAAACCATGGCAACGTGAGTTCACCCTCTAGGCAAGAGATGATAAGTCTTTTTAGAGATCCTTCTCAGTTCAAGAACCCTTTAAATATTGACATCAGGTATTTTCAATATAGGACTCAGGTAGATCACCTTAAGTTGAAGCTCTCAAATAAGTCTACCCAATTGTGCAGTTTCCCTTCAGTTTTATGGACCCCCTATTCTACAATATTTGTATGTAAATGAGGATTTTTTAACACTCAGAGAAAACTTATAATATGAAAAACTTATAATATGAAAAACTTATAATATGAAAAATGGAGGGGAAAGTTACAAATCTAGTATTCAACTTGAAGAATAAAGCTCTATCCCAGTGGAAAATAATCTTTGAAAATGCAATGAATATTTTCACAGACATAAGAAAGGATTGTGTCCATGAAATGAAAATGAGATACTTTAATTAAAAAGAGAGAGGTCAGAGAACCAAAAATATCTTTGGAAATCAAAGCACAATAGCTTTTAAAAAAAACTCAGCAGAATACAAATTTATGTTAGGTATTGTTTAATAAGTTACCTAGAAAATATAGCAAATACACAAAGTTATAGGGAACATGAGAGGAAATTTTTAAAAAAGAGATTGAATACAGGAAATTCACCCTTGATAAATAATGAAAGATCCAAAGATGGAAAAACAATGACAACAACAAATAGGTTGTATATTATTAACAAATGATAGAAAATTATCAAAGGAAGGGTCCAAAACTATTTTCCAGAACTAAAAGCACCAACTTCCAGATGAAGAGGATCCATTAAATGTTAGGAAAATGAAAAAAAAATTAACCCATCTTTTTGGGACATCTTTGAAAGACCTCATAAACCCTGGGAAAAAGGACATCTGATGGTCTGACATATTGAAAAGAAATATACTCTTTAGAAAAGATTGTTGGTGTTAACTACAGATATATCTCTAGAAAACGTGGATTTATTAGAAGATATACCTTTCTAAAAAAAGTTGAAGATTAATTATAGCACATAGAAAACTAACTAATGGTAAACAATAAGGTAAGTAAATTTGAAAACATTTTTAAAAATTATACAAGGAATGAAAAGGTAATCCGTACCTGCTTTGCCACTTTCTTTTCTATTACCAACTGTATATTTTGGACTCAACAGTCGAATTCATGAAACACAATAGGTTTCACACAACACTAAATTTACTTAGCTTTAGAATAAAGAAGAGGAAACTACGTAAATGCCCAGTGTAGTAAGTGTATCAGATGCTCTGGCACCACATCTGGTGACCTAATCATTCTGCGCTTCAGAAATGAGAGATGAGGTTGTGAGTGTGTGGATAAATTTAATTTAGGGAAACCATCAGTTCTGAGGATCCCAGTGGCTGATATAATTTTTCATGTATTCCCCTCAATCATATAGGGATCATATGTTTTCCTTCCCCAAAAGAACCACTATTCTGAACACGATATTGATTATTCCCATGCAGTTTCAATACATTGAGTGATTCTGAATCTGAGGGAAAAGCACTAGTCATGCATCTTCTCAGATATATGACTAGCTAGTCAGCCAGTCTGCTTAGGACATGTACAGACTTTTTAATCATGATTATTCCCTAAATAACATAGTTTAACAACTATGTACATGGCATTTAAATTATGCTAGGTATTATAAATAATCTGGAGAAGATTCAAAGTATACAGGAGGATATTCATGTATCATATGCAAATGTTATGCCTTTTTTGCATAAAGCAACTGAGCATCTATGATCTTGATAACCACCAGGGTGGAGGAGTATTGTGGAATCAATCCTGTATAGATACGTAGGGATGACTGGACATTGTTTTTCTTAACTTTTAATCAAATTACTTGTCTTGCCTAATATGATTTGAGGGGTTTTGTTTGTTTTATTGTGTTTAATGAGTCTCATGTTCCTTTCTCTTTTTTGCTATCTCTACCCACCTACACCCCAGTAGTAGATCAAAAAATACTGTGCTTGCTTCAAATTATATAGGACTTAGCTTGAATCCCAGTCCAAGCTTATTTAATTTTAGATAAGTTATTTAGCCTTTCTAAACTAAAAGGCCAGTCTTTTTCTTTTGTAACAACCCACTCTTGCAGGAACTAACTCAGTTGAAAGACAACATTTATGCATCAATCCTTTCCAAAAGTAGTATCCCCACTGACCTAACCACCTCCCACTCGGTATCACTGAGTAAACTTGATTTTCCTCATCAATTAGCTGAAGCAAATAATATTTGCCTCATAAATTCTTCAAGTAAATTAAATAAAACTATGTAAAAATCACTAGAAAGAGCTACTCTTCAGAATATAGGAAGTAGACCTAATTCCTTATCTTCACTATTGATTCTATACCTTTATTGAATATCCACTTTGAGTTGGGCATTACGGAAGGGAATGAAAATATAATGATGAATGAAATAAATACACAACATGGGTAATGGAGCTCACTGTTTGACAAGAGATGAAAGCAGAAAAGCAAAGGACAGGAGGCAATTGACATTTGGATATTCTCATATAAGTGCATAATAACACAACTGAAAAAGTTTTGCAGAGGAAAATTCAGGTGAGCTCAATATAAACTTATTCCACTGAGATGCGGAAAGAAGTAACACCTGAGCTGAGTTTGAAGTTGAGTAAAAGTGATTAGGCAAAAGGAAAAGTTGTGTAAAATGAGCATTTCAGATAAAGACATGGGCCTACTGAAAGACTTTGAAGATAGGTAGCCTGGGCCATTTAAGAAACTGGAAAGATCACTGGTATGGTCAGAGAAAAACGAGTGGGTTACAGCTGTAAAACTTCACAGAGGACAAACCAACTTTATTCTGTAAGTTTTAGTCTATAATGAGGATTTGACTTTCTGTATTCCAAGAACAACAGTCATTTTAAGATTTTAAGCAAAAGATGAAATAATCAGATTTCTCAGGTAATGATTATGGAACATATGGTGTTCATAACAGATAGGAAAGAAGCAAGAGTGAAAAGCTTATTAGAAGTCATGGCAGTAGTGTAGCATGGAGATGGTAGCTTGGACCAAGGTGAAGATAGTAGGCATGAGATAGGGAGAAAAAAAAGCAAAGAATTAGTGATGACAATAGTATGTTCAGCTTGCATCTCACCTATTGAATGAGAATAATACCTATCCCATAGAGCAGTTGTGAAGAGTAAGATAATTGCTTAGTGCAGATAATTGCTTAGTAGTTGGTATGGTCATTGTTTTTATTTCCATTATCATTCCAAAATTCCCTATAACTTTCTTTACTTCTCTCTTGGTCAATTGTGCCCCACTTCTTTTCCATGCCTAAAGTTTTGATCTTTGCTTTAGATGTTGTATTAGCTTGTTTTCCATTGTTATGACAAAGTACCAAAGCTGGAAACTTATAAAGCAAAGAGATTTATGCTCAAAGTTTTGGAGGTTAAAATTCCAAGATTTGGTTTCCCCACATATCTGGTGAAAGCCTCATAGCAGATGGCTTCACCGTGGTGGGAATGTGTGCAGAAGAGATCACACAGAAACATAGGAAGCCAAGGACCCAGGAAAGACCAGTCTTTTTCTTTTGCAACAACCCACTCTTGCAGGAACTAACTCAGTTGAAAGACAGCATTTATCCATCAATCCTTTCCAAAAGTAGTATCCCCACTGACCTAACCACCTCCCACTAGGCATCACTGAGTAAAGGTTATACTACTTTTCACATTGCAACACTGGGAATAAGATTCCAAAACATGAACTCTTCTGAACCATAGCTCATTCAAACTATAGCAGATGTTATAATCTGCCTAACCTCATAGTATTCTCTCATGATGGACCCATGTTTAGTTTTCTCCTTTCCTCTTTTTTTCCTTAAATTTCTGTTTCAAAAATGTCCCCTAACCTCTTAAAATCAGTGTATAGAAAAAAAAACGCATCTCTGCCATTGAAAAGGCATTTCTATTCCTTGCCAACCTTCTTAGGCACTCTAGTCAGTATCTTTATTCCTCACCCTCTGTTATTCTGGATTTCGAATACCTCAGAAAGCATTTTCGAGCGTCATATTTTCTCACTATACTTGAGAGAGAAGACACAAGTAAGTAAGAGAAATTTCAGAAGTTTAGCTGAGTGAGAGAGACTAACTAGAGTGAGAGAGACTAACTGAGTGAGAGAGACTAGCTTATAAGCTAATGTGCAATCTTGTTATCGACTTTTGTAGAGTATATACTCGGGCCACATTTCTGTCCTTCTGCTCAAGTTATGTTCATTTCACTAATCAATGTTAATTTCTTAATTGCCAAATTCAGGAACATCTTTTCCATCCTCAGTCTACTTGCCCTTTCTTCAGTATTCACTCTTCCCAAGATTTCTCTTCCCCTTTTACATCTTCATTCCATCTCTCTCTTGGTTCTTCTGTTATCTCACCACTCTATTTTTGTTGTTTTCTTTGCCTATCCCTGCTCCCTAAATATCAATATTCTGTAGAATTTTGTCTCTGGCCTTATTCTGTACTCAATGTAAACATATTAATTTTGAAATCATATTTGGTTCTAGAAATGCAAAGAAAAATATAGGTATATGGAGATGAAAAATAAAATATTTAAAAACTGTCTTTGAGTCCAATTAAGGAGACTTACATAAAATAAGCAAAACAAAATATAATGGAAATCTATATCAGACCTGTTTTCATGGCACAATGTGAAAATCACGATAAAACACCTAATTCTTACCTGTAACTTGTGTATATGGGTAATCTCAACCAAATTTCTATCTTCATCCTTTTCCCTTTGATATTTTAAGTACTTTCAAGCACAACATATCTACTATGAAGTGCATTATATTCATTTCGCTGTTTATCTATTTGATTCTTTGTATTCCCAGTCTCTGTTAATAGTATTATTAGCCATTCACTTGCTTAATCTATAAAAGTCAAAGTCATCACCTTTATTTCAATTCTCATTTCCTAAACACAAGCACTACCCCCACTACCCCTTTGCAGTCAATATCTATTGTCTTGAAATGGTGTAATATTCTCTTTTCTAAAACACATACATCTCTCAAGTCTTGGTAATGCTATCATCTATATCTCTATTGTAGTGTCTTTCCAGAGCGTAATTTTGCATATAGACCATTGCTGTTGGAAGTGTGTAATGCCTGTTTTTTATAGTTCAGACTCCAGAGTCTTCAGTCTGCAATGTTTTTCACTTACTGTTCCCAACCTACTTTTATTTTATTTTTTATTTTTCTTTGAAATTATCTTTCACTATCCCAAGAGATTTTATCCTTCTGTTAAATCTATCTCTTGTGAAGCCCCTGTTTTCCAACTTTTGTATAGATTCTCAGAGCTCTGAGATCACATTGATTTTTTTAACTTTTTTATCATAAACTAAAGCACAGAAAATGAGAGCCACTAGCAACACCTTGTGACATTCCTCCTCAGCCCCTGAAATATTCCTTAACTATATAAAATGAGCTCAATATATCACTAGAGTTAATGAACTATTTGTTATTTCCAAAATGAATCTATTCTTCATACTCTTGTATTATTTCCTGTCTATAATGCCCTTCCTTACTCTTCTAGTGTCAGACTTTGATTCACCCTTCATGGCTAAGATAAATGTCATTTCATCTGTCCGTCACTCTTGATACCACCAAGCCTCCCATAGGCTTTTGTCCATGTCTCTGTAACAATATCCTTTGACTACATGTTGTTACCTCTTTTTTCCCTATTAATCCTTTCAAGGTCAGGGAGCAAATATTAATCATATGTCTCTTTCCTCCCATCCTCAGAATCTAAAAACAGTATTAGAGTCATCTATACTAGACACTCCGTAAGTGTTTGTTGGATTAATAAACATTTTTATTTAAAAAAATCTTTGAATTCTCAGAAATAATCTTCCTACCAATTGTCATTACTCAAAGACAGATATTGGCCTGTTCTCAACTTAAACTTACAACTCATTCAGTGTTCACATTCAGGTTATAAGTTCCACTGTGTCACCCACCCCTGAGAACTATTTAGTAAACTTTGGAATGCATTTAATCATTTCCAAATGAAAGCTCAACCAGCTGTAAGGTAGTGGATCATGAAAAACTTAATCATTATAATCATCATTCCTTTACTTTAAGGTTTCATAGCTTTTAAAACATTTTTGGAAGAGTAGAGATCGGTAATATGCCATGGATGATATATGCTTTTGATATTTCTAAGGAAACTAAATGGTGTATTTTTTTCTATGAAGATTTGTTCAATATATTTTAGCTATTGCTATAAAAAATAGTAGCCATTGCAATGAAATTTAAAACTTGATTATAGTAACTTGATACATTTTGAAATATTTAATTATATTGTTATGTTGTAGTTCATGTATAAATATATAGCAATGAATCCCATGTTATACATAATTATAATGCACCAATAAAAAGGAAAAAAGAGTAATAACTATTAAAAATAAAGTGTCACTATAAACTGTAAAATATTAAATAATGAAAATTAAAAATGTATATGGGGTATTTGTATTAAAATATTAAATAATGAAAATTAAAAATGCATATTGGGGGAATTTATTATTTTGCTTAGTGAATCATTTTACAGTAGAAAGAGATTTTCCAGGTAATGATGAATGCACATGTCTGAAGGAATACACAAGATTCAGATTCTGGTTAGTGATCCACTCTATGCTAAATTTTATCTGGACAAATTTAATAAGCAGCTCTAATCCAGATTCCTGAAGGTGATGTCAATCAATCAATCAGTCACACTTCTGGCATTAACCTATACCCTCAGTTTATATGCTATCCCTTGTCATTTTTTTTCTTCACCCTATTTAAAGCCTTGAACTTAGGTAGCCCATTGAAGCATGAACTAAAGAAGAATCTGATATCTTTAAACATTCCAGTCATAAATCTAATTATAAAAATTAACTTAGTTTTTATCCCTCACCTAGAGATAAAATATTTGGACTCAGATATTGATATATGTTTTATAAAGATAAATTTTATAAATTTTATTCAAGAACAGAGAAAACTAACACTTCTAGAATTGCTCAGCTAGATCAGTGAATTGATTTTCTATTATTTTTATGATTCTAGGATTTGCAATTTTTAAACAATTTTAAGTTTTTTATAAATATTGTAGGGAAATACAGTTGGCCCTTGAAGTTTTCTAAAATATATCCTATGCATTTTTTACCAGTGATCATAAGTTGTACATGAGACTTTCCCATTTAAAGAGAAAAGATTATATCAAATACTATTTGAAAATTTAAGTGTGTTGTTATAAAATTTAGACATGAGAAACTGAAATATATTTACTATACAGTATGTAATCATTATCCAAATGCTGAATTCAAAGTTTCACATTTCTCAGAACAGTCACTTATGAACAAATGACACGCTTATGTTCAAATGGACTTATTTATGTTTGGGACATTGTGTACACTTAAGCTTATGGTGTTCTTTAATCCTAGTTGTATTCATTTCCATTCTCGTGTATCAGCACGTGTGTGTATACATGTGTATGTATACACACTACCATATAGTAAAATGCGTTCTTATTCTTGGCATGTGGTTTTAAATTGTAATTTATACCTTTTTTCTTAAATTCCTTCTCATTTATCAGGTTTTATACTAAAACTAAGATTCAATATTAAATTGTCCTTTACTATGTGTTTTTCCTTTATGAACTTCTGTTAATATTAGATGTTGAGATATTATTAAGTAGACTGTTCTATTACTATCTGTATTAGTATTTATATTTGAAGTATTTTAATTCTTAAAATATTTTAAAATAACTCAAATGCTACTTATAAAAATCCCATTGCAACTGGAACTCTAGGCCCTAGGAATTTGACTAAGTTCTCAAAAACTCTATAAAAACCTTACCCTTTTGCACTCAGGTTTTCAAAGAATAAAAAAAAGTTCTTGTTTAAAGATACTAATGAGAATGTCCAAAAAAAGGCATATAGTCATCTCTGAATTTAAAAAAGTTTACTTCACATAGGACTTAAAAACACCTGAATTATCCTCTTACAATTTATTTCACCAGTGATAAGAAAATTTTGAAGAACAGAAACAATGACAAAAGCTGGTATATTAAAAAAAATGGACCCTTTTATATATTTTCATTTGACTATTAACTAATATGGTGTGTGCCAAGATTTAGATTAGTTGAAACCCCCTACAAACTAAGCTTATGGAAATAGTAACTGATCCTTCTAACATTGTGTTTTTTAATACATCACAAGAATGCATTTCCCCAAAAGTGTAAGATCCCTATCTTGAGATGTGATGAAATGCTTTAAAAAATTCTATAGTAGAGGAGAAACATCTTTCTTAAAATTCTAAATCATGTAGCTAATGTGAGCTCACACAATAGAGCCCTGCACATTGAAATATTTTCTCATTTTTAAGGGAATTAATGGCTCTCCACCAGCGCTTTAACATGTAAAATGAGTAAGTTACTTGTGTCCAGTACATCCAAAAAAGAGCCAGGATAAAATAAACATAAGGGGTTGGATATCTTGGAAAAAATCTGTCATGGGTTTGGGTTAATCATCTCCAGAAGAAATTCAACTTGATGCCTGAAATGTAAGACTTCTTGGAGAAAGCAGAAAGGCCTGAGGCAGTGTTGATCTGAAAGAGTGCTCTCCATGGGTCAGGTCTGCTCTGCTGGCAGAGTGCAAACCCAGTTCACAACCACGGCCTCTGAAAAGTTGTAAAAGACTGCAGGGGCCTTCCAGTGCACGCACTCCAGCTTTGGTTACATAGTTTTAATGGCCTGGGTTCTTATTATAAAATAAAACTTAAAAATAAAATCTGTGCCTAATTTTCCAACCTTCTGTCCATCAATGATAGGATTGCTGCCTTCAACATTTATGGAATAAAAAATAAATTTCTTAAGTTTTAGTGAACACATATAAAAGTATTTTCAAATATGTCACACCTTTATTTGGTGCATTTTTCATAATGTTATATTCCTAGGCTGGAAAATGAGTTATTCCAGCAATACTTTGGGTTAATTGTCATGTATCATGTTTCATACATGTTTGGAGTAATTTTTTCTAGCCACATGCTTTTCTATGTATAAAATTCCTTCCACTGTATGCCTTGGAGACTGGGAAAAATGATAATTTTGATTATCGATAATTTTTATAAACTTTAGGGAAACAGGCCTAATACTAAACTCAACTTATAGTTATTCTCTTTGCCCCAACTTTCCCATTTTTCCTAGTTTCATCATCAGATATAGAAGTGTTTATTTGAAGTAATCTCAGGTGAATATAAAAACAAAAGGAATCTGTGATAGACTCAAGTTAATCATTATGAGTGTAGGAATAATTATATGGTTTTACACTGTATGACAGTAAAATATGCTGCTAAACAACCATGGCAAGATTTAAATCTACTTTATAAGAAAAATAGCATAAATAAATACTTTTTTTCAGTTCCCTTTGTTTCTACACCTAATTGTTTTGTTCCCAAATGCCAAGGGAGTTGAACTCAAATAAATTGTTAATTAAAATATCTGTGCATGTCCCAAAGATCATTGCTTTTGGTAGACATAGAAGTTTTTGCTTTCCCTTATACTCTTTCACTCTTTCAATCTATATTTTTATTCTAGTAACTGTGGACTTTTCTTGAAATTGCTATAATCATATAAGAATAAACTGACTAGTTCTAGTGAAGAAATTTCAATCTTTAGACAACATAGAAGTCAATCATTTGAATGAATTGAGTCCTAAGTGGTGAAGCATTTCAAATCCTTTTTCATTTGACCACTCGGTGACCTGATAACTATTTCCTGTCCCTAAATAAGGTTGTGACCTCGGTCTTAGAGTGAGAAACTCAGATAATTTTAGAAACAGGTCAAATGCCACAGAATTAGAGAAGTAGAAGACAGTTCAATTGAAATTCTTCCTTTCAAAATGAACTTACATGTCCTAATATGAAAAAATAAAAATAAAATGTGTAACGTATATTCATCATGTTTAAAACTATCAAAACATCAATTTTATTGCCCACTAGACTGATAAATCACCAGGTGTTTCTAAAAGATTAACTGGCAGTTTAATTCCTCATTACCAGTCCATTAAGATAATTCATGTAATAAAATAAGTAAGTTTTTAAAAACCCACATGTACCAATACTGCTGTTTGAGTAACTCACCAGAAAAGTATGCAAACAAGTTATGTTAAAAATTAATCTCAATTATATATGTATATGCATGTGTACATGTTCATATGTGTGTATGAATGCATACTATTTATAGCTGTGGAAAGTTGAAAGTCATAAACAACAACAAAATACTCTGTACATTTCAATCAATTGGACAGGTTGTTTCCAACCACCTTTTTTAGCTGTTAAAATACCTTTGGCAATTGGATTAGGGGAAGGAAGACTCTTACAAGTGCATTTTGCTGATCTGAAAATGTAATTGACTATAGTTTGTTTTCATAATTTTTTTTGCTCTTCTATAACTTGGATGTGAAATATAATGTTATGAAATGTTAATTATTTTAATGAGGTCAAGAACTGTTTCCTTAAAACAACAGTTGTAATGTTTAACATACGTTTGATACCTTTTCTCCTTGTATAGTTAATAAAATCATAGATTAAAAATATATTGGAACTAAACTTAAAAATATGATTTTACAAAAATAAATATTAAGAAACATCTTTGAAATTGACACAGCCTGAGCTGTTTAAACTGAGATTTACACTTTTCAAAAGGATTATATAATCTATCAAACAAAATAAATTCTCAGTTTTGATCTAACACTTTCTAAAGAAGGATTTTAAAATAAGCAACTAATAACTAAAGGGTTTGTTAAACAGTAAGAAAATGTTACCTTACATACTGTTAGAATGTGATGTGTCATATTACTCATGAGGACCACACTTTTTCATTGAATATATACTAACTAAATTGTCATGAAAAGAGAATTTCACTTGTATTCATTTGAGTGTTAAACTATTGTCAGTATCATTTTGATGATTTTATAAATGGTTTTTTGTTTTGAATTAGGAATTACATCTTAGAATTGTGTTTGTTTAATATTTAATTTATTAAAATTGACTTTTAAAAATAAAATATAAGATTATATAAAATAAAAACAATCATCAAACTCTTGATTTTCTTACTTCTTGGAGTTTATCTGAATAAGACAGCCCTTAGAATGTATTCTTCTTCAATCATGATTTGTATATATTCTATGTAGAAATAAAAATTTATACTCAAAATAATAAAATTTACATATTTATATTGCAGCCACAATAAAAACTATAGTATAACTAGAAATTTTTTAAAAATTTATCATTAAAGTAGTAACAAGTGTCATCTGAGGTTTCTGAAAAAAAATAATGGTAATTATTCATATTCCAAATTGTTGTGAGGAAAATGTAAACTAATATTGTATAGTGTGAATCTCATAGAAACATGAATGCAGCTCTATTCCACGTACATTTTATTTTTGCTATTTGATTTAAGTGAATATTTCAACTACTTATAAATTCACCTTTTCTACATTCTAGCTACTACTTATAAATTTTATCATTTTTCAACAATTACTTTTTCAAATTTAAATGCTTGTAAGTGAAATACATGGAATGACATGTAAATGGTGATTAATTGATAAAATTTGAGACTTCAATTTCAATATAAAACTGCTTACCTTGTTATTTTCAGTATAATACAATAAATATAAGTTTAAATTGTGAATATTATCCTGTAAGAATTTTAAAGAAACATTTGAGAGCAAATAATAAAAATGCATTTGATTGATGATTACATGCATTTAAATTGTATTTTGTTGTTATCATTGCTCAGGTTAGACAACAAAAATTTATTACTCATCTACTTGATTAAAAAAAAAGCATTGTATTTGTAAGATTAAAAACTGTGAGGGATTAAGGAGTAGAAAGTAAACTCTAAGTACCAGGAAAAGAACTCAGATTTAACCTATAGATGACCTCAATCTGTTTGTTCAGATGACGATTCTAAAAGTATACAGGGAATATTCCATTTAATACAATTATTTGCTGTAAGCCTTGACCCCACTGACTGTCACAAACCAGATCTGAATTGGCCTATTCTCTGATATGATGACATTGCTTCTGTTGCCTCGATTGTGACCTCTGATTGCATGGTACCCTTGAGAGTTCTATATAACAAGCGTAACTCCTAGTTCTTAGCCAGTAAGGTTGGTCTGCTTGCACAGATTTGTCAGTCCCCTTAGTCTGAGCTGCATACTACTATGTTATTTTGTATATATACATCTGTCCTAGCACTTTAATAATAGCATTTCATAA
The DNA here is from genome assembly GCA_004024805.1 of Geosciurus inauris. Classification (NCBI taxonomy): domain Eukaryota; kingdom Metazoa; phylum Chordata; class Mammalia; order Rodentia; family Sciuridae; genus Geosciurus; species Geosciurus inauris. Next base: position 82,592 of record PVHX01000233.1, read on the forward strand.
CCAATGAAACATGCAAAAATTTCTTTTTCCAGATAAGAAATCCTTGCAATTTATTAATTCTTATTTGTTTTCAAGCAGGTTTATTATTCATACATTTTAAAAGTTTATATTTATGTAACTATTTCTTTCCTACCTTGCCTACCTCAGAGAAGTATGCCTACATCTCCTTAATCCTGCCATGTGTAGGATACATAGAGTTGATGTAGAAAGATAACATGGAATAATTTTATGAGGATGATGATTAGAAAAAGCAGATTTAAAACTGCCTTAAAATTGTGTCTTCACCACTGTCACCATGGGCAAACTACTTAATTCTTTGAACCTTTCTTGCTATAAAAATTGGGAGCATCATTCAGAGTTTTTATAAGAATTAAATTAAAATTAATGCAATGTAAAGGGCATATCAGAACTCTCACCACATAGTAACAGGGACAAACTTTATACACCAATGTATACAGGATTGTTCATGAATTCTTATAATCACGACATGGGATGAAGATTGTTTCATTCACAGCAGCCCAAAAAATTAATTTGCGTAGCTTTATATATAGCTTAACTAAAGAGTAGGATCAGGATCATTTGGAATCATTTGTTTATTGTTTATTTAGATATGATTTGGATATTTAAAGTCAAATTATAAATGGGCACTATAGTTGGAAATTTAAACATCTTATGCTAAGATTTAGTGCTTTCCACCAGATCAGTGGTTTTCAAACTTTATACTTTAGCAAAAATACTCTTTTTTAAATAAAATATTAAACAAAATTTAACGTAGCATAAAATAGCTGAGGGTATATCTGCTGTGGTTTAGTGTGTCTGATCACTGGGCTATTTCCTGTAGCAGCCTCTAGGGTGCATTTGCTAAATCTCCTGTGGCTTCACAAAGGACATTTTAAACTTGAGGGTTTTACCTTATCCTTCTTTGCACCCAGGACCTTAGCTTAGTGCTTATTACATGCAGAACTTTACATTTAATAGCTGTAACTAAATGTCTTTATTCCAGATGCTGCCTAAAGTTCAGCACTTCGTTGGTTCACACAGAGCTCCTCAGTATTTAGGATAATGCCTGGCAAATAATAGGCACTCCGTAAAACATCAAGCAATTCATATAAAACACTCCAAAATTAGAGTAATGAAAAATCATATAGCATAATTGTTCTGGTTAGGCTGCTTTAGTGATCCAAGGTTAATTGTTACAAATGATTATATTTCACATTACAAAAACAGTGCACTAATGAAAGTTAATAATTTATAATGCAATATTTTTAATTAACATTATTTAGTATTTCATTGATTATAAGATGATTTTTTCATTTTAACTTTGATGAACTCAATGCACAGATAGCATATCAGATGACACAAAGATGGCAACTTAGAATGGCAGTCAACCAGGTAGTACTTGACAAATTATGGAAAACTTTGAGATTTTCCATCAAAATCAAGATCAAAGCAAGCCAGGCATGGTGCTGCACACCTGTAATCCCAGCCCCTTGGGAGGCTAAGATAGGAGAATTCCAAGTTCAAAGCCAGCCTCAGCAAAAGCAAGGCACTAAGCAATTCAGTGAAACCTTGTCTCTACATAAAACACAAAATAAGGCTGTGGATGTGGCTCAGTGGTCAAGTGCTGCTGAGCTCAATCCCCAGTACCAAAAAAATAAAAAATAAAAAAAAATACAAGAACAAAGCATTATAAATACTATGAAATAATATAGTACTCTAACATTTTCAAAGTACTTATATAGGACATATATAAGACTCGCATATGTAAATATGACTGAAATAATTGGTAAAATACTAAAGTAAAATTTATCTGTTTGGTAAATAGCTACCTCCTTGAGTGCCTCACCAATACCACAACCCTACCAGCTCTAACTTCCTTAGCTCCTCCCACTGAGAAACCACTCGCAGGTTTTCAACATTGAGTAGCTAAAGAAATAATGTCCTGTGTAGAAGGGACCCTCCAGAATTTTGCTCTAGGTCAACACCATAGTCCTTTCTGATTTATAGGTGTCCGTGTCATAAAGTTCAACATTTTTTTATTAAAATCTCTATTACACATTAAAAATTCAATATGATTCAAATCTGAGAGTGAATCAAAGGAAATGCTATGATCTCCAAGTTTTACAGATCAAGAAATTGTGTTCATCAGAAAAACATTAACTTTTTTTAGTTCTACAAACTTCATTCTGAACTGATGTTGTAAGCAAAAGAAATGGAACAAGGTGAAGAATTGCAAATCCAAGCAGGTACAGGTACAAAATTTGTGAGATTGAATGATCCAGTGAAAATAAGTTTAAGTCCTATAAAAAGATAAACAGGTAACTAATTCAAAGATACACCTCTTCCAGGGTATACTTTCTGTTATCAATGTAGCTTGTATCCATGAATAACTAGTTTGGAGTCTACAGATGAAGCTAAGAATAAGATAATAGTGAGATTCAGTATAAAGGGACACATTGAATATTGACATTCTCTGAACAGCCCTGACATTACTCTAATAGTGGAATGCCCTCATAAGAGTTACTTTTACAGATTATAACTAATCTTGTTTCAATGTTCTCAAAGATGTGCCTCTGTTCTTGCCATAATATGATCAATGATGGAAATATATGAAGGAAAAGAAAAAAAAAGAAGTTAAAGTAGAGAAAAATATGGGTAAAGACTAAAAAGAAGTAGTTAGAGACTTAAGAGAAATATTGAAAAGCAAAATAACAGAATTATATGGTTTGTGATATGATGAAAGGATTAAGAAGCATAAAAATATATCCTCAATAATAGCCTCTGAAATTCATCATGAAAAGTAGAATACATATAGTAGATATATGTACACAAAACTTGAGTGTATGTATATATATATACACACACACATATACATACATACATATATATATATATGACCAAATAAAACTTAGTTTTTATGGAAAGCTCACAAGAATTTATTTCCAAACCTTAATATGAAGCTAGATAAAATTGGGACCTGTACTCTGGTGGGAATTTAATAAAGATGTAACTACATAGTGAAGATAATATTTTATAAGAGCTTCAGAACAATATAGTAAATTCATAGCTGCACCACTTACTCTGTGATGTTATATTGAAGCTCTCTGTGCTGAAGCATTCATATCTTTAAAATGGCAACAACAGTGTGAACCCTTAGAGTTCATAATGTGCTAGAAATCTGTAACCACTGCTAGCTTATCCTCAATAGATAGCTACTACTTTTATTGATGCTAGAGTCCTCTCTTATCTTTACTTCCATATATACCTTCCAGCCATATCAGATATACCCTCTCATTAAAATTTTTCATGTATTGTCCTAGGAATATTGACCTTCGGCTTCCTCAGTAAATGTTAGAGATTTCAATTTCCGGCAGTGTAGTAAATCAAATGTTCTTATACAGCTCTCCTAAAAGTGCTAAATTTTTTTTAAAAATGTTTCTTAAAATAGACTCTATTTTTCAGAGTAATTTGGGTTCACAGAAAAACAGTAGAAATTAGAGTTCCCATATACACCCACATATGCAGTCTCCTGCATTATAAACAACTCTTACCAGAGTAATAGAACTTGCATTGACACATGATTATCACTTAATGTCCATAGTTTACATTTGATTTCACTGTTGGCATTGTGTGTTCTATGGGTTTTGACAAATATTTATTGATATGGATCATGGTTATACATCATATTAATATTTTTGCTATTTCAAATATCTGTGCTCTGCCTATCCATCTATTATTCTTTCCAGTGACCTTTTACTGTCTTGTTAATTTTACCTTTTTTAGTATGCCATGTAGTTGGAATTACACAGAATACAGATTTTTAATATCTGCTTCTTTCACTTAATATTATGCATTTAAGTTCCCACCATATCTGTTCATGAATTAATTTCTTAATTTCTTTTAGTGCTAAATAATATTCCACTGTATATATATGTTCTAGTTTATCCATCTGCCTACCAATAGATATCTTGATCATTTCAAAGTTATAGAAATTATAAATAAAGCTGCTATAAACATTCATGTTCAAGTTTTTTGTGTGTACATACATTTTCAGCTCATTTGGATAAAATTCAGAATGTGATTACTCGATCATGTGGTAGGAGTATGTTTTGAACAAACTGCCAAATGTCTTTCTAAGTGCCTGTATCATTTTGCATTCCCATCATCAATGTATAAGTATCCTATTGCTTTGCAGCCTCAACAGCATTTGGTACTCTCATTAAATTTTTTTTCTTTCTACTAGATATATAATGGTATCACATTTCATTTATTTTACAATTCCTTTATAACTTATGATGTTGCACATCTAGTCATACACTTATTTGCTATTAGTATTTGTTTTATTGTTTTCTGTAGTAATGTTTATTTAGGTCTTGTGCTCACTTTTTAATGGAGTTGTTCATTTTTTCATTATTATGGTTTCAATCTGGAATGTCCCCCTGAAAGCATGGTCCTCAATACAAAAAGGCTTATAAATGAGGCTTTTAGGCGATGATTAGATCATGAGGGCTCCGATTTCATCAGTGGATTAATCCCTAATCATCAAAATTCAGCAATGACAAAAAACACAAATTTACAATATTATTTCTCCCTTGCCCATGGAGGATACAATCCCAAACTCCCAATGGATACTTGAAACTGCATGCCTGGAACTGCATCTCTCTCTCTCCAACCTACCCCTCTCTCTCTCTCTCTCCAACCTCCCCCCCCTTTCTCTCTCTCTTCTCCACCCTCATGTGCATGTGAGAGACAAGTTATAAATTAATCATAGTTGATGATGATGCACTATTTTTTTAATATGCTTTTGTATGTGATTTGCCAAATTTTTATTGAGAATTTTTGCATCTATGTTCATCAGGGATATTGGTCTGAAATTTTCTTTCTTTGCTGTGTCTCTGTCTGGTTTTAGTATCAGGGTGATACTCGCCTCATAGAATGAGTTTGGAAGTGTTCCTTCCTTTAGTATATCATGAAATAGTTTGAGGAGTATTAGTATTAATTCTTCTTTGTGGGTCTGGTAGAACTTGGCTGAGAATCTGTTTGGTTCTGAGCTTTTCCTGGTTGGTAGGCTTTTGATGGTGTCTTCTATTTCCTTGCTTGAAATTGATATGTTTAAGTTGTGTATATCCTCCTGGTTCAGTTTAGGAAGGTCATATGCTTCCAGAGATTTGTTGGTATCTTCAGGGTTTTCTATTTTACTGCAGTACAAATTTTCAAAATAGTTTCTAATTATCTTCTGTATTTCAGTAGTGTCTGTCATCATATTTTCTTTTTCATCACAAATTTTATTAATTTGGGTTTTCTCTCTCCTTTTCATTAGGGTGGCTAAGGGTTTGTCAATTTTATTTATTTTTTCAAAGAACCAGCTTTTTGTTTTGTCAATTTTTTGAATGTTTTGTTTGTTTCAATTTCATTGATTGCAGCCCAAACTACACAATTCACAATAGCCTCAAAATAAATAAAATACTTCTAATCAATTTAACAAAAGAGGTGAAAGACCTCTACAATGAAAACTACAGGACACTAAAGAAAGAAATTAGGGGCTGGGGATGTAGCTCGGTGGTAAAGCACTTGCCTAGCATATGTGAGACACTGGGTTCAATCCTCAGCATCACATAAAAATAAATAAATAAAATAAAGGTGCATCAACAACTACAACTAAAAAATATTTTAAAAAAATAAAGAAAGAAGTTAAACAAGCACTTAGAAGATGGAAAATTCTCCCATACTCTTGGATAAGTAGAATCAATATTGTCAAAATGGCCATGCTACCCAAAGTGCTATATGGATTCAATGCAAGTCCAAATAAAATCCCAACATCATTCCTTATAGAAATAGAAAAGGCAATTATGAAATTCATTTGGAAGAATAAGAGACCCAGAATAGCCAAAGCAATCCTTAGCAAGAAGAGTGAAGCAGGATACACCTCAATACCAGTTGAGGTGTAGTACCAGTTGGTACTATAGTTTATAGTACCATAAACTATACTACAAAGCTATAGTAACAAAAATGGCATGGTATTGGCACCAAAATAGACATGTAGACCAATAGTACAGAATAGAAGACACAGAGACAAACCCACTTAAATACAGTTATCTTATACTAAACAAAGGTGCCAAACATGTACACTGGAGAAAAGATAGCCTCTTCAACAAATGGTGCTGGGAAAACTGGAAATTCATGTGCAGCAAAATGAAACTAAACCTCTATCTCTCACCATGCACAAAATTCAACTCAAAGTGGATCAAGGACCTAGGAATTAGACCAGAGACCCTGCACCTAATAGAAGAAAAAGTAGGCCCAAATCTTCATCATGTTGGCTTACGACCATACTTCCTTAACAAGACTCCTATAGTGCAAGAAGTAAAATAAAAAATCAATAAATGGGATGGATTCAAACTAAAAAGCTTCTTCTCAGCAAAAGAAACAATCAATGAAGTGAACAGAGAGCCTACATTCTGAGAACAAATTTTTGCCGCACCTACATGTGATAGAGCACTAATCTCCAGGATATATAGAGAACTAAAATACAAACAAACAAACAAACAACCCAATCAATAAATGGACTAAAGAGCTGAACAGACACTTCTTGGAAGAAGATATACAATTGATCATCATATATAAGAAAAAATGTTTAATGTCTCTAGCAATTAGAGAAATGTAAATCAAAACTACTGGAAGATTTCATCTCATGACAGTCAGAATGGCAATTATCAAGAATACAAACAACAATAAGGATTGGCAAGGATGCTGGTGGGACTACAAATTGGTACAACCAATCTGGAAAGCAGTGTGGAGATTCCTTAGAAAACTTGGAATGGAACCACCATTTGGCCCAGCTTTCCCACTCCTTGGTCTATACCCAAAGGACTTAAAAACAGTGACACAGCCACTTCAATGGTTATAGCAGCTCAATTTACAATAGCTAAACTGTGGAAGCAACCTAGATGCCCTTCAATAGATGGATGGATAAAGAAACTGTGGCATATATACACAATGGAATATTACTCAGCAATGAAAGAGAATTCAATTATGGCATTTGCAGGTAAACGGATGGAGTTGGAGAATATCATGCTAAGCAAAGTAAGCCAATCCCAAAAAATCAAATGCCAAATGTTCTCTCTGATAAGTGGATGCTGATCCATAATGAGGGAGGGGACATGGGAAGAATGGAGGAATTTGTTCAAAGAGGAGGGAGGGGCAAGGGGGCATGGTGGCAGTAAAGATGGTGGAATGAGATGTACATCATAACCCTAGCTTCATGTATGACTGCATATATGATGGGATTCTACACCACATACAACCAGAGAAATGAAAAGCTGTGCTCCATCTGTGTATAATGAATCAGAATGCATTCTGCTATCATGTATATCTAGGTAGAATAAATAAATTATATTTAATAAATAAATAAATAAATAGGTTTCTGAATTAAAATAGTTTAAATTCACACCTCTAAAAATTTCCCTTAATATAGATCTAAATAACAAAGTAACTGAAACAATACCAACATCACTATCTATCTCAGGAAATAAGCCAGAAGAGTGAAAATCAACAGAAATACAAACTACAAAATCTGTCCATTGAATCCCAAAGGTAGTTCATTCATCAGATATAAAATAAGTATCTGTAGTTTTATTAAATACATAAAAATATAATTCAAAATGGAATGAAGTAATAAAATCATAGTAAAATTAGGAAATTTTAAAAATTAACAGTGATTAAAATTCCTAGAAACAAAACATTTCTAGATATGAGATTATAACTGATATTACAAACTCAATGGTGGGTTAAAAAAAATAGATTAATTGCCAGAAACTAACATGGTCTACTGACAATGAATTATCTATATAATTATAAATTCAAAAGCAACATACTCTACTTCAAATTGTTTTCTAATGTTATATACTTTATATTTTCTCAAGCACACATGACCTAAAACACTGGCAGTTCTCCAAAAATACAAAAATTTCTCCTTTCTCCTAGCCCTACAATTCAAAAAATTTTATATTTGTAAACATTCCTGACCCCTCTTAGCATGAAGAGCACTAGCTATGGCCTTAGACAACTCTAAACCATTAGTCATCTAATGGCAATCCAGGGAAAAGGACACTGGAAAGAATCACAAGAAGGTTCCTGACTTGCCAGTGGCTACCTATTGGATCCTGGGTTAATTACTCTTCTTTTTGTGGATCTCATTTTCCTCTTTTAAAAAAAAAAAAGAAAATGACTTTTCTCTTTTATATGAATAAAATACATTTTAATGTGTTAGTTTATCTGTGGCTGTAACTACATTAAATATATAAAGACAAATTCCCTACCATCAGTCTAGTAGTTAAACACCATGATAAGGCGCTCCGGTAAATATTTGTATCTAAGGAGTTGATATCTAAAATTTCTTCTTAATATTTTGAGGTAGCAGCCACAGGATAAAGGAACATAGAGGCTCTTTCTTGAGCCACCAGAATACTATCTAGAGATTTTAGATATGTTATTATGTATTTACAACATCTCTGAAAGAAAAATAATTATCTGCTTTTTTGAGGAGGAAGGAAACTGAGGTTTTGAGCTTAAATAGAATAACCAGAATCTTAATCTGTGTCTGTTTTACTCCAAAGCTCTCAATGTCTCCACTTATTAAGAAGCTATATTTTCCCATGAAACTCCCTGTAATGTTGTATTTCTGAATATAGAAATGAATGACATTTTATAATGTTCTTAATATACCAGCTGTAATAAATACCACAGAATTTCTTTTTGTTTTGTTTTTTTCTTTTTCTTTGTATTTTCTCTTGTGGATAACTTTTAGAAAATAAGGAATAATTTTGAAATATAATTTTCCGTATTTGGTCTCAAAGGAATTTGTATGTTTTTACTAAACCTATTCAGATGTTAAATTATGGGAATGACAAAGCACAATAAAAATTCTAACCATAGGAAATTATTTATGAATCGATCAAAAACCATGCTATTCCATAATTTTGTACTTTCTATATACTTTCTGAACAACAACTTTTTCATAGATTTTGGAATATGAGTGAATTCATGATTGTTTACAGTATGTTTCTTGTCAATATTCACTAAAAACTAAAATAATTTTTAACTACTTGTATTTTATGCTGCAAAAGTATTATAAAACAGCATGCTTTTTACCTAAAGATAGATCTCAGGCTTTTTTCTTTTATATTTTCTCCTTTTAAATGTAAATATGAATGTTTTGGCCTAGTTTTTGTTGGTCTGATTTTCAAATTAGGACAACAGTTTAATCAAAATAAATTTTTACAAATTGAAGGTTCAAGATGATAGACAGTAAAAAGGACACAATAGTTTGGTTAGATTAATTCTGTCTCTAGCATTACTATAGACTGGATTCTAAAAGAAAGAGAGAAGTTGATTGTTTATTTCATATCAAAAGTTGTCCTAATGGAAGTGTGGGAAAACAATGTCCATGAGTCTCTTAACATTTTTGAAACATCTGGAAGTATGGCATTAACTTTCCTTTAGGTCCAGACATCTTTTCAAGAATATTCATATACCAAACAACTTTGAAAGATAGAAATAGTGCTCCTCTAAAGCAAAGAGCAAATTAGTTGCCCAGTATAATAGAGAGGTTTTCCTTTAGTGCAAAGGGTAGTTTTGTTTATAGCCAATTATAAAACAATTTGAACTTCCTAAGCTTGGGGATTCTCAGCTGTGATAAAAACCCACCATGTATGGGGCCCACATGCCTCCTTCACTTCACGTTTGTTAAAACTAAAGGAAAGACAAAGGAAACCAGCACAAATTCACTAATGTTCATGCTCCTTGCTGTGCTATGAATAAAGACCTTTGTCTCCATCTGAGGCATCCTCTTCTGCATTCATAAAACTGTATCAGACTAACTTCTACCTGAAAGCAGAATAAAATCTCAAAACTCATAGTTTTTGACATAGAACAATTTTAAATTCATAATATATGAACCCACAAATGAGTATATGTAACTATATTATCATTCTTGCTTTATGGACTGTTTCCTTTTTTAAAGATTCTGGAGATTCATTGCCATCTCTTTCATTGGTTAATTTTATGGAATGCTATAAGTAACTGTGTATTATAATTACGAGTTATTGACTATATAGTAATTTTTAGAAATACTAATTTACAATATTTTAGAGCAATAATAATGTTTCAAATTTATCTGACCCTAGCTGTGGTTTTAAGATAGAAATTATGTGAACTAGCACAAACAAACCTTATCCCAGGAAATATGCCATTTTCCATATCAAAAATAAAGAAAGTCTTGGAATTACACAAACCTTGGCTCAAAAATCAAAACTGCCTTTTCCAACATTGGTCTCCTTGTGAAACAAGAATGAGATAGTATTGTTTATATTTACAGTTCTCAAATAATTTCATATTTTTGCCTCACAGACTATCAAGACTTATCTTATTCCTGTTTACAGTTAATTTAGATTTAAAGTGCCAGTAGTCAATTTTTCTGCTATATTAAATTTGGATCACTTAAGAAAAGATGGGCAACATCTTTATAAAATTTTTAATATAGTGAAATATATTGAAAATAAATTTCCGTTGCCATTTCTTCTACATAAATTAATAATCTTTCAGTTGTTTATGATCTCTTAACTTTAGGAAAGATGTTCATAGTACATAAAAGGGAGGCAAAATATTGAAAAAGGAAAATTAAAAGTGCTGAAATACTTCTGGCAAAGAAAGGCTGTAAGAATTTTATGATATTAGAAGAGTAAATTTGAACAGAAATAGGTGAAGAGTTGGAACACTTAAAATTATACAGAACTTTCATTTTGAAGATATAAAGAAAACTATACCAATCCTGCTGAAAGAAACATAAATGCAATTTATAAAGCAATATGTGAATTTATTGTAACATGAACCCAATCTGATAGCACCTCTGTTACCTGGCAGAATTGAAAATATATCATTTCTGTAAAAAATACATTTTTGTTTATAAGAGAATAAGACATGAGAAAGAGCCAGAAAAAACAACAGGTATCAGAAAAAATTTATACAAATATTTATATGAAACCTATTAGGCATAGGTTATAAGATATGTATGTGAACTTTCTTTAAGTAACAAAAACTACCTTATAAATATCTTCTGGTGAAAGATTTGAGAAAGAACTGAGTATTGGTTTCATCAATAAAAAATAAAATAATTAAACAAATCTCATTGTGTGAATATAACTGGAAATCAGAGCTAAAGAAAGAATGAAATTGAAACTATGTGAGAAGACAATATTTAGAATCTAGTGCGGAGAAGCAAAGGATGAAAAATTTAAGAGGTACGAATAAAAAGAGGAAGTTAAAGATGATTTACATTATGTCCAACTGGATTTCCAAGTGGAGAGAGGCAAGATAGATGCAGGCAAATGTAACATCCAAAAATATAGTAACTAGAAATTTCCTAACTGGTTGAAAGACATCAATTCATAGATCCAAGAATTTTAGTGAATCATAAGTAGAATGAATTTTAAAAGAATTCCATGGCTAATATGTCAATCATGCTTTATTGATAGAGTGATTTAAAAATAACCTTATAACTAGATTCATCAGAGTAAACATGCATAGAGCAAAAAAGGCAAATAATCTTCCAGTAATAACAAATAAGAGACAAGTTTTCTTCAAATAAATTGCTGTTAGAACCGATATCTTAAAATCAACAGAAAAGAATAGAAGATTATCAGTGATTTGAAAGTGGTATGAATGAAAGAATGTACTGCTGAACTAGAATATATATTTTGAAAATGTCTTTCCAGAATAAGGATAAAATATAGACATTTTCAAATAAAATGTTACTTGTTGATCCTTATTAAAAAATTATTTTAAATGTATAGATTTGGGGGGAGGGCAGAGTCCCAGATAAAATATCCAGAATACAAGAAGATAGAAACTTTCATAGAAAGGAAAATATGTTGACAAAATCAAGCATAAATTAATAATATGAATAACTACACAGTGTCTTGTGAAATTAAATACAAGTACGGAGAATATTAATATTTAAGTCAGAATGGATCTAAGTTGAGTCAAAATGTTCTATGATTATTACATTCCATTAAAGGAGGGAAAATGGTTAATTTTGGAGTCTATTAAATTTAATATATACATTATGATTTCTAAGGTAATAAATAAATGAATAGATACAAATGATATAATTTCCATCTAGTAAAAAGGAAAAATAGAAATGAAAGAAGTAATTAATACAATTTACAGTCAATAAAAAGAACATATTACAAGTAGAGCAAATAGCCCAAAATGGTATTGTTTTTACTCAAATATATCAATTCTGTTAGCTTTCTGTCACTCTAACAGAATACCTGAGAAAATCCACTAAAAGGAGGAAAGATTTATTTTGGTTCACAGTTTCAGAGGTTTTAGTGCATGATCACTTGGTCTGGTTGTTTTGGACCTGTACAAGACAGTACACCAAGGTAGAAGCATGTGGCAGAGGAAGCCTTCATTTCATAATGACTGGGAATCAGAAGTCAGAGGAAAGGTCTGGGATCCCAATATTCCCTTTATGGGCATGCCCCCAATTACCTATCTTCCACAACTAGTCCCCATCTAATAAAGATTTCACCCCTCCCAACAGTGTCCTGGGCTAAGGAGGAAGCCTTTAACATGTGAGCCTTTGGGGAACACTTCCAAACCATAGCATCAGTATGCACATTAAATATCAATGGCTAAATAACCTAGTTAGCAAATAGCAGTTGTTTATAGTATTTTTTAAAACGAAAATACAAGAAATTATAAAGGTACAATAAGTTCATGAATAAAAAACATACCACAAGAACACTAATGAAGAGAAAGTTGACAAAGTAGACATTAGGAAGAAAAAAAATCATTAGAAAACATCATTCGAAAATGATGACATGTTCAATTCACCATGAAGATATAATACTTACATGAACAGTACAACACAGCCTCAAAAATAAGACAAAAAGATGTACCAAGAAGTAGAAATTTCCACAATTATATTGATAGATTTTTTAAGCTACTTATTTCATTAATTTATAGAACTAATACATTTGGATAGCAAAAAATTTGGATATGCTTTGATAAATTGATTTAATAAAATTTGCCTTAATGAAATATAGAGAATTTTTAACAGGAAAAGGCCTATTATTCTCAAGCACCCGAAGAAGATTTACCAAACTTCAGCTTATACTAGCTTTAAATTAGTTCTCAAACATTTAAGGACAAAAATCTGTGTAGTATATTCTCTAAATACAATGTTTCTAAATTATAATAATACTAAGATAACTAGAAAATCCTTTACTTTGGAAATTAAAAACACTTAAAACTTCATGAATGAAAGTCATCACGATGAATTGTTTTAAAAAATTAAAAAATAACAAAAATATTATATAAGAACAATACTTGGCCTGCCGCTCATAAGGTTGAGGAAGGAAGATTGTGAGTTCAAAGCCAGCCTCAGCAATTTAGTGAAGCCCTAAGCAACTCAGTGAGACCCTACATAAAATACAGAAAGTGCTGGGAATGTGCCTTAGTGTTTAAGTACCCCTGGGTTCAACCTCGGCTACCAAAGGTAAATAAATAAAAGTTGATGAAATAGATAAAAATAAAAAAGTACAATGCATCACTAATGACAAAATTATTTTGAAAAGACTAATAAATTGGATGCACCCCTAGCAAGTTTGACCATGAAAATAAAAGAGAAAGCACAAATGATTAGTATCAGGAATGGAAAAGGGTGGAATGAGAGATGATATAAACTTTAAGGCTCAAATAGACTATAATAACTTTGTGACAATACATTACAAAATTTGGAAGAAATAAAAAAATTCCCTAGAAAAATACAATTTACTAAAACTGACCCTAACCCTAATCTGAAACCTACTTCTGTGGGTAAGCAATAAAAATAGTTACAATCCATAATAATATTTTCTACTCAAATACCACAGAATCTGTTTAACAAAATATGTGTAATGCTTAAGGAGACTATGTGTTTAATTGGTATTATAATAGATGTTCTCCAAATCCATGAAGAAGTAGGTAGGCTTTCAATAAATTTTGAACAGTTGTCTGTACTAAAATAAGTAATTCTGTATACTTTAATGATCTTGAGTATAAGAAGCAAAAATATAAAATGTATTGAAGATAATATGGAAGAATATATTCAAAACAATAGGATAATGGAATTATTTCTTTATGCAAAAATTACTGGTAATTTTGATAAGTATATTTACATTAAAATTATGAACCTCTGTCCATCTAAAATCACAAATATCTTTATTTGTTTATTTTATGTGGTGCTGAGGATCAAACCCAGTACCTCATATGTGTGAGGCAAGTGCTCTACCACTAAGCCACAACTCCAGCCCCTACACTGTATTTCTTAAATGCATAGGAGGGAAAAGTTAAAAAGGCAATCAAGAAAGTTAAGATTCTAAACTTCAGTATAGAGGTTATGTTTAAGAAAACTAAGAGATTTTGAGTAGGACTTCTGGTGTACAGGCTGTGTTGTATTTTTGAAATGATCAGAGTTCTCATGGACTATTTGTAATATTTTGCATAACTTATATATGACATCTATAGCTGTTTATATTTTATAATACATACACATACAGCATATAATATTTTGTATTTGCAGTGTCTTATGATAAATAAAAATAAAAGAGCTTCTATAAATAATTTTTGGATTAGTACTAGTTTAATATTAAAAGCGAATTTTGTAAGAAAGACATATAATGCCTCTGTTGACTTCTTTCTCTACTCATGAGTAGATCATGAGAGCTTTTACATATTTCTAAATTAAAAGTAAAATCCTCTTTAGGAGGCTGAGACAAGAGAATCATGAGTTCAAAGCCAGCCTCAGCAAAAGCAAGGTGCTAAGCAACTCAGTGAGACTATCTCTAATAAAACACAAAATAGGGCTGGGGATGTGGTTCAGTGGTCTAATGAATGCCCCTAAATTCAATCCCCAATACCCAAAAAAAAAAAAAAGGAAAAATCCATGAAAGAAGGACCTCATTCATCCACAATGAAGTTCTGCTAGGTAAAATAAAAGTTTGTCTTTCTAAAGATAATATCATAAAAATTACAATTTTGTACTTATGAAATATCCACTTAAAAATTGCTTAAGTATTCAGCAATGTCTATGGCAACAAATTGTAAAAGTGAACTATATTTACCTATTGATTTTTATTATACAATAATATTTTAATATATATTCAGTATTTCATATGAATATATCTCTGCAATGAAGATCTGTATTTCAGTTGACAAATATAAAAATCACTATATGTGAAAATAAAGAAAATATAAATAATATAGACATAATAAGTGCATTATGAGTAGACATATTTACTATTATGTAGTTTATAAAAAAATCTGTGATTACAGTAATATAAAGGAATGTTCAGTTGGGTACTTCAAGACTCTATATTACTCTATCATTAATGTATCAAGAAAATACCACTTATTGGCTTCTTTGGGAACTAGTAAAGGAAATTAAACTGCCTACTTGATAAGTGATAAATATACATGAATGAATATAATCATAGTTGTCTTTTTTATCAAAACCTTTACACAGATTAGGAATCCGAACTCTAAAGCTGTTTTGTTAAAAAATAGATGGCAATAATATTTACATGGCCACTATGACCATATTATTCTGAAAGCCAGCTTATTCACATCATCACTCTCCTTTATTCTTCTTTGGGTGGGCCCTAGTTTGAATGACCTACCATATTCACACTCCCTGAGGGAGTCTAGGTTAGATAGAGGAGTATTTTGTAAGGATAATTAAATTGAGAGAGTGAAACAGGAGAGAATTGTGTCGATGGAAGCTCCTTCATGGTTATTATTAAGCAAATACTGAAAAATTATTTGAAATAACCTAAAATCAATTAGGACCATATAACCCTTCTTATTTCTTAAGAATCATTTTTTTTGCTTTTAAGAGACACACTGACATCCTTATACATAATTAAACAAAATACATTTTTTAGAAAAATATCTGTTCCATATTTCACATTTTGTTAAGGGCAACTTCTTGGGCTCACCCCCAGAAAACTAATTTCATGGGGTTAATCTTGAAATCTTCCCCTTCTGCTAGTGATCCCCTGGAATCTTGGAGATGATTTATACAGGTAGTCTCACCTCTAGGACAAGTAAGTTCTGGCCTGTGCCCATTGAGAGGGCATTAAGGGAATGCATAATGAAATTCATTTCATTTCCTTTAAAAAACTAATAGCAATATGGCTACAGTTATTACATCCTTACTAGACATTGAATCTGTGTTAATTTTATATTATTTTTATATTCATTTTAAGAGGAGAAACCTAGATAATGAGAAGATAAATAATTTGTGCAACATTGACACTGCTTATAAGTGATAAAAGTAACTTACTATGTGCAATTTATTTCCTAGGCTAATAATAAGCTGGATGAGTTATATCTCCTACTTTCACAAAATGAATTAATTTATTTTATAATTAATTTCCATATGTCAAAATTTAAGATCTCGTCTAATGGAAAGTGAAGTGGGGTATGCCAAATTTATAGGACACCATAGAAAATTAATTAAAACATCTATGAGTAAGGGGTAATTCTAAAAACAACATCCTGTTGATGCTTTTATTTGTATTATTAGAAATAAATAAATACCAAGATAGAGACAGCATCAGTATTACCAATTTTTCTTTTTGCCTTGTATTCTAGTAGGGCTAACACAGCACCATTGCTGATTCTGTCATTTTAAAATTTTGATATTTTTGTTAACAATGGATATTTGCATAATTTTTTACTTTAACATATGACAGTATAATGTTATTTGACTTGATTACTGAGTTTTTGGTGCAAATATCTTTACATTTTGTGCCTAAGGCAAATATCTTTGTCCCCTTCACCTTACCACAGTCCTAGCCTTAGTAACAGCAAGCATGTTTGTTTATGTCTGACTTCCATAAGCTAGGATTCTTCCTGATTATGTGGCAGTAAGGGAATAAAACAAAAATCTATCATTATATAGTATTTGGTATTACTCTATATAGATATGAAGAAGGAGATAAAGCTCAATGTATAGCATAAATAGTATAGTATAAATGTTGAAATATACTGCCATTTAGGTAAAAGTATATATGTCAAATACAGAATACTTATTATAATTGGTACTTATATATTCTCTTGGAAAAAGATTTTTCTGTTATTCCAGGCAGATTCACTTAAATCTAGCAATTCTATAATATCAAAAAATAGTCTTGCAAAATCCATATATTTTAAAAGATATTATTTAATAACTTATGTTTATTTTTCTTTGTTTTCATAAGGGTCATTCATGTACCTTATGTATTACCCCACCCCCCAAACGAATCAATATTGAAAGTTACTTCAAATGTCAAAAACTAGAAGTATCTTTCATTCTAGTACATTTTTCCAACCCTCTCTGCCATAAAATATAATGAAATATGTAAAGGAGTGATTAATGCTGCTGCTAGCCTTTAACCTTACATATAGCACTGGCTCTATTCCCAAATTTTCTGTTTTTAAAATTTTGTACCAACAATCCTCTTCTTTATTCATGAAATCATTTTTCCTTAATGATGAATTGCATATATATTTAAATATATTTTTAAAGAATAGGGATGTTGCTTGTACACATAAATGGCTCTTAGAGAGTTGTTGGTCTCTTGCCAGTGCTGTCAGCTTTCCAACAGCACTGGATTGGTTAAGGAAGACGCCATAAACAGCCTATCAGCAAGTATTTATACAGATGCTAATGAACTTAAAATTCTGCTAGTGTAACATGTATGCCAAATTCAAAATTTTAGTTTTGCTTTATGTGTGAGGTATAATGTAGTAACTTCTTTTAATAAACACATACAGGCCACTTATACTTTGTGATATAATTAGATTTTTAGTATTTCCAATGTAAGGTACGTAAAATCAGCCATTTATTAAAATTATCAAAAATATTTCCCATCTAATAAAGTAGTATTTTGGTCAGCCACCATCATGTCTTCCAAAAGCTCTTAGTAAAGAAACAAACTCCTCTCTATTCATAAAACCAAAAAATATTTTTATGTTCTATTACTGAGAAAAACCATTAAGGGAAAAGAAAATAGTCATGGGAAAGTTTCCATGTGCTTTAAAAATATAAATACTTAGCTTATTTTATGTACCCTATATGATAATTGAATCTTAATTTCCCTCAGTGTAGGATATTATACTATATTGAAAATTTAGAAAACTGATTTATTTGAAGCATATGAGATTAGTGAGTACTTTTATTTTGCTTTTCAGGAAGAAAATAATATTTCCATTAATTTAAAAAGTACTTCATTTCTTTATTGAATTTCATAAAACACTTTCCCCTAGGATTATGCACCTTGTTGACATATGAAGGAGTAGGGTTTTCTTGGTTCTGTGTCTTAATTTGCTATCTTAATTGTCAGTTTCTATCCCAATCTAATTTTGACTTTTGAAGCTGAAGTTTCTATTATGATAATTAAGACAATCATGTTCAGACATGTGTTAATCTTTTCATACGTAAGTTTGTCTACATGCTTGATTTAGACTTTTTTTCTTTTTTCTTTTTTACTGCTGAGACCACAAGACCTGAAAAGAACAATTTTAGAGAAGGAAAAGTTTATTTGGCTCTCATGGTTTCAGATTTCTCAGTCCATAGATGACCGGCCTCATACCTTAGGGCCCAAAGTGAGGCAGAACATCATCGTGGAAAGGTATGGTGAATGAAGGCAGTTCAGGACTTGACACCAGGAAGTACAGCAAGAGCTCGCCTCAGGAGGACTAAATATAAACCTCAAAGGCAAGCCCCCAATAACCCACCTCCTCTAGCTAAACCTACCTGACTATGGTTACCATTCGATTAATCCCTATCAGTGGATTAATGCACTGATTAGATTAGGTTTCTCATAACCCACTGATTTCACCTTGTATTGTCTCACACATGAGCTTTTGGGGGACACCTCATATCTAAACCATAACAATGCTAAAAGTCTTTACACTCCAACTCTACCTGTCTCAGGACATAAAGAATACTCATCAACTGTGGCAGTTATTCCTTTATTTCACTATTATTTGTTGAGAGCCACACTACTATGTGCCATTTTGAAGAGTTTATATTATAAAAAGCAGAACACATGACTTGGACATATAATGTAATGAATTCTGTCATGAAGTATGAAATGAACATTCATAACCTAACTTAAGGAGTACAGTGTTGGAAGATCAGGGAGCTTATCCCAAAGCATGTAATTTCTAAACTTAAACCTGAAGATCTGAAGCAGTAATATGATTGGTGAAGTGAATAATCCTAGTCCTATAAAACTTTATGGGCAAAAATTCTATGGACAAAAGAGAACACTCTGTATAACTACAGTATACCTGGGGGTTAAGGCAGGAACCCAGCAGATATGTCTGAAGGGCTAAACCAAGACCCATATGCCATGCAGAAAACTTTGAACGTTAGCCAAAGGCAGTGAAGAAACAAAAGAGTTTCACCCATTTGTTCGCAATGCCTGTGGAATACTTAACAGGAGAGACTTTGGATACCTGTGTCAGAAAGAGATAAAAATGGTGATTGAAAAATGTGAGTGAAAATCATCAGACAGGGACAGCATAGCCTAAGAATAAGATAGGGCCAGGATAAAATTCCAGAGAAGAATCCTGAGATTGAAAGGGATGGCAAGGAAGAGGAACTTTTGAAAGAAACTGGAAAGTTTCGCCTAAAGATTGGAAAAAAAGTTATAATGCAACAAAAGAGTTATAATGCAACAAAATACAGAAGAAACAAGCCTTTCCAGAGGAAGGAGTAGACAACAGTGTATAATACTGTAGAGGAGTCAGAAGATAATAACTTCCCCAAATTCATCAGCATTATTATGCACAGTTCTGGTGAAATGGTATTACAAGGAAACCATATTGCAGAGATCTGAAGTGTGAATGGCAAGTAAGTCAACAGAGACTGAACTGTGTGTACTAGTTCAGGAAGATTATCTGATTAAGGAATAAGGAGAGCAATATATATATGAAGCCATTTTTAAAAGGTACTGAAAATACAGAAGAATAGGTTCACAAGAGAATTTAGATCATGTGGTAGTGTTGGGATCTAGAGCACAGGTGAGAGTGCTGGTTTTAGGAGAAGGTACCTCTTGTGACAAGTAATAAACATACCCTTACACAATTGCCAGATTCAAGCCTGCTCATTCCTGTTCTAAATGAAGTCTGAAGTAAAATGGTTAAAGTGGTGTGGAACCAGATTAATGAAATATTCAGGAGGTAGAGTAGATCTAGTTTCTGTTTAGATACTGGTACTAAAGGAATGATTTACGTAACCAAGGGTGACTGCAGAATGTCTGGTCCTGATGACTTGGAAATTCAAGAGGAAAAGCAGATGCGAGAAAGAGAATGATGTAAAGACAAGTGATTTTGAAGTTCAGCTGAAATATGATATGTGAGCACAGGAGTAAGAAGTTACTAGTCCTCTAAGTAATACCTAGTTCTCTAGGCTGCTAGTTCCATGAAATAAGAAACTTTGTCTATCTAATCAACTATCACCAGAAGTCCATGCAGTGCCAAGTAAGAATCTGCAAAGGAACCTCAAAGGGAACACTAAAAATCAGGTTTCCTGAAGGCCTACAGAGAAGACACTCATGAAAAAGGAAACAGTCTGTATAGTTGAATTCAGCAGAAAAGTCGATGAAGATAAGGAGTAATTGTGCTTGATAGATAAAACAATTTTAGGCCTTCCTAGTAAACACAATTTCAATTTAGCAAAATCAGACTGAAATAAAGGAGAGAACGTAAGGTAAAGGAATAGAGACAGAGAATAAACTTCTCATTAAGGAATTTTGTATGAAAGATGAAATATTAGAAGAGTCTAGAATTTGTTCCTGATATTCTGTTATATCTCATGCATTTTATTAAACTGGGAGATGCAAATCTATACATTTTAAAAGGAAAATGGCATATAATTTAGAATATATTTAGCAAATATATAAATCTGCATACCTAGAGAAAAAAAATGATGCCCCTTTTGAAAGTAGAGTAGAAACTAAAATCATCCAACAGAAAAGGGAAAATATGTGTACTAGTAATAATAGAGAAATGATTTATGATTGTTTATTTAAAACAAAAAAGGAAATACTCAGATGTAGTTGTTAATTGGAGAGAATAAGAAAGATTTTTTACAATATACAAGCTGAAATTAGTAAATAATCATATAGGCTAATGTTTAATTTTACCAGAAATAAGATCTAAATTAACACCATAAATTAAGATAATATTGTTATCAAATTATCAACAGCTTTAAAATATTTAACACGCCAACGTTGAGCAGGGTCTTGGTGAAATGAGCAATTGCTAGGTAAATTGGTGAAGTCTTTAAAAAACTATTTTTCAATATAGTATTATACCTATTTCCTCAAAATACTACTAGACATGTTATCTTTAACTCCATCTTTTAAAATGTATTAAGAAGGATAATCAAAAACCTATCATATAACAAGTTGATAGATTATTTAAGATGATATTTATATTACATATAGTATATTTGTTATAATACTAACTGAAAAATAAGATACGAAGAGTACATGTAATTGCAATGTAAACTAAAACAAAGCAAGAATACACTACAAGAACTGCAAGAAAATGCCCTAAAATGCTATCCAGTGACTGTCTTTGAAGGTGAAGTTCTTGGAAATTTCTTTTTCTTTGACTTTTTACTTTCTAAGTTATCTATAATGAGGATTGCTATTTTGATAATCAGAAGTTTATCAGTTTGTCTAAATAAAACTACTCAATGTTGTGTTTGAAGTAAAGAAGCGTATAGAGAGAGTAGTAACTAGAGTACAACAAGGATCAAAGAAATACTTTTTTCCCTCTTAGGCTTATGATACAGGAAATTGATGAACCAAAACCCAGAGAAGTAGGAAAGGATAGGTAAAGGGTTTAGCATTCTGCAGGCAGAACAATGCTTCCTTTAACATTGAAAGGAAGGATTCATGGTACAGCCTGACTAGAGAGCTGTAAGTATCTGTTAAGTATTCCAGGTCACCATTATTCTTCTTAAGATGCTAAAAGCAGGACTTCTGCATGTTTCAAAGAGTAAATCTTAATTTCTGCTGCTCAGTGGCAGGAATAATCCTGAAATGAGTTGCCTAAGACAGAATCATTTCCTTCAACATTTTAATTGCAGTACTTGCAATTAACTCTAGCCATATATATTGGCACTGTTTGTTCTATTGTTCTGTTTCTTATATCAAGCTTGTGCTAATATACCAATCTATGTCTTAGTGAATAAAATGGTTAATATGAACTGGACTGTTGAAATGAAAGCTCTCTTCTTTGCCTAGGAATTGTTTAGAACCTTGACTGAGTTCCCATGTAAAACCACTTAGGGTTTTTGAAGTGTTATGGCACAGTTGAAGAAAACTTTCTGAAGCAAGTGTTTTAAAAAAGTGACTATTGCAAGTATATGTCACTATTTTAAAAAAGAAAAGAAAGAATGAAAGAAAGAAAGAAAAGAAAAGAAAGAAAACCAGAGATTGTTTTATTTTAACGAAGTTACACATGTTAACAAAGGACTTTCTACATATCAAGAGTAGTTAAGGTTCTAACCTTGGTCTCTGTTGATTATCAGGATCACTGAGTCCCCACTATTTTTGACATTTCACTGTTGGGTCAGTATATGATCTAGTCAGCCAAGAAAGATAAGTCACAAACTAGTACTCTGTAAAGCAGACAATGGTGTGCAGTAACTGGGTGTGACAACATCAAATCTCCTCTTTGATTCAGTCTGTTTTAGAGTATCTGTGTACACCTAAGGCTATTGATCAAAACAGGTCTGCAAGGATATAGTGGTCATCTCTAGCATGTTAAGTAATTATTCCTCTGTAGCAACTTTGGCAGTATTGGCTTAAGCTCAAGATGCAACGACTGTGTCCATTTTAGAAACACATTGTGGCTTAAAAAGTGACAGGAACTTAACTTCAGTAAGTAAGAGTTTAGCCTGACTTTTAGCTTCACTTAGAACTGACCCAACACCTCTTTAAGTTGAATATGAGCCATTTCACAAATTACAACAGAAACTTGTACATAAAAAAGATGCTTTAGATGTATTGTTTTTCATGTATTCAGAATGATGCATATTACAGTTTGTGTGTATATGTTTGAGTGTATATGTGCACATTGACCAAGCATTCAGCATAGGCTTTTCACCATGTTTTGTTTTCAAAACAAATTGTAAATATGTTGAGTTACTATGTTCAAACATCCAGAGTGAAATAATACTCCAAATTAACAAGTTGAACATTTTAAATAACCAGGTTTCTAACTTAAGTATTCTGAGATTAATTACCATGAGTTAGTTCCACAAAGTGTCTCCCTCTGGTATACGTCAGTCAAGCCTACAAAACTTACAAGAAAGAAGCAGTATAAAAGATCAGGCCAGGAGGAAGGCTCTAAAACCACTGGTCTTCAATGTAACTCTGAAATGTATGGTATTGACACAGCAGCAATATCTGCAGTTTTGTTTTTTAAAAAACCACAAACATATATGTAGTAATTTTTATAATTGAATATAAGGGTTGAATTTTCCTTTCCCTTTTTTTAAAAAAAATTTATATAATTGTTACCACTTATTCTTACCGGGTATAATTTCTCACCTTTAATATTTTTTCCATACCCATCTTCATTGTTATGCTTTTTCTATTCTTGACATAGATGCTATCATAAGCACAGATTCGCTGAAACCTGATATACATTATATTTCTAGTTTAAAATATTATATTAACTTACACAAACCAAAATAAATTTTATATGATATTCTATTTCAAATAAGCTCATATAAAGTCTTTATACAGATAAGACTACTATAAGAACAATTAACTTTAAAGTATGCCTAAAAATACATGATAGTGATACATATTCTTTTTATATTATCTACCAAAAATAACCCTGAATTTTCTAAATAAAAACTAAAACTAAAGCCTTTTAAAATGACAGTGCCTTAAAACATTTCTTTTATTTTCTAAAAGAGTTGGATTTGAAACTCAAGCAAGAAAATACTTAATTTTTAATTGACTGACATTATTTTTCTCACAGAAGATTTAGCTACTATGAATTAATCATTACTTTTTTTCTTCTTGTGGTGAAATTATTGGCCTCAACTGAACTACCTGGCCAAAGTTTGATCTCTTTAAATTATAAATAAACAATCCATATCTCTTTTCCAGATAAGGAAGAAGACTTTATCTACAAAGATACTACGGCAAATGAAAAATTAGAAAGGAGTAAAGAATATACATACCAATGGCTTCACACACAGGTTGGGGTTCATGCAGCTAATTCCAGAAATATGAAATGGTGAGGTCATTTCCTTTAAATTAGATTTTTTTATCATAAGCATGCCTTGATAACTGAAACCTAGGTTAATTGTGCTAAAAGAAATATGACTTTATAGCTAAAGGCCTATACACTACTTTTCCGGGTTATTAAAAAAGCTTTTTATATAGAATAGATTCAATCATTCTGTATTTTTTACCATAAAATATTTGGCAAGAACTTTATTTTGTAATGCTTAAAATCAACAAATGAACCATACAAATTGTTTTATGTCATAAAATAAGAGTCTGAGGTCCATTAACTGTTTCTAAGTGTCAAATGTATATTTTAAGCTGTATTTTAATTTATTTGTGTTATCATTATACATTTGCCAGTTAAGAACTTAATTTAACCCTTTTTAATGACATATATGAACTAAACTTTCATATACAGTGAGTTCTATCTATTCAGTTCCTTTCAAAGTGTGGAAATGATGTGATAGCAAAAATGAAAATAAAATACAACATTTTACAATCTGAATTGTCATATTTCATTAGAAATGATGAATGTCAGAATAAAGCCATCCATATTTGAGAATTTCTATTTTTTAAATACTCAAATTAGTGCAAAGAATTTATGTTGGTTTTAGTCAGTTTAGCTTAGTTCATAGTATAGCATCTTTGGAACCATAAGCAAATGTAATAGAATCCATTTAATGCCATTTAATTAACCCAATATAAGAGATCTTCTTCAGAAATTTAAAAGCATTAGTATAGATGTAGTGTAGTGAAAACTTAACAAAATTTTTCAGGGTGTATTTTAGATATGCTTCAACATGTAATAATATCTTCTAATAAGTAAGCTATGTGAATATGATATATAATATTTTAACATAATATTAAAATATATAATATTTTCAAGACCATAAGTTTTTGAAAAGCCAAATGTCAGTGTTCTGGTTTAAAATAGAAGTTTATTATAAACATGAATATAATTCATTAATATACTGCAGATTTTTTAAAATAGGAAGGTTTATCTTTCTTAAAAGACAAAGGATAAGTAAATGTGAACAAAACATTTTTCTATAATTCATTGATTTTAATTATTAGTATTCTTAAGATTTTTTTCTCTTTGATGGGTTTATATTTGACAAATAAAGTGGTTTTATAGTATTATGTATCAATATTATGTCAAATTTAACTTAAAAATTACTATGGGAAGATTTGAATTTGTACTTATCTTTCTATAGAAGCTAACTTAAGAAAATTATTATTAACATTTTTTAAACAATGACACTGCCAGATTGTTTTATGTGAGCATTTCTTTTATGTTCTTCCTACACATTTGTATTTTAATATGTTTTCTGTTTTTGTCACCACATAGCAATCACTTCTTGCCTGAGTTAGATCCAGATGTACTTAATGGTGGAAGAGTCCAACTTGTGGTAAGAAATGTGTTTAAAGCTATATAATCATGTTGTAAATACTAGTGCTCAATAAATGACACAATAAAATATTTCCATGATTAAACTATAAAAATGAAAATATAACTCTATCTGGAGTAATCTCAAAATACCACATGGTAAAATAATAACATGTTTTCTTGTCTTCTGATATAACTTTACATTTTTGCATTGCTTTCAAGTACGTAAAAAATATTCACCTCCTTGCATTATAAAATAACATTATTATGGATGGGAAATTGCTTACTGAAATTATTTTCTTGAAAATTTTAGGAGTACTAATCATAGACCATACTTGACGAAACAGCAAAATATTCTCACAACTCAGAAAATCAGATCATATAAAATTAACAAGTATTGTGAGCTCAACCACTCTAATATAGAGTATTATGTACTTCAGCAAGTAAATTATTAAAGCATAGGTACAACCAAATTCTAAATATGGTGACCAAAGCGTTGACTCTAGGTAACAGAACTGCATGTACATTGCTAAATTCTGTTGTACTACATGCTATTAGTAGGAAACTATTTGAACAGAAGAAGAATATCTAATATATGGTCTAGAAAAATGGATCCCATAAAATGAGATTTTTTAAGTGTGTTTCCAGAAATTTCCAGGAAAGACAGTACCTTGACCACTGACTGGAGTGTGTCGTTTATGTTATGTCTATGGCGAGCCTATCTTTACAATACCTTCCATTTATACCAACCAACTAGCACCTCTTTCTCAGGGTCTGTATTTGCCAAGAAAATTGATTATTACTTAGCCTGCAATATAAAATTTTCCATGAAAAGATAATGTGCTTTCTAATATGAATGAACATTGTGGTTTCCAGAACAGTTGTATTCATCATTCTTGTGAACATCTTGCTCAAGTAGTTTTTCTTAAAGAGCAGCAAAAGATAACATAATAGCTAACTAAAACTATGCTGTTTATGAAAATATATAATCCATTCACAGATTCAAAATAATCACTCATCAAATAATTTTCTGCATTTTAATGGACAATATACTAAGAGAGTGCAGATTACTCTAGGAAAAAAATGGTACTGCAAATTAACACTATGTCTTATTGACTATGCTTTGACATAAGGTCAGTGATCACATTGGAGTAAAAACGAAGAATATAAATGAAGTGCATTGGCACATACCTGTAATACCAGCAAATCAGGAGGCTGAGGCAGGAGGATCACAAGTTAAAAAGCAGCCTCAGCAACTTAACAAAGACCTAAGTAACTTAGTGAGACCCAGTCTCAAAATAAAAAAAAAATTAAAAAGGGCTAGGGATATGGCTAAGCGGTTAAGCACCACTGGGTTCAATCCCTCATACAAATAAATAAATAATAAAATGGAGAATATAAAAGTGCCATGAAAATGCAGGATTAAAAATATATTTAATTTTTACACTTATAAAAATGGTTGAAAATAGAATGGATAGATTACTGACCAAATGGTTACTTAAGATAAATGTTTCATCATCAGTCCTTTTTCCAGATCCCTCTAATTCCACTGTGTACAAATACATGATAAGTAAATTGCAGCAATAAATGTTTTTTCATATTTAAGAGATACAATTGAACATAAAACAAGGTAAACAATACTGGAACAAAAAAATACACAGATGACTGAGTTCTGTTAGTAGAAGCACAGTTGAGGCCAGAGGAACAGGATTTATATTCCTGTATCTCCTCAAGAGAAAACGTTACTTGGGCAAAGCAGTTCTCTTCAGCTAAAACAATGGTTTAGAGAGAGACATTTGGCAGAGAGCCAACAGTCAGCAACTTTGTCAGCAACTAGAAGTCTCTTAGTTGTTAAACATGATCTAGGTAGGATATAATATTAAGTTTACCATTCATGGATGCATCAACTTATTGTATAAAATATATTAATAGTCTCCAAATATATGTATAAATTAAAAACCTCAACCATAATATAGTTTATTTCTTTGGGAACTTGAAAAAACTCCTCTGAAACATGTATTAAGAAATAAAATAAAAACAAGAATATATATGTCAACTTAGAAAAAGAAGAACAACTTTTGTCACAAGACCTGAATACTTAGTACAAAGCTAAAGGCCCCTTTTTGGCACTGGCACAGGCACGGATAAACAGACCAAATAAATGGGTAGTGAGTTTAGGAATTGACTTATGACTATATTGCAAAATACTATATGATAAAGGAAGGAAAGTTTAGATTGTCTAGTGAAGGGTATTCAACAAATGACATTGAGAAAAATGAAAACAGGGGAACATATATATCATACATACCTTTACAATAGTGGATTGGATTCAGAAGGCTTGAATATCCAAATATGAAATGTAAAGCTGTAAAATAGGTAAGTTTCCAAATGAAAGGAATGAGAATGAAAACTTAAGAAGTTTCATGACTATACTCACCTGAATATTAAAATTTGGAAACAGTAATTCAATGGGCTATCAATGATGTATAAATGCTTATGCACAGATGCAGAAAGTAGAGGCTGTTATAATTCTGGAAGGAACTCAGTCAATGTTTATTAAAGTAGGTTTTTGTATGCCTTATTATTTTTAAGGTCCATTATTGGAGGAAAATGTGTCAATGATCTGTGGATCCAATGCAGTCTAAAAAAGATTTCTGGTAGAAATGAACAGACTGATTTTAAAATGTGCATGGAAATGCAAAAGACATAAAATAGCCAATAAAATCATGAGAAAAGAACAGTAAGAAGATTCACACTACCTGCTTTCAAGATTTGCTATAAAGACCCCGTAATCAATACTATTTATTATTTGCATAAAAATAACAGAATCTATTATCAAAAAGGGAAGTAGACTAGAAAAATATTAATACTTTAAGGCCAACTGGTTTTTTGTAAGGTACCAAAACAATTCAAAGAGGGAAAGGATAACCTTTCAATAAATGATGCTGAGCAACTAGATAACTAGATGGGGAAAAAATGAACCTAGGAGGGGAAAATGACTCCTCCATATAACACCACACCAAAAATAATGAATTTAAGATGACTTATAAACCTCAGTGTAGAAACCAAAATTATAAAACATCTTAAAGAAAATATAGTAAGATATCTCCATAAACCTGTGATAGGCAAAGAATTCTTATAACCAATAAAGAATAAAAGATAAAAACAAATTGCACTTCAAATTTAAAAACACCATTCAGAAAATTAAGTCAAAACACATAGAAGAAAAAAATCATACTCTCTCTCTTTCATAAACACAAATGAAAAATGTTAACTATTATTAATTAGGTAAATAATTAAAGCCATTATGTGATATCACTATATACCTATAGAGTACTTAAAATAAAAATTACTGTAATTTCTAAGTGCTGACTAGTATGCAGAATAACTGAATCCTCTAGTCATTGCTAGTGGGAGAGGGTATGACTATTGAAGAGTAAGGGAGTTTCTTTGGGAGGATGGAAGAGTCCTGTGTCCTGGTGGTAGTTATATGAGTCTATGCAGTGTGTAAAAACTGGTAAAATCCTAATAAGGTTCGTAGTTTAGTAACAATGTTACTCCAATGTCAATGTCCTGGCTTGTTGAAACTAAAGTTAATTGTATTTTTGTTATGTTAAACTGTTGTCATTGGGTAAGCAGAGTATGCACAGGAAATATTCAGTATAATTTTTTGCAATTTCTATGGGAGTTTTAAGTTAATATTGTTTAGAATAAAAATTTTGAAAACAGTTGTATTTCATATTTAAGATTTGTGAACTTCATTGCATATAAATCATATCTGTGTATTTTTAAAATATTTAAAGTACCTTTCCCATTCTCATAATTATATAACAAGGCCTCTGACTTAAAAGGAGTTAATGCGATGATGATGAGTATTATGAACAGAGGGATATGCATAACTTAGCTCTCTGCAACCAAAGAATAAAATTTATTTTTTGTATTTTTATTAATTATTTTTAGTTATACATAATATTAAGATTCATTTTGACATAATTTTAAAAGCATGGGATATAATTTGCTCTAATTCAGTCCCTAGTACTTCTTTCCTTCTCTGCCTCCCTCCTCCATTCCCTTCTCTCCACTCTACGGACCTTTCTGCTATTTCCTTATAGATTTTTTTAAATTAGTGCCTTGTGGATATACATAAAGGTAAGATTCTTGTATTATATTCGAATGTGTACATAGGAAAGTTAAGTCAGATTCAAACACTGTTCTTCCCTTTTCTCATCCCTTCTTCCTCCCCCTCAAAACCCTTCCTCTACTCCACTAATCTCTCTTGTATTTTGATGGAACCCTCCCCAATTTTCTTTTCTTAAAAAAAAAAGATTTTTAAATAAGCCGAGCACGGTGGCACAAGCCTGTAATCTCAGCACTTAGGGAGGCTGAGACAAGACAATCATGAGTTCAAAGCCAGCCTCAGTAATGGGAAGGCACTAAGCAACTCACTAAGCAACTCAGTGAGACCCTGTCTCTACATAAAACACAAAATAGGGCTGGGGTTGTGGCTCAGTGGGTCAAGTTCCCCTGAGTTCAATCCCCGATGCCAAAAAAAAAAAAAAAAGATTTTTAAATTATTCATATGTCTAGGAATAGCACAAATAGTGATGTCATATATTTATTTATAGCATTATAATTTTCCCATCATTTGTAAGTTATTGAAGCAGGTAAAATGAATGTAGTAATAGAGACATCTTCTGAGAAATTCATCATTGGTTCAGTTAGTCATTGTGAACATCATACAGTGTATTTACACAAATCTGGTTGGCATAGGTCAATCACTCAAACTATTTTCTTGATATAAGCAAGAGACACAGTAAACCAGACATGCCTGAGGCTGCTGCTGGCATAACACAGCAAACTGCTTCACAGTAAGCTTTTACTGTGATTGAATTTTACTCAAAACTGGTAAAAATTATTATATAGTAAATATATACACCAATAAATATCCCAGCCTTTTACCATCATTATCAGATATTATATATGTACATAATTACATGAGCATACTTTTACACAGCTGAAAGTGCAGGTTTGTTTACACCAGCATCACCACAAGCACATGAGTAATGTGTTGCACCAGGAAGCCACAATGTCTTTGATGTCACTAAGTGATAGGAAATTTTCAGCTCCAATATAATCTAATGGGACCACAGTCATACATGTGGGCATTGTTAACTCACATATCATTATGAAACTGTATTCCAAAATCTCTTCAATACATATCTGTAGAAAAAATATCAGATAGCTTATAAGGGTACTTCATCTTTATAACATTTGATTTTTCTTTTAAAAAAAATCTAGGTAATAAGTACCTAGGTATTTGTTTTCAGTGTATGCTGTTTAGCATGTCTTTACTTCCAAAGTACACAATTTTTAAATAAATATTTAATAAAATTCTGTTTAAAAAACAGAAGAGGGGACTTCTGGCTTTTATTAAATGAGAGAGAATCTTTATTTTTTAATTAAGATATCAAGATTGGAGGTGAATTCAAATCCAAATATTTTGAATGTCATCTTCCAGAATTTATTGCCTTTATTCCAATGTGAAATATGAGGCAGGAATTACAAAACCTTGTAGGTAGCCTATAAAAGAGAGATACTCAGAAAACAAAGTATTAGAAACATTTTTGCAAAATTGCTGCTTAACATATATTTGCTATTGAATTTCATATTAGAAAATAATTATCTGAATCAACATGCATCTGTTAATTAACTCAATTTAGCCATTCTATAGTGTGTTCCTATCTCAGAACATCATGATTTATAAAATAAAAATATACAAATTTGGTGTGTTAAATAAATTAAAGGAATATAAATTCATTCAAGGTGAGAAGAGGAATGTATAGAAGGGCAAAGATCTGAATTTGAAGAAGCATCATTTTTAGATCCTGACTCCTTCAGTTTTTGTAGCTCATCAAATGTACATAGCTTTTTAGCCACAGTGGTGGTTTAATGTCTTTATTTTCCTGTACTTAAATTTTCTCACATCAAACATTTAAAACAACACATTTGTACAGGGCTTCAAGCACACTGTGGTCTGGGTTAAATCCTAGCCACTTAAAAGCTGCTTTACTTTCCCTAATGACATATTTTCCCATTTCAGAGCTGAATCCTGATAAATCCTCATTTCATGATAGATATTTTGTAAAACAAGATTTTATAGGTGAGAAGCAATTCCTTTGACTCTTAAATTTAGTCTAAGATGGTTTAAAAAGTTCAAAAGTAATTTAGATGAAATAAATTATCTAATTTTTATATCCTTAATATACCTTGGAATTTCTACATATTTAACATCATCCTCAAATTAAGCTTAATGTGTAATATTTTTGTATTAACAGTGTTTATAAAGAAAAAGGTAGATATTATCTGTGACTTTGTAGTATACAAATATGGAATGAAAGTTATATTCAGTGAATAGAAGCAATACTTATATGTGATAAAATAAAAATATTGCAGAAAATAATCTAGTATGACATTTCTAACATTCAATTAAGAATTAAATAATATACTTGGTAAGTAAGCGATGTTAAGCTGTTTAAAGTTTCACCAGCTGCTTTTAAGATTGGTTTTCGTCAAAATTACTATACTAAAATGTTTTCTTTTGTTGTACAGACTCAAATAGCAAACCTCAATTTTAAAATCGGCTCTTATTTGCAAAAATGCTTTGACATAGTGCATTTGTTCTGCCTGGGCAGCAATAGAGGATTGTGGTATCATTTTGAAGAAGGTTGTTTGACAGAGCCTGTTTGTTTATTTGGGGTAATGTGAGCTGCATTCAGAAAATGCCATATTTTGTTTCATGATTGTATACATTCTGTCCCATTGCTCCCAGGCAAGACTTGTAAGCAGAGAAGACACGGATTTAGACCTTTTTTCCATGACCAGTGGAAGTGCTTTGTCTGTGAACAGAGAAAAAAAAAGTCAGGCACACAGATACTCAGCGGGATCTTCAAGTAAGTTGTGGTTTCCTTCAGAATTAATTTAGAAATCACAAATGAATTGACGGAACCTAATGCCAAAAAAGCATTCTTTTACAGATAGGGGGTAGGATGCCAGCAGCCAGAGCTGCCCCAAAATGTGTATTCAAATTTTCTCTTTCTTTCTTTAAATGTCTCCTTTCATATAAACAAAATTAAATTATTTCTAAAATTTACATCATCAGTTTTTATTTAATTATATTATGTGATTCAATGCCCTCTGCTCCCCACCCCCAACACTATGGATCATTATTGAATTCTTTGATAATTTATTTCTAAAAGAATTTTTAGGCTAATTTTTTAAAGTCAAATTTATCATTAGTGTATTTTGGCCTTTTGTAATTAATAAATATTGTAGGTAAAATTATTTTTACTGAAAATTTTTCAAATACAGCAGAATTTTTGATAGTATAATGTCAAAAACATGCTTTTAAAAAACTACTTTCCTTAGATGACAGTTTGATTATGTTTATAATGACTCAATATTCATAAAACTGCCACACATACCTACTAACTTTAAGTTGGGGAAGAACAATTTGTGTGTGTGCGTGTGTATATAATGTAATAAATATTACATCGCAGCTACAAACTCTGAAAAAATATAAACATTTATAAAATAACTGCATCTTGTGGTATGGGGAATGGGACATAATTTTTTAAAGTCTTCTTTAAATTTACACCTAGAGATTTTAAAATACTTCCTAAAAGTATTATAAACTAGTATAAAAGCATTTCATTTGATATCATATTTTGTTAACTTCCCAATATACAATGAAAATCAAACATCTACACATAAATTTACAATGTATTATAATTATGCAGTTTTTCCTGAGAAAGTTATATTTAATTGATATTATATTTATACAAAGTCAATATATGAATGAATAAAAAATTCAATTTTTAATATGTCTAATCTAAAAATATTTCTCATTCTTCAGAGAGCTTGAATTTTTCTTACTTGATTATAGAATTTGGGCACCGAAATATTATTCTATGTGGTTGAGACAGAAATATTGTAGGTTTATTAACTTAAATAAAATTAATCATCTAATAAATTTCTGACATATTATGTTGTGATAATTACATCAATTTTCCAAATATATATTCCATTTTAGAAGAAATCAAACCTATTACAAATCTAATTAATAATGTTATCCATTTTGTGCATTCTATATTACAAACACATAACCATTTGGAGCATTGTAGATAAAAATAAAGAAGCCAAAAATAGGAACAAAATTGCTTTGTTACATATAGTATCACAACTTCTTTTTGTAAAGTATCATTTGAATGTTAAAGCATGAACAACTCAATGAACCAGCAATTGTCCTGAAATACACAACCTCATCTTTTACTTATATGACACTGAATCATGGATTTTAAAGTATAGAAGATCATTAGAGTTCATTTCATAGCAATCCTCTTAAAAACTGAAATAATGCTATTCTCACTCTAATTCCAATTAGTTGTCAGTAACTTACATTATTGCAACTACTAAGAATGTTTACTAAGTGACAGTGTGACAAATTATTTTAGAAAAATAGAGTTTTTATTAATTAACAATTTTTATGAATAAAATACTACTTAATTATAGTAGTTACTAACCTTCTATAACATCAGCACAGTGTAACAGTCAGGAGTGTGAGCTCTGACATCAGTCATGACTTATTCCTTAAAATGGAAATGATAGTAAAAGTACCTACCTTGTAGAGTTATTGTTAGGATCAAAATATACAGCATTTAAAACAATATCTGGCACAACAGAAGGGTTTAATAAATGTTTTATTCTTGACCACCTTTTATATAGCTATAAAAGAATAATCAATTGCATTAGTATATTGAGGTGTCATTTACCTAGGAATATGGGCTAACTGGTTTTGCTTGTAAGATAACTGCTCTTAATAATTGCTTAACCAAAATAATGGGCTTAGCCTCTTGTTCTATACAAACTTTTTAACCTTCAAAGATTTTGTATCCTAGACCTCCATGGCCCTAGACCAACCCCTTACCACTTTGGTATTTTGAAAGCCCTTTTACCTCAAGCTTTTTCTCTCCCTCAAAACTTGTCACCTTGTTAAAGCTATAACATTTCTTTTCGCTTTGCAAGCCAAATCTAGAGAGTAGTTTATGGGCTCCAGCTGTAAAACTCTTTTTGAGTCTTGAACTTTTCTACATATTTCTCTTTCAACAGTTCTCTCATACTGCGACATATATTCTTTAGATAAATTCAGGTCTAAAAGTCCCAGTTTCACCATTACATATAAATCATATGACTTTCAATATATTATTTAACACTTACATGACACTGAATCACAGATTCAGATTTGTAAGGATGAATTTACTCTCTGTAAAATGGGGATAATAATATTTACATTCTCACATATTACTGAGGAACAAATGTTTTAAAATATACATAAAATG
The DNA here is from genome assembly GCA_004024805.1 of Geosciurus inauris. Lineage (NCBI taxonomy): Eukaryota > Metazoa > Chordata > Mammalia > Rodentia > Sciuridae > Geosciurus > Geosciurus inauris. Next base: position 117,730 of record PVHX01000233.1, read on the forward strand.
TAATGTATTGCCTGGCATAGTCTAAGGTCTTGCAGCATATTATCTGTTGTTTTCATTGTTTGTTGTATGTTTTATGTTCCTACTGCATAACTTTAAAACAACTCCAAAGTAGAATTGTCTTTCTTTTTTTTGTGTCAAATAAAACAAGAACCAACATTCTTACAGCATGTCAGCAATTTCAAGCAATAAATCTTGTCTTGGAGAATTTCCTAAATTTTGTATTCCTTTCCTTTTAGTTCTTACTGGCCCCTTTAAGAAGCCAGGACAGTCATCTGTTATCTAGATTTCTAATCCAAAATAGGTTTACAAAAAGATGAAAGAGAGTCCATTCTCATCCAAAACTTAACATTTATAAAATGAATATGCTAAGATATTCCTCATCTAGATAATATTTAGGCAAAATATTTGGTTTCACATAATGATTTTGGTTTTTTTCAATTTCTCCATATAATACTGAAAGTATTCATTACAATAACAGTCTTATTTGAAGAACAATTTATAACTTTGCAATTTATTTTAATTTTCTTTTCTAATTTATGAATATTTTGACAGCAAATATAAGATTCAAGAATTTAGCTAGTATGATTTTTATGAAAAAAATAATAAAGATGAGCAACGACTTTAGCCCATATTTTTTGTTCCCAATACATTGATATGTTGCCTTTTATTTTTTCATGTACTAAGTATATAGTTAGTTCATAAAATAGTAGAACATAAAATAATGTACTTATTGTCATTCATTCATTTATTCATTCAAAAGCCATTAATTGAATGCTCACTACTCACCTCATATACAATAATGGTCTCCAGGTGTCTCTTTCTGATTATCTCTGCACTTCTTAGAATATACTTCATTTTCAGTTAGCCAGGGATTGAGAACCCATGATATCCCTTTAATAGTAAATAATCAGCCTCAAGTCAAGTTCTTCTTTGGGCTAAACGTCTCATGAGTTGTAAGACCTTTCAAGGTGGTATGGAATTTTCTGAAAATGGAAATAAATGTTCAGAAGTGAAGCAATTAATGTGGTTGCAATTGAGTAAGGAAGGCATCTTGGAGACAATGTACTTGATTTGTACCAAGAATGACAAATGAGATTTAATGAAAGAAAAAAGTGGAAAGAAGCCATTTTTTTAAGAAAAAGGCAAAGAGTAATATATTAATGTGCGTTTGTTGAACATTGAGGAATCTGTCTGCATCAGAGGTTCCACATACTGAAATAATATCAGGTAAAGCTGGATTGAGAAGGAAGCCTAATTATATATAAGTTTGGAAGTAAAGAGGAAAACTTGAACTTTCCTACTAATAACTAATGAAGACTTTTGAAAATAACTTAGGGCTTTAAAAGCTGAAGTTTAGTTGAAGAAAAATATTCTGAATCTCTCCTGACATTGCACACAGCCTCCAATATGTTGACAGAGTAATTTTACAGCTATTACTCAGAAAATACTATTTTTGTTATTAAAACTGCAAGATGAAATAATTCAGAAAACGTCCATACCCAATATTTTATATGGATTGAGAGACTGTAGATGGTAGATAAATAAAAGTAGATTCCAAAAATGGCCATAAATTCATTCCATGTGGAATAAGCTTATTCCAATGATAAAATTTTATATTTGTAAGTCAAGAATTATTGACAGGTTGCATATTCATTTATGACCATGTCTATATATTTAAATACGCAATATATATATGACTCAGATTGGTGGTTAGCTGCATTTATAATCTCATGATGAGTAGACTTATGATTGACATACTACATATATTTTGTGGTTATTGTATAAACTACACATGATGATAGCAAGCAATTACATTATTACAATGTGCAAATCACTCCTACAGACCATTAAGAAAATAAAAAGGTGATTTGTATGTGCCTAACACATAGTGGGCACCTACATTAAGAGAATGTAGATGAATACATAAACCATTTTGCTCCAGTCTTAGATCATGTATTTCCATCGCTTTATTTTTCCATGGGTATTGTATTTTATAAAACAAGGAAAACCATGTCCATTATCATTCTGTAGATTTTGCTCCAAAATATGTGTTTGAGATTTAGATTAATAAATGATTGAAGATATTAAAGTAAGATTTTTATATATTATAAACAGCACATTGATGAAATTCAGTCATGATGATGGGAATTTGAAGGGCTTGGTGTCTATCAGGGATGAAAATTTCTCTCAGAAGTCCCTAAGCAAGCTTCCTTTTAGATACATTAGTTACAAAAATGTCATATTAATTTGAAGACATTGTTTCTTTCTTTTCCACTGCTGGAATATATGTTCCAGAAGGCAGGGAATTTAATGAAGCATTCTATGTGCATAGAAAAACCTCCTGGCATGTGGTATGCCCTTCAGTATATATTGGGTGGATGGATGGGTGGATAGATGAATGAATGTGGTCATCCTTTAGTTGCATAAGAGCTATGGAAAAGAGTATCTGAATCTTTCCTGTTCCAAAGACTGTATGTATGTGGAGGTTAGAAGACTGGTAGACTCTCTAGTATATACCATTGTTTCTGTAAAAGCACTTGACCTGTCCAAAATCATAGTATTTGTAAGTATCAATGAGTGTACTCTATTTGTTAAGGATTTTATTCTAAGTGAGTTTTTCAAATAACTTGATCATGAGATGCAAGTTTCTATAGATTCTGGTTTTATTAAGCCAATTTTGTCATTAGTAAATTCAAAAATATATCTTGAGTGCTCCTTGGAGACTCTATACACTATATAAGGGAAGAACAGCATATTTCCAGGCATCATGAAGTTTCTGATCCATATAAATGTATGCTATCATTGTCTGGGTCCAATCAAGAGAGAGATATCATATCACAGGTTAAATAAGACAAATTGAGCATGAGAATTATTAACTCTACTAAAAGAACAGCAATAAGAATGTGAAGTTTTACCTTAGTGTTGAGGGAGTTCACCCAAGGAAGTTCAAACTTGGAAGTGTTTCATACATCATTGATGAAAGTTATGATTCTGCCACCAGATAGCAAAGAAATTCTCTAATTCGGACATGCAAGGCTGGTCTGAAGTCACAAGACAAAGAGTGGGCAACTCTCCAGAGTAGCGGAGAGGAGCAGGGACTAGCAATCAGTGCCGTAGGCATGCCATGACAGTAGACCCTGGTTAGGGCAGAGGATGCAGCAGGAATTGGTTTCCCTGTGGACAGGATGTCACACTCGTTTATTGCTAAGCTGAAGTTACAAGTTTACAGAGGGATCTTGTTCTGGCCCTGTAGCTCAGGCAGACTATATCATAAACTCACAGGACTAACCTTTCCCAACCTATGCCAGAAATTGAAATACCCCCTCCTCCTATGTTCCCCCAGAATCCTCTCCTTAGATGGCTTATGTGTTCTCACTTTATGAAGGAAACGAATAAAGGAATCCCTTCATCTTAAATCATATAGTGAAGGATGCATTTGTTGCTAAGAGGCAATAAATTGATAATGGATATATATGCATGCATTAAATTACTACTTTCTGAATACATTGATTTATATATGTGTATTATAAGTGTGTGTATGAAGAACATCTTTATAATTGGAATAATTGGAATCTCTTCAAGGACATTCACAGCTTGGATCAGATTAAGTCCTGGTGTTCCCAGCAATTTAAGCTAGAAAATATGCTTCAGTAAAATTGAAGAAAAGTTTAAGAATGCCTGAAAGTTTCAAGAAGCGATCATTCCATCACCCTTTCTTGCTTTCCTCTAAGTTTTGTATACTATTTCCAGCCTATGAAACCATGTCACTAGTTTGGGAAAACAATTAGCTAAGAAATGGCTAATAAAGTAAAATATAGCTCTTACCAAACTGGAATTATGAGGTGCAGAGAAATAAAGGATGATTAATTTACCAATCGCATTTTAAAACAGGATGATAGTGCACTATTGGTAAGAGTATGTGTTTAGGGATTGGGCAATCTTATTTTTAGTTCTTGCTTCTTTCTTCACCAGTTTATCTGTGATTTTGGTTAAATAAATCACTTGCAACTTCTATGTAAATGTAACAAGTAAAAGCAGCCTAGAATAGTAGAAAGAAATTTGAAGTCAACCAACCAGATAATAATTTGAATCTCATTTCTCACATATATAATCTTGGAGGTTTGATTTTTCCATTAAAAAGGTTATTGTAGTAAGAAGTAGATGAATAGCCAGGCACGGTGGCACACACCTGTAATCCAAATGGCTTGGGAGGCTGAAGCAGGAGGATGTCAAATTTAAAGCCAGCCTCAGCAAAAGCAAAGTGCTAAGTAACTCAGTGAGACCCTATCTCTAAACAAAATACAGAATAGAACTGGTGATGTGGCTCTGTGGCTAAGTGCCCCTTAGTTTAATTCCTGGTACCTCCCTCCAAAAAAGAACAGGATGAATAGATAGACAGACACACACACACATACACACACATACACTTTGGTCTCATTTGGGGAGACAGGGATAAAAACAACAAACATAAAGAAGATATAAGAATTCATACAGCTTTCAAAAGCTATAATTCTGCAATTGGAACAATAAAACTTTACACATGATAATTTTCCAACTAAAAGAATAACAGAAGCTATTATTTCTGATGTTTTACAGTATGAAAGTCATACTTACAACAATCTTTTCTCTGTGCCAGAGTACTTCTAAATGACCCTGATTTCAAACATTGTTTAAATTGTCTCTAATTACTTTAGCTAAGTGCAATCAACCTAGAGGGGAAAAAATAAAATATTTTCTTTAAATGTTTTCCAAGTAAAGATCAAAAAAAAATTCTACCATCTGTGAGAAATGACATTTTTTTTTATAAAATCAAGTTGAAATTTTAAAAACTGGAATTGATTCTAAAAATCAAAACACACTGACTGAAATACTATGATTTAATAATATTCTACTGTAAATATTTAGTAGTTGATAATTTAATATCCCAAGACATTTTTAAAAGAGAAAGAAAAAGATTCATACGATGGCTTTTGAAAATGATCTATAGCTTAATCTTTAGACGTAAACATTTTAGAAAGACATTTATAAATTGAAAGTTAAAAAACATTGTAAAGGGAATTAGGTTAAGACAGATACAAGGTAATTGAGTTATCTTGAAAATAATTACTAAGTCTAGGATGTTTTATACAAATGTAAAATATTGTAATAGGAAAAACAAAGAACTATAATGCTAGACAACTATATGGTTTAAGAGAAATTTCAGGTTTTTAATTTATGGGACTGTATTAAAGATAGCCTTCATTTTAAATCTGATTAATTTTCATACAGAATATTAATTAGAGGCTTGTGATGTCACACTAAGAAAACAGTATATATTTTGCAAAGAACTCTAGTATATAAATGTGCCAAATTTGAAAGTTCACAAAAAATTTTTCTTTTTGAAGATAGTTAATAATAACTATAATTCTACCCTAAACAAATTGTGCCTTTGAAGTTATGTAAGGCTTTTATATTCAACAAAAATTTGTTGACCACCTCATATACTAAGTACTATTCTGTATTGTACATGTATTATCAAATTCAACTAAATATTTAAATTCCAAACTTTCTAAAAATATAGATCAGTTCCTATACCTTATAATCACACTTACTATTATAAATATTGCAATCTTTAAGTAATGTTTAAATTTATTTCCCAAAGTTTAAAAAAGTATTTCAAAAAGATAAGCAATATCTCTCATGTAAATTAGCTTTTGTTTTTCTCTCTCTGAAAGCAATAACAATAAACTCCATCTAATGCAAAGATGTGTTCAAAATGTTAATTTTTAGGTTGTATTGTGATCACCAACTGTCTCTTTCCACTTCTACTGTAAGCAAACTTGACTGGATGAGACAATTGTGTATTTTCCAAGGATACCCCACCTAAAGTTAACCACTATTTCCCTATGGGCCAGACTCTTAGGAACTTATTTTAACAAGTCACAGTCTAAGTAATGATAGTACTATCAATAAGGATATTCTAAAATAGAGTATCCACATGTGGACCATACACTACTCCCAAAGTATGGACTCTGACATCTTATTATAGTTCTGGTAACGGCCTAGAACCTTTTGTTAAAAATCATCTCAGGAGCCTGAGACAAACAAAGGATGTAGCGATATTTATACTTGCTGTCTCTTGCCAGCCAGAACTGTAACATTGTCATTGTCATCATGGTGTTTTTTTGTTAAAGGATGAGAAAACCATAATTATGTGACACTTTCCTATTACCAATTTATTTTATTTGGACTGTAATTTACACTTGTACATAAGATACTAGATCGAAAAATATAGATAGAACATGCAAACATATATGGAAAGAGAGAGAGAAAGAGAGAGAGAGAGATTTTCTCTAAATTTGTGCCAAACTGCCATTTATAACTACAAGTTAATTTATCACTGACATTTCATTGGAGGGCTTACTTTCCCATTTCCCATTTTGTCATTTTGCTGCTCTGCAAACTTACTGTCACCTACTCCTACTATATATCTCCTTTAAATTTCCCTATTTTCAAGGTCCCAGGATCTCTAACTAGAATTTTTATTATTGTAGCAGTTCTGCTACTTCCTACCATTTCCTTACATTCCATAATTTACATTTATAAATAAATGATTTCTGCATTAGATCTTAGAAATATTTTACATTTGACCTGATCTTCTGCTGCATATAGTGTTCAAAAAGAGAGTTTTAAGTTATATTTAATCATGTCTCTGCTTCTATATTTTTCAAAATTATTGAAACTGTATTTTTAAAAGAGCAAATTGATGGTTCAGTTGTCTAGCATTTTATTTTACTTGTACCTGACCTTTAGAAAATCCAGATAATTATATAATTCTGATGCTATTTTCTCAGATATTATCTTAAAGAAAATTATGTTGTTAGACCCTATTATTCTGTGTCTTTTCTTGCAAAGTCCAAAAACTTTATATTATTAAAGTATATATTTATATAATAGATAGAGGCAATGTCACTCAAATATAGTAGTATTCTTTCACCAACTTTAGGACTTCTGGTAACATCAATTTAAAAAGACCTTGCAGGATAAATAGGAAGTCAGTAAGATAAATAGTGGATATAAAAATATGAAAAACCTTTTGACAAAGTAATTTTAAATTGAAAAATCATATTGAAGCTATAAAATAGACATAGAAAAAGTATTTCCTATACTATTTCTTCATTCATGAAAATGAATAACTTCTATTCACTTTTATAGGCTTTATTTCCAGGTAATGGACAAGTCCTTCCATTCCAAGGCTGGCAAAAAGAGATATTCATCTCACATTTGCTTTTCTAATAATTTTCTTTATGGCATTTTATACTAGAGACATACTTTATTAATAAATATTAAATAATATAATAACTTCTTAGATCCCTACTCATATAAAATCATGTTTTGATTCTGCTTAGTATCACCTGACTTTGGAAAAATAATTTAACATTTTTGCTTAAATTTCTTTATTTCTAAAATGAGGATGGTGGTATGTATCTTATGAAACTGTGATAGCATTGACAGAGATTGTGACTATAAAGATGGGAACCAGAGCCTGGGACAAATTAGACTCAAATCCCTGCTGTTCCTTCAATGTGACGTTTTCATTAAAGGTATATGAATGAATTGACCCTGGCTGAGAATCGAAGAGCAAATGGATGATAAGAAAATAAGAGCAATATCCAAAATGTTCTTTTAGCAGCTAGATTTAATAATAAAAATTATGGATTTTTAGATACTGAACGCACAATAGATTTTAAGTATGTATATTTTATTAATACTTTTAATTATTGGCACACTTATGATGATGCTGTTTTGCCTACAAAATTTTGTACTAAAACAATTGTTTGGTATTCACTGTAACAATTGTGAAATTTCACTGTAGGAGAAGTCAGAATTGACTACTCTTTTCCTTCAAAAAGATTCAAATTTCAGTCTCACTATACAAATTATATTTTCTCTAGATAAAAAAAACAAAGATTAGATCTTATACATTACTGAGGCCAAGTTAAACTATTTGTTCCATACTTAATAAAATCTGAGGTTTTTATCCTTTTTATTTTTTATCTGAAGTATTAAATTAGAAATAAAAAAACATCAGTAAAGAAACTACAGCTACATTTCATAGAATTATTATTATTGTATTTTGTTTTGTAAGAACTGGTCTCAGTAAAACAATGTAAAAATTTAAACTTTAAGGCTTCTTTTTATTATAGTTTAAGCCACTAAGTCTGATATTTTAGTTTATCTGAAATTATTGGGCAGGGACTTTAAAATACAGATTTTGTTTAAGTCTTGATATTTTGTCCCTGAACTTTGGCCATTAATTTAAAAAACACATTAATATTTCAACTTTAAAATATTCTAGTAATCAAAACTAGATAATGAAAATTAATTACTATTACATCAAGAGCATACTTACATGGTTAGTGAATTCGTGTAATATAAATTTTAAAAATCTACTTCTTAGCAGAGTAGACACACAATAAATAGTTGTTGATTTAATGTTCTTGAGCAAATTGATACTGTCCATTTCAAAGTCTAAGACAGTTTAATGAAATAGTCAATAATGATTCAGGCAAGGTTAAATACAACAGTTATTATTAACTACAGAATAATATTTACAGATCTAAAACAGTAGCTAGTTTCAACAGAGATTGACATTATCCAGAGAAAGACAAACTTCATCTGTGTTTATATGAAAGAACTAGTTGTATGTAAGTCAACTACATTTATTCTTTGTAAAGGAAAAATTAACATTTTTGAGGATAGATCCATGCACGCTCTATTGATAATAGATTAAAGTGTGATGTTTCTCACTGCAATATTTTAGTTCTCACCCTTTTCTTTCATGATCATTTTCTTTCTTAAATAAATTGGTTTACTGTGATGTTTTTCTTTTTCCAGTTATTGTTATTGTTGCTTTCAAACCAATTTCTTACACTAGCTAATGTGGTGCAAAAATAAATGGGTATGGTCAAATGTGAAATGCATTTGTCAAATGAATGAAACTGAAGTGCAATAATATAATAAATCCTCAGGCTAGTCATGTTTATTATTGCCAAATGTCTCCTTGCTAAGAACTAATAAGCATGAAAAGGGATAATGAAAGTTTCCATGAAAAATTTTTGGGAAACCTATCCACAAGTCTTCACTATCTGGGAATGTGAAAATAAGTGTTTCATACAAGTTCCATATGAGGACTGTAAAGATGAAATTTAATGAGTAGAATCACATGGAAAGCAACTACAGTGTGACAGTAATATTATTTGGCTCACAGAATAAAGTTCACAAGAAAGCTCATTGAAAGTCAAGAATAGAACAGAGCCTGCCACATAATACATGCTAAACAAATACATGATGAATGAATGTGTGAAACAAAGGAAGAGTTTAAATTAAAACTTTCAAAGACATAAGTGATCTTCAAAATCCAATTTGGCTTTAAATGTTTATATTCTAAAGACACAATAAACATTTGAGAATTTAAAACACATATTTCTGCTAAAAATTTACTTTGGCAAAATTAATTAACATGGGAAAAGGAGTGCAAGAAGATATTAAAAGTTGAAATATAATTTGGTATAAGAACCAGGTTCTTTCAAATGAATATGCACATTGATCTAGGGTGAAAAATACAGTTATTTGCATTATGTGTTCCATTGTTCCTCAGTTGCAAATACTTATGGACATTTTATTATACATATACTGAAAATGAACAGAGTTCTAGAACAGACATCTTAAAAAATGATTGAAGAGTTTGGCAGGGGACTTTTCCCAAATTGACAAGAGAAATGGGACTTATATGAATTCCTTGTAGAACCAACAGTGTGCAGTAAAAAATGAATGACAGGGAGCTCATTGTTAAATTCCACTCTTTGCTTAATGAGTTGCACTTTTGATTACCTATTCAGCTTAGCAGTTTAAATATCTAGTATGTATCTACTATATAAGTGAGAAATCACAAAGCCAGAATAATCAGAATTGTAAAGAAGAGTTATCAATAGAAAGAAGGGTTTTAGTTAACTTAAGGGCCACGAAGGGATGGGCAATCTGGCTCTGAAACAAATCACAAAATGTATTTAGATTTTTAAAACCAAAGACAGATCACTTAAAGGAAAAAAAAAAAAGATCCTTGAGGGAAAAAAAATGAAAACAACATTGAGAAATATTAGCCTAAGAACCACAGAATTTATAGGAGCAAGCAATTCTTTTAGCACTCGCTTGACACCACATTTTAGCCTCCATGACTGTGCAGAGGTAGCCATAAGGTATCTTAAATAGGTATCATTAAATAATAATGTGTTAAAAAATAATAAAAACTGGGAAGCAACGTATATAATAAGGTGGCCTCAAAGAATCTAGATCAAATATACATGGTTGTTGCTATGAAATATCAAAACAGGCAAAATACTAGAGTAAAATCTATCAAAATAAGATTCCCAGTTTCAGGTGATAGCTTTTGTGCCCATTAGGAAATATTTTTTTCAAAATAAATGAACATAGTAAAAAGAATTGTTTTGTGTTATACATATCAATTATAAAAACAATTGAAAAGAAAATAAAGTCAAAAGTAAATTTTAAAATTGAAGCAAAAGGGCTGGGGTTGTGGCTTGGCTTAGCGGTAGAGCGCTTGCCTAGCACGGGTGAGGCACTGGGTTTGATCCTCAGCACCACGTACAAATTAATAAATAAAAATAAAGTTAGAATAAAAAAAAGTCAACCTTTAAAAATAAATTGAAGCAAACATGTTGATTAGTAACACTGATAACCAATACTGTGGATATTTTGTGACTATTAAGTGTACTAAACTAATTTTTCTCATTTATTTATCTCTTAAGTACTGGGTAAGTAGAATAATTGTAACTATCACTGTTCCATTCGAATTTCGAGAAACAAAAATTTTATAAATATTTGTATAATTTACAGAAAAGTTTTATTCACTGAAAAAGCTTAAAAATCACAAGAACTAGCAAAATTATACAGAAGAAATATGAAGGTGATATTAAAAAACCTAAGTGTTATTTATTTTAGTTTTATTCTCAGTGTTAGATTTTAAATTATCTATGTGAGGTTCACTGCAAATGATGATTCTGATTAAAAGGTGAACACAGGTATGGTTTTAAAAAATGCCTGTTACTTAAAGGCTGTACTATCTACCTCAACACCAAACATGCCATGTAACTAATTCATTGCACTTAAATTGATGTAAACGCTTTGCTGCTAAAAATTTGTTCTGGTCACTTTTATTAAAATGTTGAATTTTTGTCCATGCTTTACTTATGCTGTATCTGCTGTTAAGTAATACAATATGGGAAGGCCTTTGAAATAGTTTCTGTATCCAGACCCATAGTGTTGGGTATATTGATGAAAATCCAATGACGTATTACCATACATCATGAGATTTCTATTTTGACTCATTTAACAGTTTTTTTATACATACCAGGAGAGTCATTCAAAGCATTTTACATATTAAATTACTTATCAAAACACAGCATATATAGACCTTGACATTTTTTAAAGAACCAAGGATTCAACCAAAAAGTTTTGTCTTTTTTTAAAGAACCAGAACAAATCTTGAGCAGAACACAGATTATGTAGCAAAGAAGTGACTTCTTTAGAAAATAAGCATTCTCTTCAAGACATACTTTCAGCACATATGTAAGAGACTGATTGGTTGATTTCCATCATCACCTGCAAATATGCAGCAGACTGTTGAAAAAAACAAAATCTATAATGTTCATTTTGCAGAAAAGAGAAAAAATTGTCAACGTTCCTTTAGTAATAATTTTTCTGTTCTACAAACCCATCAGTAGGTCTAACTCAAATATCAATTTTTTGAAGCAAGAATCTCTTGCAATTTTATTTTCATATAGGTAAGTAATTTTAGAATGATTATACATTGACTGTATTAAATTGCTTTTTATTTTCTTTTTTCATTTCTACAGTAATCATAGGACAAAGTAATGACTTTGCAATGAATGCCAATATGTGATTCCTTCACAGATATGTTTTTTGCTCCTCAATTTATTTTCTATGTATCTAGTGATTTGAGAGTTTATATGATAACAAAAAGAATTACTAAATGCAATGAGAAAATAAACTGCTCAAATTGTCCATTTACACAGCAAAACAATAAAACTCAAGCTTTTAATCACACCTAAAATATTGTTTTAGCAAAAACACTATCTTCGCTGTTTATTTTAAAGCTGAGTTTTCTATAGAATTTCCATTCCACTGAAAATATATTTCAAAATTGCTCTAAAGCCATTTTGTAATATTACACAATGGTTTTATAAACTGTAATTATTATTTGTTAAACAAGGGAAGTTTTACAAATTGCCTTTTTAAATATAGGGTTACAATGTGGATAAATATAAGATTTAAAGATGTATCTGCAACTTCAAAATAATAAAGGTAACAGAACAGTATTAAGGAAACAAATTGTACCATATGGTAAACTTGTAGTCAGAAAAAAAATCCTTCAAAATACAGAAACTGTTAAACAGTAGGAGATGCTCTTTAAAAAAAAAAAAAAAAAAAAAAAAGCTATTTTAGTGCAAATCAAACTATTTCATTTAAAAATAATTACTTTAGAAATATATGAAATTATCTATAAATATTTCAATTCTTTGTACAGGAAGTGCTACCCTTCTTACATGTTATTCATCTTTGGTAAAAGCTATTAATCAATAATGAGCTATGTTATTGAATTAAATTTAAAGTACATACTTATTTCCACTTATTCCCTTGAATAATTCTTGCAAGGATCTTGATTCAGCTTTCTCTGTGGGAGCAAAATATTTGTTAGTCATTTATGAAGATCCACTTACTCTTTTATTAATCTCTATTTTATCTGCAATAAACATATCTGAATTATAAAGATGTCCCAATAGCTCTTCACTTCTCAGACACACTGCTTTCCCACCCATCCTCAGCCCCAGCCTTCCCCTATGTACTGTGTTCTCATAAATACGTTCTTGCCATCCAGGAAATAGTTTATTCATCAAAGAATTTTAACTGCTAGGGTAAGATGATGATTTACCCTTACTGTTGTTGCTTTTTCAAAAGGAACAAAGTAGACATTCCATTTGGTTATTTGGGGGGAAAATTAAATGAGATCTTTCCAATACATAAATAGTAAGTAGAAGGAGGATAAGCTTTTAGGAAGCAATTCCTTAACGCTTTTTAGACCATGAGTTTATCAACTAGGAAATTCCTGCTTTACGTCCAGTAATATTCCTGTTGTTTGAAACAGTGCTTGAAGTTTTCCTGTTTCTCTCAGTGTTGTACAGGGAGTAGCTTAAGGCAGGATAAATCTGGCCCACACGTGGAAGTCAAATTCAGTTGTCATTTCTCTTAGTTGTTAGTCTGTACTGAGACTGCCTCCAGGAGAGCCAGTGGGTGAAGGTGTCTGGACTCCTCAGCTTATTCTGTTCCTAAGTCCTTTGCAGTCTTGGGCCTGTAGCCATAGGCAGCAGCCTCCCTATTCTCCACATACCCTTTCCTAAAACAGTAACATTTTTTCCCCTAATGTTCAGAAATGCTCTTTGTAGACTAAAGGTAAAATATGTTCCCTTTACAGAAGTGCATTAACTTCTTGGAATTTGTTTTTCTAATTACAGTGTTAAGACTAAAAGTCAAAACACAATACTCTGTTTTTAAAGAGATTTTGAATATACAATGAGCTTTCGCAATCCACATTCACTGTCATATTATACCAAATTTAAGACTAAAAACCAATTTGCACAAATGGTCTCATATTTGCTAACTCTTAGATTTTGATGTGTCGTTTTTAAATACTTAGAGTTTTATTTGGAAAGGTATTGATCTTAAAAAAAAAGGATATTTTTTCTCTAAACTTATTTAAATACAGAAGCATCACAATGGAGAGTCATGTGGTTTGAACCTTCGCCTCAAGCCAGTACTGAGGAAGCCCTGGAATGCCTCACTCTGCTGCTTTTTAAACCCTTTCCCCACAGATACAGCTCTGTGCTCTTGCTTAATCTTCGGGAGATTCAAAGCAGATGATCATAATTCTTTAATAGTATTCTTGATATGGCATCTTGGGGTCTTGCTGAAAGAAAACATACCTAATCCACTATTCAATTTTTACAACTACTGCTTGCCTTTAACCTCTGACAGTTTTTGTTACTTTTCTATGTATAATTTCTAACTTGTTCAACATAAACAATAATTCTCCCATTTTACAACACCTGTATACAAAACCATCTCACTTCTTACTACAATTGCAATATACTCAGAAAGGCAGGCCTCACAGCAACATTGTGATGCATGCTGTTTCCTTCATTTATTAAAATAAGGCTCTGAAAGATTGTGGCCTGTATTTTATACAGCCAGAGCAGATTGAATAGACGTGATTACATTCTGGATCTCATGTACTGTCCATCTGACCAAGAATTCTTTTTGCTGAACAACACCTGAATTGAAAATTTAATAGGACTGTATCTAGGACAAATTTTAACAGACATTTTATTTATGAAAATATAAGTATAAAAATTTGAACTATTAAAAATGTAAACACATGTATATAAATGTTTTATTGTTTCATAGCATTGAAATACTGTGACATTTGAATCTGTAGATAGTAGGAAACTGTTACAACTGTTTAGTTTTTTTTAGTCAGTTCCTTTGTTTAACCTGAACACAATTTGTGCCAATCTTTGATTATGTTACTTTGCAAACAAAAGTATACTCAACAAAGACACTTTTGTTAAGCCCAAAGATCATAAAGCTTTCAAATGCATGTTGTTGACTTAAGTGTATTTCTTGTACTAAAATATAATTTTACTGAGATCATCTTAAGTGAAAGTGTACATTTAATATCACCATCTAGGTTGTTCAATTAAGGGAATACTTGCACCCATGATAACAAATCCAAGACCTTCTAAAAAAGAACGCATATCATTCCGTGACAATCCTGTGCAACTCAGTGGTGGATGGGGAAGTGGCAGAAAGAAGGAGAAAACTTCCAACTAATCCTTCAAGCTTCAGCATTCAAAACATATGGCAAACAGTTTATTTAAAAGAAGTCTGTGGATATCTGGTCATATTACCAATTGGACACAAAGTTTTAGAGTACTGTGTTTAATTTGTTTTATTATACATATTTTACAATTTTATTTTCTGGTACAGTTATCTTCTTTCCCACCTATAAAATACAGTTTGTGGTTCTTCCTGTGTGCATAAGGAATGGCCTCCAGAAAATTAATTCTTCAAATATCACAATGGAATTTGTATATTCAGTTTTTTTAGTTTATATTTTTATGACATATATTCAAGATGATTTTTGTTACTAATAATACATTTTAATATTATGTGCATATAAGAATATAACTATCTTATTAACATTGTTCAATGCAGCATTAACAAATAATATGTTAATAATCTAGAAACAAGAAATTATAATTGGGTATTTCAAAGACAAATTAAAAGAGAAAATAATTCAAAATAATAAAAATGGCCTTTTTACTTTAATTTTAAACCATCTTAGCTTTCATAAAAAATATGCATTTTTAAGTTAAAATGAGGTATAAATTTAATTAATTATCAATTTAATAAATTAGATATTTATCTGTAATGTTTCATTCAGATATCTATTATCCTTATCATTTATAAGAGGTAGATTTTAATTTTTCATCAACATTATTCTTTTGATTCAAAAATGCTTTACCATTTTAATTTTTCTTAAAGTGCCTTTAAATTATAATTTTAAAATACATTTTCAAAGCTCAAATCTGTCATTTTGTAATATTAATTTATTTTATAAGTTACCAGTTTTATTAAAGTTTTACTATTGTGAAGTTAGTTTTCTGTTATATCTTAGTGTACAAAGAATCTATTAGTCTCTGTAGTCTGGAACTCTTTCCGCAAAACCAAATTCATTGTTCTCCACTGACTGTTCATAGCTGTGTTGCTGTGTAATAAGATCCAATGAACTTTAGATTTTCCTTTTGTTTTTTCTACTCTTTACTGAAACATTTCATTTAGAGATGACTAACCAGATTGAGAGGTACATTTAGTTAGCTTGTGTCCCCCATCTACTTTTGGAGTCTTATTGCATTTCAAACCTGTAAATCTCTTTTAACTTGATTGAGATAGAAATGTTAATGAGCCTCGAGCTGTCAATCTATTTTAAAAAACCATAGATTCATATGTTGCAGCCTAAAAGTTGAACTCCATGTGTAGTTGTTTATTGAATAGCTTGTTATGTTATCCTTTCACTCACAGCATACACAATTCAGCATAATAAAATGATGGGAAATATTTTTTCTCAGTTATTGTCAATTCTGCAGGTAAAAAAAACACATTAAAGCTGATATTGATAGGGTTTTATGGTTCATATACTCAAATTGATGAGGTAGAAAGGCTAGTATGAGAAGTGAGATGCTTGTGGTTATTCTGTGATTGTGCCTGAAAATTATTTTAATCTATAGTTTTTCTATTCTATAATCTGTGTAATTGTTTCATAATATCGATTGTGAAGAAGATGGATGCAGATGCTCCTAAATTTGTAGTGATCATTGATGCAAATGTCAATAAAACAGTTTCCTAACTATGGTGTTAAATTGGAAGTTCTGTGGTGTTATTTATCATGTCTAGCCATAAAGTAATCACTTAAAGAATATTTAGATACTCAAACCTATCCTTTGGTAGCACTAGTTTTGTTGTTTTTGAAAACAGAAAAAAAGTAATCAGATTTTTAAAATTGAATGAAACATAAAATAAATTGAACTAAGAATATTTTTTCTCCTCTTTTCTTGAGGAAGTATCTTTTTTGTTGCTGTTCTTTTTGGATAGACAAGACAGTAAAGTGTATTTTGACATATTATACCTACATGGAGTATCTTAATAAATAATTATCTTTAAGACTCAGGAAGGTGGAAATATGAGTCTATCTTGTGATTTAGTTTAGAATAAATTTTATACTGATCATGATGGATCCAGGAAATTATAATCCAGGTATTATTCATATGCACAGCCACAAATGATTATTTGTCCTTCCCTGCATTCTATTCTCTAACCCCAATCCCTTCCCACCTCAATTCTCACTTTCCTGTCTCCCACCTCCAGTACTATAACAAATAATCATCATCAGTCACTTTTAGTAAGAATGGCAAAGTGAAACATTAGTCATAAAAAGCCTGGTAGAAATCTTAGCTGGGCTGTTTGGGATCTCACAATGTTTTGATATGAGTCAACTACATTGGTTTATGTAGATAACCCCTTCCCAAGTCCTGCTTTACAATCAACATCTTTGAGCATATACTATATTATAACAGACCTTATTAAGTATGTTGCAAAGCATTCCAAATAATTACCTAATTTGTAATTTCTTTCTCTCTTCATAAATTAATTGGATTACACCACTCTCATTTGGAAAAGTGAAAAAATAAAATAAAAGTCAAGGCTTTGTGACAGGCATTGTTATTTTGCCTTAGATGTAAAAGAAATAGCATACCAACATCCCCGGAAGTAAGTTTAGAGCTCTCACTTTTGAAGAAAGCAATTTTAATTAGAAATATATGTTGGAAAGCATTGACAGGGATTAACATTTTTTGAAATTTACATTGTAAAGGAACAACAAATAGTCTTTTAAGAAAACTTTGTCTACATTTAAATGCTGTTTAATTACTAAATTGATCATTGCCTTGATTTTTCTCTTCATTTGTAATTTGCTTATATCTTTTTCTTGTTTTTCTCAAAATTTGGGTAGCATCCATCCAAAGTTCAGACTAATATGATTTAACATTTAGAATATATTTTGATAATATTTTATAGATAATCAAGTAACTAATAAGTTTTTTTGGACAAGAGAAACATTTTTACTCATTCATTGTTCTTTTAAAAAGAAAAACATTTGTTTTTTACAAAATAGAAATTAGTGAATAAAGTCTTCAATTATTGTATTTCCTATGTTATCATGTTTCTTTTTTAATGCAGTTTCAATTATCTTTAAAGACCAGAAAGTTATTCATCATATGGATTTATGATTTTCTTAGGTATACTGAGTGGAAAGTGAATATAATTTAGAGCAAGACTGTTAAGCATTCTATAGAATAGTAGTTGTCAAGGTTAATTTCTTAATTTATAAGATAATTCTATTGTGTATTTTGGTATGTGATAAAATCTGTTTTCTACTAGGTACTTCTGTTTACCTAGGCAAAGCTGTGTTTGTCCTTATAAGATTCTGAGAAAGAACCTTTCCA
The DNA here is from genome assembly GCA_004024805.1 of Geosciurus inauris. Lineage (NCBI taxonomy): Eukaryota > Metazoa > Chordata > Mammalia > Rodentia > Sciuridae > Geosciurus > Geosciurus inauris. The sequence goes on from PVHX01000233.1 coordinate 135,927, forward strand.
AATGCAGTTATAAAATACATTAAAAAATGGTTAATCTCAGTTCAGATGTAATAGACGTATAAAGCACACATCATATTTCAAGGATTTAGTAAGAAAAATGTAAAATTGCTCTATAATTTCCTGTCATGTTAAAATAACAGTATTTTGTTTGTTTTTATTTTTAAATGTACTAGAAAGTTTTAAATTACAGGTTTGGTTAATATATTTTATTGAGTAGTCCTGAGTTGGAGGCCATTTTGTGAGATGACCTACATAGTGTTTTGATGTAGAAAATAATTGGTAGGGAAACAGGGCAAAAATTTCTAGTTTATTTTAAAAAATGGCCCTCTGATTCTGCTAAATATAGTAAATATTATAAAATAAAAAGAGACAATTGTGTTTCTAGTTCTTGACATGGCATGATTGAATTTAACTTTGACATAGCTGAATTTAACTGTCCATTTTTATATTTATTATTATCTGGTTTTAATCAGAGACATCTTCTAAAGTGAATTTGAAGTCCTTTATACTACTGGTGCTGAGAAACAGCATGAGCACCTACTTTGTAATCTATATGTTATCAAACTTTACATAGGTAGAGTTTTTAATTTTTTCAAATGGCATGAGGTGAATTGTGATAGAGAGATGGATTCTTGCCATGGGAACCATAATATATCTGAGATTCTATTGTATCATAAATCCAGTTTTAACCTAAGACATAAAACATAAAGGGCAATAACTGATGCATAAATGAATATAATGCTTTTGAATGATAATAAATGTAGTCTGTTTATAACTTCTAAAAAGCATATCATCAACACAAGCTTTGTATGACACCTCCTGACAACTGTTTGCCCTTCCTTGCCAAATACAAACTTCATCTATTATTCCCAGGAGCCAGAATTTTACCCAATGCAAAGAGTAAAGAGAAACATTTCATGTGACATCTCATTTGTAATTCATATCCTTGGCAGCACTTTAGGGCGAGGATCAGATAAGTATCAAGGACCTTCCCTAGCAGATCTGGAATGGTCTCTTATAGGAAGAAATCATGAGGCTCAGTAAGGAACTATGTGTGAAGCAGCATGAAAATAGCAGACAATTACAATAGGTCATAGTGAGAGTTTCTCTGCTGCTTGTCATCTTTGCTTTAGGTAAATTAACTAAAGTGCTACAGAAAGATCCTTTCTATGAAGCTTTTGGGAAAACTGAACCAATCCAATCAATCTACAACAGGAAATGTTCCCCTTGTATATCATGGCTTATATACCATTACTGAGAGAATATAATCTGCATAGCATCCCCACATTTTAAGAGGTGTTATAATCACCTTAACTTTGAAGAGTAGAGGTGAAAAACCACTTCAAGCCCAGGATTTCCCTATGGAGGCCTGATTTATGTGTCAGTGCTAACCAGGTGAGTAAATGTAAAGATTCTTAAATGAATCAATTTGCCATTGGAGTTACTGAGAAGTAATTTTTCCTGCAAAGGCTGTACTAGAAACTTTCAAACTTGTTCTGTGGTCCTCATAAAATTGATCTAGATCAGCATTTATAAATATTGTGACCTACATATGTAATTTTAAAGTTTCTAGTAGCCACTTCAAAATGTAAAAAATTGGTAAAATTAATTTAATAATATATTTTCCTTAATCTAATATATCCAATATATAGATAATTCCTCAGTATGCACAAGGGGTTGTTTCTAGGATTCCACCACAAATACCAAGTCAGAAGCTTAAAGTCCCTTAAGTCAGCATTCTGTATATGCAGGTTCCATACATGTAAATATGGAGGTCAGACTATTTCTTTTATCAAATAAAAGTATAAAGACATTGTCTCAGGGAAAAACTTCACCTATTTTAGCTCCCAAAATTATATGTCTTATAGGAAAGCAAAAGTTATAGAATTAGGTTATTTTAAATTGTAGACATCTATAAGTGTACTTATTAGTATTTAATCATACATATTCCAAATCAAACAGATAAACATTAACTTCACTACTTTAAACTTTGATATGGATTTGAGGTTTCTTTTCAAAGTTATTGAATTAAAGATGTCTCCAACAAAGTTCATGTATCAACAGAAAATTACAAGGAAATATAATAAGGCTGGGTCTGTTTCTCATCTGTTTGCATTACTCAGATTTGTTCTAACCCTGGATTTTCTATGAACTTCAAAATGAAACTGATGTTTAGAATAACCCAATGTGATACATAGAACAAAGTAAGAAATCAACCCAGAAGTTTTGTTTTGCTAAGTACATATTTGGTGTGAAACATATGGTAGAACGTGAAAAGAATATGGTTTTTATCATTTAACTGTCTTGTGTTATTATGCTTACTTTGATGAGTCATCTTTAACAAGTGACAAACTCTCTGAACCTGTTTGTTTACTGTTAAATTAAGATTATATAAGTGGCTTGGGAGGCTGAGGCAGGAAGATTGCAAATTCAAACCCAGCCTTAGCAACTTATAGAGGCCCTAAGCAATTCAGTGAGACCCTGTCCTAAATAAAATACAAAAAAATTGGGGGGAGGGGTACTGGGGATGTGGTTCAGTAATTAACTGCTCCTGAGTTCAATCCCCAGTGCCAAGAAAAAAAAATTATATAACTCATAGGATGCTATGGGGCAAGAGATAAAATATATGAGAAGCCCCAAGTTCAATATATTGGATATGTCTCATAATTAATAAATAGCTGACATATAAACCTTTCCAAACCAATCTTCCAAAATTAAATCATATTTTTTCTAAGCCAATTAAGATACAATCAATTTTGCATATCATATTTAGGAAATATTTCCATGAAATGATGGGATAATATTTTTTTAGAAATCATTAAGAACTATCTAGATTTGCCTTGAAAATGCTTCACATAAATCTTAAGGTTCCTCCATTAAAAATGTACAGAAACCTTTGGAAATGTATAAGTTGCATTTTTAGTAGTATGTTATAATTAGTAAGTTATAATTTCACAGGAGCAAATAAAATATATATCTAGGAAATAGGTGCAAATATCAGCACCAGAGCTCTGTAGATAATAATCAATACTCCAAAATAGATTATAAAATGTTTCTACTACCAGAGTACCAAACAGTATGCCAGGTAATTGATGGACTCATTCTCCAATTTTTATTCCTTCCCTTTCAAATGGAAATATTGGCTTCTCTTTCTAGGCACACACATAAAAGGATATCTATCCTTTGGTTTGATTTCTTTCTTTCTTTTTTCTTTTTTTTTTTTTTTTTTTTTTTGGTACTGGGGATTGAACTCAGGGGCACTCGACCACTGAACCACATCCCAGCCCTATTTTGTGTTTTATGTAGAGACAGGGTCTCACTGAGTTGCTTGCTTAGCACCTCGCCATTGCTGAGGCTGGCTTTGAACTCATGATTCTCCTGTCTCAGCCTCCCTAAGTGCTGGGATTACAGGCTTGAGCTACCGCGCCTGGCTTGATTTCTTTCTTAATCTTTATTCAATGATAAATTTTATCTATCTTTGTTCAACTGATAAATTTTCAATTATCTTTGCTATTAAGAATGAAAAAAACTTTTATTATTTTCACATGCTGATTTTTAAAAAGTGAGTATTAACCTAGACTCACTAATCAACATTATAAGAAACTTTTATTTCAATGTTAGAGGGAATAAAAAATGGGGATGGAAAGGATTAGTTGCAAATCAGTGTGGACAAGGAAAGTATGTGTACATATTCTGTTTAAGTGACCATAAAGGATAAATTTAGTTGTGGAAAACACTTTAGGCAAAGGACAAAGCAAGGATTAATACCTGGATACAGATAACAGTGACAAGCCTAGAGAATGAAGACTACAACAAACAAAAGAGTTCATTATTGGACAGAACTGAGAGAGACCTGATGTGACACAGGGAGTTAGTAGGAAATGTGACTGGGAAGGAGGACCAGAAAAAGGACCCTGAGACTCCTCCAGCCTATGTCATTTGTGTGGCTTCTAAGTGGAAAACTCATGTGATGGTTTGCAAAAGTAGGAAGATGATAGTATTCTCAGATAATGTTATTACCAATAATTATCATAATATTTTGAAATAAAAATTGACATGCTTAGGGGAAAGTATAAATTTAGTTCACATGTGAAATTACAATGACAGTTACCTACACTGAAGTCTCTACTTAGTGGTGCATGGATTCATTTGCTTATATTTAGTGGGAAACACTTGAATGACGCACAGAGGTGTTACCCTTTCAGAGTCTGTTGAGAATTGCTAGGTTTTGTTTTTATTTACAAACTGATGCTTCTTAAATCTGAGTGAAGCTGCTTCCAAACATTAGCAGAACGATTGTAAATACTTTACTCACGGGGATATTGATATGAACAGTGATTTCCAGAACAAACTGTTCTACCCCAGGGGATGAGTTCCCCCGAGGCTTTCGGAAACACTGTGCTGAGTACTCTAAGTCAAGTAAAGACTGGAAAACTCTAGAATTTTTAATATTATTTACAAGAATTGGAAAGCCTCTGTTTTAGTCAGCCTGTATTCAATACGGAATACAACAAACTGGGTGGCTTGAACAGTCAACATTGATTTCTCATGGTTGTGAAGGCTGGAATTCTGAGAATTAGGGCTCTCCTGTGGTTAGGACCTGGTTTACAGAAGGACATTTTGTTGCAGTCTTCACATGTGGTGGGAAGAATCTGCTATCTCTCTGTCACTTTTTGAGGAGATTAATCCCACCATGAGGGCCCCACCCTCATGACCTAATTTAACCTTAAATTCCTCTCAGAGACTGCAACTCCAAATACCATCATGTTGGGGATTAGAGTTTCTTCAACTCATGAATTTGGTGGGAAAGGGCACATTCAGTCCATAGCTGACTCTTAAAATCGTAGATTAATTGATAAGAACTGGATTTACAATAAATAATTTCAATGTAGTCTTTTTTTTTTCAATACAAAGTTTTAGGATGATAATGTTTTAAAAGGAGAAGCAGAGTCCTTAAGCATTAACTATAATTGTTATAGGTTATACAAGATAATTGATGGCAGGACTGGGAGTAGGACCCAAGTCTTGGAAAACTTATGTTAGAAATAATACCTATGTATAATATATAACTGAATAGCAGTTATGGGCAAGCACACTTACCTTAGAGTAGTAAAACACCTCAGGACCTAGCAACTTAGTGAAGATTTATTGTCCATATGTAATTATTTTCCTTTTTTTCTTTTCATCTCTTAATAATCATGCATTTAATTTTCTTAAATAATTGAAATTTGCTTGTTTGTAAGTTGCTTTTCATTTCATAGCACCGTTAGTTTGTTTTTCCTATGTCCATAATCTTTATTAAATTATTTTTATATTCTGAATTTTGAAAAATCATAACAATAAAAATATGTTTTATGACAAGGCAGTGTCCTAGATGCATTAGATATATTAGCTCTATATTTACTTCAAGCCATAGAGATAGGTACCATTCTTACCCTCCTTTACAGAGATGATACTGAATCATAGAATTGTTATGTAATTTTCCCATTATATCATAGTCAATAGGTGATAGAACTGGACTTGAGCCCATTGTGTGTAAATGTACTTTATAGTTTACTGCACTTTTTTGATGTTACAGATGAAATGGACATTCATAAATATACATCAGTTAGCCAAATTGTGAGAATAGTAAATCCAAAAGGTTATCTCTATAATAAAATTATAGGCAAACCAGAATGGCCCAAGAATATGTAACAAAAATCATTTGTTTTTAAGTAGTGTTTAATTTTATCTCAAGGCAAAATATGAGTTATTATTTCTCTCCTTAGAGAAAATTAATCATAATTTAGAAAATAATACTGCATTTTCTTGTGAAGAAAACTTCAGAGATGTGAGCTATTTTAAGCATTAAGGACATCATTTGGCAGCTTTGATTTGAAAGAGGCTCACATGACCCAGTTTTACCTCTGTAATATCTCTTGTCCAGTAGTGATGCAGCTTTGATAGCCTATTAGTCATAGGAAACTTTCATTGTTAAAAATCTTGCCTTTTACATGAACGATGCATTTATGCCAGTCTGCTTATTTCCAACACTGGGGCTAAACTGAATAATTATTCGTTCTTATATCTTCTCTTAACTAAAAATCACTGCCTCTTTCAACCAGTCTTCTTATAACATGGCTTCCAAATTCTCTTGAGATCAACCAATATTCACTAGAAAAGCTCAAAATTATTTTTTCTCCATAAAAACAGTTTCCAGTTTCTGATATACAGTGTATAATGATAATCTGACCCATCTTAATGTATAACTGCTTCATTTCTGTAAATTGAAGCTAATTTTTTTTAACTTTTTTAGCAACTAAGGCAGTAGACTCAAAATATCCTCAGATCTAATTGTTAGGATCCTTATAAGCTTTCTTTCTTCTCTCCTATATTTTTAAACCTTAATTTACAACTTTGTGTTTGTCTCTATTGATTTATTTTCATCATTCTACCTTCTTCACAGATATTTGCATTCCAATTTTTGTTGTATCCTAAAACATTAATCCTTCTAAGAATGGACAATTTGTAAAACCTAGGAAGTGTAGTCTTTATGTTTGAGTTTTGGTAAAAAATTTCAATTATAATAAAGGTTCACTTTTTATGGAAAATACCCAAAGGAAAACTTTTAAATGGTTTACAGGATTCCACAATGTTCATTTCTGGAGCTTAAGGGGGAAAAAAAAAACTATGATGTACTGTAGAGATATCCTTATATCCCACATGGTTTGCCTCAACTGTGATTAATCTGTCAAAAATATCTAAAGAAGTTTCTAGACCTTAAATGAGACATTGCCCACAGATCTACTTTATTCATAAAAATAAAAATGCTTTAATATAATAAAATTTCTGCCCTTAATTCTCTTTGCTAAGATTTACATTTCTTTCTAAGCTCTAAGACAGTATAAGTTTTATTATCATTAGAAAGAATGCAAGATTAAAGGACATTCCTGCTCAAAACAGTATAATGAATTACTTAGATTTTACTTAATTCAATTATTGAGCAATTCTTAATGTAGTGAATGACTATATACCTCTTTCTCAAAATGTAGCACATATGAATCAAAGACAGTGTGAAATAAAAAATTTCAAGAACATCAATAAAAAATACACTCTGTTGGAATGAGATTCCCTGTAACTAACTGCATTAATGAGATTTTCTCCAAACCAAGTTCCTTTTAAAATTAAGTCCTCCTTAAAAACTTAGCTTATTATAAATTTTTGGTATTGCAAATGTGCTTGAAACCTCACAAAGAGACTGAAATAAATGAATTGTCTAAAGAACATTTTACTCCTTCTTTTTTGGCATGGTATAAAAATCCTTGCTTAAGTAGTTAATATAATAGGAGTAAATATTTTAATTGCTTATTAAACATTTTTGAGGATTTGGGGACATTAGAGAGCAACCACACAGGTAAGAAAGTAATTGTTCTTTAGCTATAACAAGAGTCCATTTGGGGGCTTCTGATGCTGGAAACAAAGATGGCATGGTCCCCTGAGATTCTGAGGCTTTCTTTTTTAGTAAGTCTTTGAATGCCATGGATGCCACCCTGCTGGTGAGAGCACTGGCAGCTTTGTTAAAAAAAAAAAAAAAAGACAAAATTTAGAGGTGGCCAGAAGGAAGGTGGCTTAGTATTTAACCAATCCATTAGGAATATCTTTCAGTCAGTCTGAAACCTTACATTCCCCAACAGGGAGAAAGCATCATTCCTTGCTGTGGACTATGTAGCAAAGAGTGACATATTCCTTATTTTACACACACACACACACAGCACGCTCAGGGCGCTACTGTCAACAAGAGTTAACATGTTTCCCGCCTTACTCATCTAAATCTGCAGCAATTTGTGATATGGATTAACTGATTGCCAACCTGTGAAACAAAAAGGGCACTGTCCTTATGAAGGAACGGTTAGATGATCTATTTGCCAACATCAATATTTGGATGGAAAACTTAAAATATGTTGTTTTTCCAAAAGATACACTTTAAAGGGAGAGAAAGAATCCTGATGAAATATTAGCAGCAAATCGGTTAACCACCAACTTTTTTCTGTATTCTTAGAGTGTCTTTTAAGTTTGCATTAGAAGCGAAACTTCATTCTTCTTGCTTAGAATAGAGGCTCTCCACATATTCACCCTTTAAAACAGATTCTCTGGTTGTATGTCACTTTCTCCACTGTGTTGAGGTCAAATCAGAGGGCTTTTGGAGACCTAGCCCCCACCCCAGTTGCCCAGCACTGCCGCGCGGCGCAGCTCCAGTGATGGCAGCCGGAAGGGTGGTCTCCTTGGAGGTGCGCACCAGGTGGCGGTCCACCCAACCCCAAGGGCGCACTGATTTGCCTCTGGAAATCTGCTCCGTACTCAAGCAGTCCAAAACTTCTGGACCAGAAAGACCTGGCGAGATGTCGGGCTGCGGTGGTCACAGGGTAAGGCTGAGGTTCCGCGATTCCTGTCCACACAGACAGGGACGTTGCTTTGCAGATCCAGGTCCTGCATCCTGAGCAAGGAGAGGCGTCCCACAAGCTCGACTTTTCTTCTGCGAGCCACAGAGAGCCTTTTGTTCCGAGACTTAGGACACTTTGCAAGTTAAAATTCACATCAGGAATTCGTGTGGCTGGGGGCGAGCAGGACAGGTTAGGAGACTGGAACCCAAATCAACCGCTACCATTCTCTGAAATTTCTTAATTTTCGAAATAAAGAAGTTGGCTCGCGCTTGCTCCTCCCGCCCCCGCCCCAGGTAATAATTATGTTTGCGATTGTGATTGTCTTCTTTGTGGAATGTATAAGGCACCAAGGCAGAGGTTAAACTAGATTTCAAAGTTTTCATGTCTATAAAGCGATGACATTCTAAATGCACTATCTCCGCGCCCAAACCTTGTCCTCTTGTCCTAAGGTAAAGGGTATTGGTGAACGAGGGAGGAGCACAGTCCTTGAGGAACATGTGAGAGAGAATCTGTTTCTTGACGTTTGGATCAGACTTGGTTTTATCTACTAGAAGTACCATGGTCAGGATGTTTAATGACCATGGACTTTACACTTAAAGTTGTATAATCAGAGTTCAAAGAAGAAACATCTGTCATTTTGCCTCAGTATCTATGCTGAGATTTCCCTAGAACGTGAAAGCTCAATGTGTGGGATGCACATACAACACCTTCATAAAAATATACAGCTGTGTCTTTAAAGCATACCTAGTAAATCAGCAGGAAAAATGAGTTCAAACAATATTGAATATAAGTTTTAAAAATTCACTTATAAAATAAAATACTGGAAATATATTTTAGATAAAACAATAATTCACTAGTGAAATCTATATTAATTGAATATTTTAGTATAATTATGCAGTATTTAAAGGCATAGGTGTCATAGAAAAAAAAATCTAATGGTCTTTTATATTCAGAACTTCCTGGCATAATGAGGACAGCCAGAAAAAAGAAATAAAGGTGATAGAATATTGCAGTTTAATTTTTATTTTGCAACAAAATACATTTCCATAGTGAATATAAACAATGTCAAGTCCACTTTTCTTTTGAGAAAAAGCCATCTACATGAAAAACTACTGAAATAAATCGAAGTTAAAAACAAACAGCAGTCTTTGAAATATCAAAGTATTTAATATTATTGTTGAAAGCAGTAAATTTAATACATTATATTTGGGAACTTTGTGATAGCACACTTGAAAGACAAGATCAATTAACAGTAGGGTAATTGTTTTGTAAAAGACAGAAACTTCACAAATGTGACAGTTATGTATAAGTTTGTAGGCATATTTTTAAAGATAATAATGGCTTGGTATATACATTTTTTAAAATTTGAAAATTTCTTTGTGTGTATATATTTTTATTTTGATGAAAATCCTTTGAGCTGCTTCAGTGCAAAATATATTTCTGAATCTGTCATGTCCATAGAGCTATGAGAAGTTTGAAAATGAAGCCAGGGAAGGAAAACAGCAGCAGAGCACACACAAACACGAGGCTCCCTGGCTTCTTGCCATGATACATGACATTCAATTATTTTAGTACTTTTTCATGAGAGTTTTCCTCCACCAGCTCCTCCTCCCCTCTCCACTGTTGCTTTTCTACATTTGGCATAGTTCGTCTGATTCAGCACGCTTTTTTTTTCATGGCTTTACTTCCAATAAGCCTCAAATTCTCACTGTAAAAATAAAGTGCTAAATCTAAAATCCTTGCAATTCCATCTTGACATTCCCACTGTTACTATATAGATGTGACATTTCTTTCAATGATTCGACAAAGAAAGGAACTAGAGTGGTCTACACATTGCTTCTACTATTGCTTTGATGAATTTCACAGAAATACTTTTAATTTCCCAAAATACATTTGCACAGGGGAAAGAAGCATTAAAAGCAGCATCAAGCCCATGAAAAAACATTTTTTAAATGTCAAATGAGTCAAGCTGCCTTGAACTGTTAATCCCTTATCAGAACTTTCCTTTCTAATCAAATACTACCTCGTGGGGAGGTCAAGTGTCAACTAATCATTTAAATGGACTTTTTAAATAGTTTTATTTTATTCAGTTATCTTATTTCTATGCTGTAAAGGGAACTAATTAAAGAAAACTTTTAAAACACTCCAAATCACTACTAGGAGAAACTGCTACCTAACAATATTAGCAATAAACTGGTTGCAGGAATTATGTCAGATGTAACTTCTGATAGGAGTACCACAGTCATCTTCACAAAATAGCTTTTCCACTGTTGGCTGTCAGTGATGCCAGCGGAATGATCCAGTTTTCTCCAACACATATTAATTACTAGAGAAGAAAACAGCTTTTCAGAAACTGAGATCTGAACAAAACCTGAGCAATAGGTTTTGTTCACCCTGATGCTTTGCTTTCTTGATTCTTCACATTCCTTCCTGTTGCCCTTCACAGGCAGCAAGCCTCTTTCCCATTAAGGGTATGTAAAGAAGCAGCAGGCTACATAATGCCCAGAGACCAGAAAGTGCTAGAATACTAGAATGTACAAATTATTTTTAGGTTTTTTTAAAAAGCAATGGTTCTTACCTTTGTTGCTCCCCTACCCTTACTTGAACCACCTCCTGTAAATGGAGGTACCCATTCTTAAGGTTCAGATATAAATGAAACAAACCAGGTGTACAGCAACTTATTTGGAGTAAAATTCTTGACTGATGTGAAAGAGAGCTGAATCCTCTTTTAGATCCCTAGTTCTGAATATGGACAGAGATGAACAACACTCTCAAAGGTGAAGTAGAAAGGTCAAGTGAAAAAGGAAATGGAAGCCTGGAGAGGACTGGTGGAGCCTATGGAGAAAAAAAATCCCAGCTAGAACCTGACTTAATAAACTGGGTCTTGCAGCTGATCACTCTTCAGAATTCTGACCTCTGGGTGGGGGGCCACAGGCAGACTGGTTGGATTAAGAAGGGTTGAAAGGGGGCAAAGACCATACAGGGGAGGTTTTAAAAACCTGCTGAGGAGTTAGGATTCATGATGGTTCTGGGTAGAGTAGCTGAAAGCATTTATCAAAGTGTTATGGTTGATTTCCAAGGTTATCCTCAAAACATCAGTCAGAAAGAGTTCAGGTAATTCTCAGGAAAGGCGAGATAACCTCCAATTTGATTTCTTCTCCCTTCTTGTGACTTCTGGAAATCACTTTATTATTGCTATTTTAATTAGTATTATTTTCAATTTAATATTAATGTTCCAATGGCTAGAACTGTGTCATTACTATAAACTCGATCTCAACCTCTCAAAATCTATTTAATGCAACTCTTGGCAACCAAAGATTCAGCTTCGTGCCAAAAACTGCAGATTAAGCATTTGTTATGGGAGTTTGCCATTAGCTGTTCCCTCTGTTATGGGTACATGTGGTTACATGTCACAAAACACACAGGATTCCGTGTAATATATTTGCCTTTCCAGGAGGCTTCAGGGGTATTAAGTAAGGTTGGTGACACCTTGCACTCCATTCCTCCAACCACTACCATCACAAGTGGGTTTTGGGTAATGGGGTGGAAACAGGCTTAGTAGGCAGAGGTTGTCCTGGGCTACACTGTAGTTTCCTCTAGGAGTTGGACCTTCATTAGTATACAAGTACTCCAGAGCTTGCATCATGTGTCTTTCATTTAAGACACCGAATATTTTTTCAGGGAATTTAGGGCTCTTCAAACATATTTATAAACAAGCTGACAGAGCTCTAAGACATAACTAAGTTCATAACTACGAAACCTTTGTCTATTTCCTCAAGTAAGCAATAGGTGTTCTTGCTACTTTGAATTTTTGAAAAACCTATTAAACGACTATTTGCCTTACCTTTTCTCGTGTTCATTAGAGAAAGTCAGACATCTGGAATGCCTGAAAGTAATACAAATACATATGGGCATAGGAGATCATCATTGAAAATCATCGACCCGCCCAGGAGAGTGTGGCTAATTCAACACCCAACTTTTTCAAAACAGCTGGCCAAGAATCCTCTAGAAATTGTCCAGGAAGTGCATAACAGCTCTTCCTCCTAAAGCAAAGTCACAGTGCATCAGGGCACCCTGTCGCTTGCGTTTCCTTGGCTTCCCCCCGCCCGGACAAGCCTTGGCCTCACTACTCGGAAGATGCCTGAATTCGAGTTCGCTCCAAAATGCAGCATGCTTTTTCCTGGAGCTCAGTTCCCCCAGCTTCTTCTTCTTCTTTTTTTTTTTTTTTTTGACTTACTTAACCCCTTTTAGATTTGACAATTCATGCGGAGCTAGTAATTAATAATATAGCAGAAGCTATTTAAACCCAGGAATAGTGTCAACTCGTCAGAGCCTGAGTGGGCGCTCAATACTATGCAGAACGGGGCTCCACGTGAAACGATTATGTGTCGTTCCTCCGGGGAACTATCTCGAGTGGAGCTTGGGCCAAGCCAACAGGCTTGCTCCTGGCCTATCCGCTAAGGTTTTACCCCCCGGGATCCGAGTTTTTATTGCCCGCCCCGCCTTTAAGGCAGTACTGAAAAGCCCCTCTGAGGTGACTCTCTGTGACTGTTACTGCCAAGGTGTGGCCTGGTCGGGCCTGAAGGAGGGTCTCACCTGTGAAGTGTGGGTCAGCCAAGACTCCGATGTGGGCGGAAATTCCCGAACCCATTCAGTGCCGGTCAGCGTTGGGCTTGGCTTCGCCATCCCCAAGTCGGGGTTACCAAGCGTGCCCAAGGCCCTGGCATAATTGCCGGCCGGTCCGGAGAAACGTGACCATTGTTGCAAGGGCCTGTGTTGAGAGAGGTTATGGCAGGACCCATAAGCAGAGACCTCCCTGGTCCAAAGCTTGTGCGGGGTTTTCAACAAATTTGTCCACCTAAGGGGCCCATTGCAAAGGGCTGCTTTTCCGTGCCCAAGACCTAAATGCACTTCTCTCAGATGCCGCAGGGTCCTCGGAAACTGGAGTCGGAACCAAACCACACAGAGAAATATTCAACTCCGTGGTGCTGTCTTACACATTCTATGGTCCCCTTAAGGTGGAATAGAAGTCCTGGCCCAGAGAGTGCTCCCAGCTTCGCGCGCGAGAGCACTAGCTCCCCTCACGCGCTTTCCAGAGTAACTCCACCTAGACTCATTAAAAGCACCAATAATAATTCTACAACAATTTTAAAAAACCGTTGAAGGTCTTCTTCCTCCTAAACCAGTTTGTTTAGTGAACCTCCCTTTGGCCTAAAGGCTTTTTGGAGGCACTTGTCAAGGGGTTTGGTTAAAATACTTTTGGTCTATTGGACCAACGGGAGGAGTGGGTAGGAGGTGGTGTGGAAATCGGTTGGTATTGGTATTGAAACTGAATCGTTTCAATGCCTCTTGCTCACCTTCCCTTTCCCACCCATCGCCACCAAGTCCATACGCCGCCGCATTCCAAGAAAAAAAAAAAAAAAAAAAGACAGGGCCTCTTAAAGAGCTGAGACCGCCCAGACGCGTAGCTCCTCCGGGTTTGAAGCAGAAGCGGCCCCATTAGCACTGCTTTCCCAGTTAACAGCTGCCAACGTATCCGGCTTCTTGGGCTTCAGATTAATGTGGATCTTCCACGTAAACGATTTACGGATGAAATAAAAGCCCTTTAGAGCAATACTTCCTTTCAAGTTCTTAAGATGCCTCTAAATCTTTCTAGTAGTGAGTGGCTGGCGTGGGGGCGGGGTAAAGACCGGGTGTGGGGCGGGTGCCCGGGGAGGGTGCCAAGAAAGGGAAGTGGAGGGTTAACTGCTTTGCGATCTCACCAACCTCTTTCCAAATGCCAGTCCACTGTTGTAGCGACAATATTTCTGGGTGTTGGGGCCTTGTCTCTTCTGTCATTTGTCTGAAATGGAACTATCTAACCCAGGCCTGGAGGAGCCCAGCCTGAGTAAGTGGGAAAGATGGGGGTGGGGTGGGGGCGGAGGGGGCCCCGGGGTGGAGTTAGTCGCCTGCTTATTTTCATATTCATTAGAACTGGGAGGTTGCCCAAGGAGCCCAGCTGAGTTTCAAGATATAAAAGCAACTTCGGGTGCCCCCTTTCCAGCCCGTTCGTATTGAAGGGCTCGAAGTCGGGCAGCTCCCGGTGTTGCAGTGCTTGCTTCCCCTTCCCTCCTCTCTGGCCCTCCCTCCTCCCGCCCACTCGCTCCCTCCCCCAGTGCTCTCCAGCCCCTGCGCCCCGAGAACTCCGAAACAGCCTTCCAGGATTATGGAGTATCTGAGCGAGAAGTTTGCCCTTAAGAGCCCGCCAAGTAAAAACAGTGACTTTTACATGGGCGCAGGAGGCGCGTTGGAGCACGTTATGGAGACGCTGGACAATGAGTCCTTTTACAGCAAAGCGTCGGCAGGCAAATGCGTGCAGGCCTTTGGGCCCCTGCCGCGAGCCGAGCATCACGTGCGCCTGGAGAGGACTTCACCCTGTCAGGACAGCGGCGGTGAGTAGTCAGCGCCCCAGCTCCAGCCCCGGCAGCGGCATCCTTCCGCAAATCTGAGATGTGGGATCCTTCAGGATAGGCAGAGAGCGAAGGAAGAAAAGAAACACAGAAAGAGCGAGCTGAGAGTTAAGGAAGGCAGCGGAACTGTGCGCGCTTTAGGGAGCGGTGTTACCGCTGCAGCGGACTTCTGCTGGGCAAAGGAGTTGTTGAGAACCCGGTTACCTCCGCGTGATTCTCTTTTCACCGTTGGGTAGTGTACCTTATAGGTTAGGGAGTCTCTAACCAGGATCCTAACGTAAACTGACCGGGCGCTAAATAAAGCATAATTGAGTCAAGATAGCGCGCTTTCTCTATGGGCCAGCCGCGATGCTGGGAGGGAGGAGATGAAATCGATCACAGCTCCTTCGAAGACGTCACTATCGTCAGGGGTGAAAATAAGAGATCTTTGAGCTCCTTTAGGTGAAAAACTTTTTATTGTCCAAGACATGGCGATTTTTTTTCATTGTGAAGGTGAAGTGTTGCTAGATGCTAGATCGTGTGGATTGTGATTTCTACTTTTATGCAATATAACGTATGTAAATTTTTCTTTAATACCAAATCACTTTAAGTAGCTTGGGGCAAAGAATTACTGGTATAATTGCTTATTCTTAAGGTTTGCGTTTTCTGTTTTTCTGACTCCCCATTAAAAGTCACCTAAAAAGACTTTCGGAATGCTTCTGGGTGAAATCTTCAACTTTAAATGCCCACGTATCTTAAAGTCAAAATGTTATCAAAACAAACCATCTATCTTTTCTATCTTGTAACCCAATACAAACCTATTATTTCAGATCGCGACAGCTAAAGCAAGTTTACAATTCCAAGAGGACTTTTCCTTATCATTGTATATATTCCACAGTTAAGCTGTAAGAAGTGGGTTGCTTTAAAATAACAAACGAATTAAGTGTGGAATATTTATAACAAGCCTCCACCACCTATTTTATTGGAAGTACCCAAATCTGGCAAGACACTGGCTTTGTAGAAGGTCGCTAACTAAATACTTTGTACAGAAGCTTTAAATAAATCTCATGTTTTACTTATTTTATCCAGTGTGGCAAGTTACTCCTGACTTGTAAGGGTAAAACAAAATTAAAGTCGCAAATGATAGAGAAAATAATAAAGTCATTTCAATCATTTAAAGACATGGATTTTTTTAATTAAATTATTGACTTTCAGGTATTCATATTTCAGGTATTCATAGTTTTGGAATTATCAGATGTATAGTGAACTTATCTGACTTGACGGGACTTTAATAGTTCTGCATTGTCCCGTGTTGATGGCTAGATGGACTCACTCATATTTCAAATTGTCGGGAATCCAAAAATGAGAACAGAAATAGTTGATTTTTGATATTTTGTTAACTTTTAACCGAAAAGCACACTATAAGGATGAATTTTGACAGGAAAGTATTGAGATGAATACAGACAGCCCTCTGCTTAATTTAGGAAAGATCCTGTCTTTCTCCTGAGATGCCCTTAGCCACTCCAGGGTTTCCCCTCCCCCATCTCTAATTGCCGCAGTTCCTAGTTTAACTCTGCCCACGGAGACAAAACCATATTGTTAATCAGTCAAGGTCCTTTTTAAAATTTAATTTTAAATAACATCTTCCTTTGCATAAAAGCTATTAGGGATTTAGTTATATAGGCATTGAAGTCGAATATATTTGCATAATAAAACAATTCTTAAAATATGGGCAATAATTTAAAGAACAGAAATGAAAAAAGTATGATCATCCTTTGGAAGTTTTTGTTCTGACTGGATTGATTTTACTTTTAAAAAAATACCTACCATTTCCTTATGTGCATTCATTGTTATTTGTGTGTGTGGCATTACATGATACATTTTTGTTTTATATTGCACGCATGCAATCAAATCTGAAGAAAATAACCGAAATTAAAATGCCGCATAACATAATGCCAGACGTCACCCTTTGTAATGTCTTAATAGATGCTTTAATTTCTATATTCCTAGAAGAGACAATAAAACTTTGCCTTAAAACATATTACATGAGTGAAACAGAAAAATGAAATATTTAAGAAATAGCCACAAGATGAGTTTTTAAGGTAGATGTTTACTTAAATATTATTCTTTTCAATAGAGAATATTTTAATCAATTGATAAAAATTTTATTTTCTTCAATTTAGTAGATTGCTTTTTGAAAGAAAGTTATGAGTATCCAGTCTTAAGAAAGTATCATGTCTTAAGAAAGACATGAGTATCCAGTTGAACTATCCAAAATGCCCTCTTCAAAACTACAGGCAATAAGTTTTGTGTGGAGGGGAAAGTAATGTGTGGAAATAGGTATGCACATATTTATTTTAAATCGAAATATCTTTTTTGAACTTTAAAAATGGCTTAATTTTATCTTTTTTGAAAAACATGACATTCCAAGTTTGGTTCACTTTTCAAAAATCGTGGTCCCGTAGCTTTATTTTTTTTTTTTTAAGTCTAGAGCATCATTCAATTTGATTACATTAATTTGATTATATATTATGTGCATGAACCTTACATTAACCTTATAAAATACAACTGTGGATTACCATAAATTATTAATTCAGTGTTCACATTTTAAAATGATTTTTAAACCTGTTCCACAGCGAATTAATAATTTCACATAATGTGATGATCAAATTAATACTGCCACAATAAATTAACAGACCTACATCCTGATGCTCTAAATTGCTTGGACTTAATTTTTTCATCGAGGTGTGTTTCACAATCCTGAGAACTGCTATTTTCCCCTCTGGGTACAGTGAACTATGGGATCACCAAAGTAGAAGGACAGCCCCTTCATACCGAACTGAATAGAGCTATGGACAACTGCAGCAATCTCCGGATGTCTCCCGTGAAAGGGATGCCAGAGAAGGGAGAACTGGATGAACTTGGGGATAAATGTGACAGCAATGTGTCTAGCAGTAAAAAGAGGAGACACAGAACCACCTTCACCAGTTTGCAGCTGGAGGAGCTGGAGAAGGTCTTTCAGAAAACCCATTACCCGGATGTATACGTCAGAGAACAGCTTGCTCTGAGAACGGAACTCACTGAAGCCAGAGTACAGGTAGGAGCCAATCCGAGGCATTGTTGAGGTGGGAATCAAAAGAGGAATAGCTTGAGAATAATTGCATTTTGTCACAAAGGAAGAAACTGATTATGGAGCTGAAGACATAGAACAATGTAATATGTAGGTCCATTAAAAAACCCTTTTTACTTGCAAAAAAATTTGACAACTAAAAACACAAGAAAACCAGTTATTACACAGGCATAAAAATTAACACTCACTTAAAGGAACAGAATTTTATAACGTTTCTCTGATGTGAAAACATAAATTTTAAAGGTCATAAGCCAGAATTTTAGCTTTAGGTGATCAATATATTAAATTTTGTTTTTATCAGCTGCTGAGATTTCTTTTAGATTATATATCAAGGACTTGTGAATTATTTTTATAATTGCCCATAAATCTATAGTTTTTCATGGGTTGGGTTTATAATAAAAGAAAAAAATGAAACAATCCCATGAACTTCCAATTCTTATGTAAATATACCATATTTTGACTGACATAATGAAGGAAATATAAGAAGTCATTTACCATTTTTTTTTGCCTCAGTAGTTGTCAATACATAATAAGGTGTTCTGATTACTGAAATTTAGATAATTACATAGTTTTTACAGAGTAAATAGTATGTACTTAAAGTGAATTTGTGTGCATACACAATTATTTCAAATTTTCAAAGCAGATGATTCAATGTGCTTGAATTTTTTAATAATTTGAAGTAGAAAAATTATACTAGATGAAAATTTGACCCTCAGTAAGTATTTTATTTTGGCTAGATTTGACATTCTCAAATTACATTTTATTGGTTCCCAAGTAATAAGAGCTTAAAATGAATCAGTATTTCAGGAGAATGGCCTTTTCCTTTGTGTATATTTTTACTTTAATTAGGAAAATAGTGTATTCTTCAATTCTGATAAGCCACTAGAATGGAAATATGAATAGTGAAAAATGTTGTTCTGAGTGCAGTGAAGTAAATGGAAATTTTAGGATTAAGCCATTGTAAGGCTCCATACATCATTAAAGACAACATCTGGTGGTGCAGGGATAACAAGCAGCAGATTTTTGCTTGAGTTTGTGGAAGCAAATGGTTATTTTATCTTAGTTCAGGAAGTAAATATATAGAAAGTTGTGCTAACGAAGGATTTTAGAATTATCAAGTATTAACACCAGGCCCGTATGTGTTTTTTGGTCTTGTGTCATATATATTTAAATTAGTTATACTTGTAACCATAGAAAAATGTGTTTACATACAGAATGATCAGCTGTGTAAAATACACGTTTTCCCTTTAAGTCCTGATTAATTTTTCTCTGAGAACATGTACAGGGAGCCAACCTGAACCTAATTTACTCAGGTTGTTCCCTTTCCTGCTTTTCACATTAGAGTGGTAATTGGCACCCACATAAAGGAGAGCACCAAGGTCTTTTTGACAATGGGAAAACAAAACCCAAGAAAACCCTCATTACTAAATCCCTTTAGTATGTTCTTGGTGGCTGTTTGTAGAGACAGAAAGAAAAATTTGTTTTGTTTTGTTTTATTATCTCAAGCTCTGGGCATAATGGATAATATACATTGTGCTAAGTACCCATACTAAACAGGTAGCTTTTTAATCTTGTTTTAATTGCTGAAAACTCATTAATATGCCCTCTTAAATTTTCAATATATACTTGAATATCATATTGAGTATTAATAGGTAACCAAAGTTGTGAAGGTATAAAGATATAGATTAGAATTGAGTATGAAAGAGAATATGAACTTTTCAACTAAATTTTACTGAGTTTTGATACCTTGCATTTTTGTATTTAATTTCCAGTTTCTTTCCTGAATATGTTATATTTTGCATATAGTTGTGTGAAGATGAAGGAAATTCCTGAAAGCTTCTTGTATAATGTTTACTCAAAAATATCAGTTTTCCTATTGGATACAATTTTCTGTATCTCTCTGGCATACATTAAAATATTAAAATAAAGATTTTCTGAGAGCTAGAAATGTGAATTAATAAATCTTCTTAGGAAGGTGGTTCATTGGCTAAATATTTCTAATATAGAATTAGAGAAATTATGGAAGACATAGTAACTTGACAAAGGCCACACTGACTCACTGAACTTCTTGACACTTGGTTCTATACACCCTATTTATTTTATTATTTATATTACCTGTAAGTGTTTTAAATTGGAGATATGATTGTGAAAATATTGGACCTTTTTTATGAGGGAAAATAAATGGTAGAGTTTATGCAATAAGTACATTTATATATTTTAAAATGACATTTCAACTTTAGATGATTCTATTTTACCTGTAGTCCTTAGCATGTTCAATGTAATATCTTCTATTTTTCTATATTGAAATATTCAAGACATTTCCACTACTGCCATATATTTTAGGTGCAATCTTTAAATTTTATATTATCATCTAAGTGTAAGTACAACTCAGAACAGTCTTCATTTTGTGATGTTTTAGAGATAATTTTAAAATAGATATTTATTTGAATATATCTATTTAATTTAGATATTTATCTATTTAATATAGTTATTTATTTAATATAGATATTTAATATAGATATCTATTTAAATATAGGTTTAAATAGATTGGCTGAGCTTATTTATTGCATACCCAAACTAAAAAGCTATAATTATCCCCCAGATGTCAGTATTCTCCTGGAAGCAGATTGTCCATGATAAGGTGGAAACAAAGAATCTTCAAGATCATATGATCTAATTCCTTTTCATTTTCTAGAAATAAGGAAACAGAGACACTAACATATCAAATAAACTTGCTGAAAGTCTCATGGTTCTTTTTTATTAAATTATATTTCCTCACCCACACACTACTTATCATGTCAGGGTATGAGAGAAAGTAAAATCTGTGTATCCTTCTGTGACATAAAGAAATGCCTTTTAAAGGGATTTTATTGATGTGGTTTTCCTTTCTGGTTTAAAATTTTTTAATATCAAATTTGCTTTACCAAATATTCCTTATATGAAATTTCACTTTTTTAAAAAAATTAGGTTTGGTTTCAAAATCGAAGGGCCAAGTGGAGAAAAAGGGAACGTTATGGCCAAATACAGCAAGCTAAAAGCCATTTTGCTGCGACCTACGATATATCAGTTTTGCCAAGGACTGACAGCTACCCACAGGTATGGTAAACTACTTAAGATGTGATCAAGAAAAGTAGATGTTATAAATTCTTCAAAGGATGAACATTGGCTTTACTATACCTAATACAATAGTCAATAATGACAGTTTAACTTCCAGATAACTTTTTCATATTTGTTAAAATTTGTTTTTATTAAAAGATTTATTTTGTGATTTTCTTTCAGTCAGTCACATAAAAATATTTCATAATCTCTTCCTTCTAGATTTTTTATACATGAATAAATGAAATATTATTTAATGATATAAGCCTTTTAATTTTACTCTACATTTAATTATTCAGGCTTTATTCCTTGCTGATTTTTTAAAAAACAAATAGTGTTGCCATCATTCAATCAGGGTTGCTACTGTTTCATGGACTATGCTGAAACCTAGTGTCAAATTTGACCTTTTAAGTCCTTCATTCCACTTAAAAGTCTCTCTTTTCTATGTTTTTAAAAAAGATTTAATACTTTCTATTGTGTTAAGGACTCATATAATCCTTTATGATTTATAACCAAAATTTTCAGAGATTAATCATGCATAGAAACACTTGCCTTCATCATGAGATATCTTTTACCTTATTTCAGAAACATTAGTATTTATTTTTCTTCTTATTTTCCTCTTAATTAAGGAGTATATTTTCTTCTTTTTCGTACCTTGTGCTATATTCATGTAAATGTATTTCATCTTTCTAATGTATTTCATATTATACTATTTTTCCTAATACTAATTAATGATATTCAGAACTTTATTTTGATATATGATTAGGAACATGTGTATTATAAGGAACAAGCCATGCTTTATTTCATTACTTGGTGATATGCATTGTAAGGGACCTCTGTGAAAAAATGACACATATACTAAAGGGATACTATGATTATTAAGTGACTAAGTCATCCAGCCCTTTATAGAAGGGTTTTCGTTTCCTACAAAGGTGAATTCATACCCTGTGAGTGTGAATTTAGTCCTTTAAAGTGCCTTCCTAGTGTTCTTGTCTTTTATGTTCCTTAAAAATTCCATTTTGGGAACTTCACTCCTCCAGACCAATTCACCAAATTTACTAAAGGAATACTATATGTTATAAATGCCTCAGAGAACACCTTGTTCAACCCCCTCATTTTAAATATTAGGGTAACAGTTCAAGTTGAGTTAAGGAATTGGTCTGTGATTGCATCAGTGGCTCCTTCAGGGACAGTTTCTGAAGAGCAGCCTGTCCAAGTGTTGTGGAAACCACTTCAGTACATATCCCATGTCTGTCAAAAGAAGTGTCTCATTTCTCTTTTACAATTTATCTTAAGGAATGAATATACTTCTGGTAACTAATCATCATAGGGCTAAGGAAGTTTTGTTCACCACATATTGCATGTCTTAGTTGAGTTTTAAATCAAATGCTCCATGGCTGTTACTCTTCTGGGCCACAAGCTCCGTGAGGACAGGGACTACAGCATCTTACAGTTGTTGACACCACAATGACCCTCACTCTACGTCGAGGCACTGTTCTAAACATGTCATATATTAATTTATTTAATCCTCCCAACAACATTATGAGACAGGTATTGATTAAATATCTGTTTTTCAGTTGAGGAAACTGAGGCACAGAGAGGGGAGGTATGAACTTACTTCTCTAGTGATGAACCCAGATGTGACCAGAGTCAACTTTGCCTGCCAAGAGCAAGACCTTAATCCATACACTAAACTATCTCTCCCAGTGAATATATTTAAATGTTTGAATGATTAATAAATTTATACCAAAAAAAAGCCTAAGGCTTTGAATTGCATTGTTCAAGTCTGCAATTTAGTTCAAAGGAGCAGGAAATGTACCTACAAACAGTGAAATAATAATAAAAAAAATTCAGATAGACTTTATCATTTTTAACAATGGACTGTGATGACTTTAGAAATAGTAAGGTAACAAACTATGAACTCTTACCATATGGCCTATAATGAGAAGTTTATTGCACTATGATAGATCTTTTTTCTTTTCCTTTTTCTTGCATCTTATTTTTTCAATCTTTATTCCTTTCTGTTTAAATTGCATTTCTATTTTTCACTTCTGTCGTCCTGGCTGTTGGTTGTTTTAGCTCTGATTCCTTTCTTTAGTGTTTTATAAAGCATTTAGAGTTGAGTCTGGCACCAATTATAATGTGCATAAGGGCTTAATGTACTCTGACTGGTCATCCCCTTTTCTTGGATTTTTTCCCATGATGTTATTGTGCCTCAGAGTTTTAGATATCAGTTAACAAATGAAGGTGACCCAGTATCTAAGGAAAGAAGGGAACTAGTACATCAAATTAGATATTTGATAGTCTTTTTACTACATCAGGGATTAATTTAAAAATTTCTGTGCACAAATCATGGGAATTTTGCAACACTTCTCCTGTGTCTTCTCCATACTTTGTGGATATTGGTTGTACAGAAGTATGGGAACATGGGGGAATTATGTTGAATTTATTTTGACAGTAACATTCATGAATAATAAAAAAATATAGCTGCAAAATTCATGCTATATTCTTGTATTGGTAAGTCATTTAGTGTTTGGTTGCATCTACCTCTTCTCTATAAATTTTGGATAAAGCCAGAGGAAATTTCTCTTTTAAGTTAAAAGTATGTGGTAGATTTTTAGTTTAGTTGAAAAAAAGTAATTATGTGAAGCTTCAGCCTACAGGAATTTTTTTTTTATCATTAGGCTTGAAAAATAGAAACTTATAATGGGAGAAATAGGAATGCAAATAGAATCCAACAACTAAATGCAAAAAAACATTGAGTTTGGTTACTGTTACTAATTACAGAAGAAAATTATTAACTGCAGAAAAGTTGGAAACTAGAAAAAAAAGTTGGAAACTAGAAAACGTTGGAGGCAAGACAGCAATAAAGAATTAACAATTTGGCTGGAAAGCAAAAACATACACAGAAATACATGAAAAACAGAGATGGTTTAGAAAATGGTCGCCTCAAGTCTGCTCAGTGTGGATAATCATTGTATCCAACATTCAGAATTCTATATATAAAATGTAATGTGTTTATTTAGGAATAGTAATGAATGCTTACTGAAATGTTTTAAATGCTTTGTTTCAAATGGTTTTTATTATACTGCAGTAACAAAAGCCATAGCAGTAAAAATAGTAACTAACAATTGGGGGTTTATTTTAAGTCAGGCATTGTACATCCTTCTTATAACCATTAACTCACTTAATTTGAGGCCAGATTTTCTGGATTCAGAAGTCCAGGGCTCTTTTTGTCACATTACCTTCTTAATTCATCAACTTAATAGAATTGTTCAATTTTGACACTAAAAAATTACATCACTTTGGACACCAAAAATGCTTCCATTTACAAAATTTATAAAATAATTATTTAAACTATTTAAAAAGTCTTGACACCCTCACACCTCTTAGAATGATTTTGATACTTTTCTTAAGCCTGCTTTCTCTGATAGCAAAGAAATAAGAAAATGAGAGTTGTGGCACCCACAATAACAAACTTTGATGTAGTATATTTTTATGTAATGAATATGGTAGATGAATAAAGAACAGTTCTTTATTTTAACCCACAATATCAATTACCATTTGGTGAGATTAGTTAAATTACAATATCTGATGTTCTAGTTGCAGCATTTTTAAAAACATCGTAGTTGCTTGTGCTGAGCCTGTCTCCTTTAACTTTATCCCTTCCCCTCACCTAAAACATAGTTTTGCCTTGAAGCTTCTACATCCTCCTTCCATCAGCACATAATTTTCTCATGGTCTCTGTGGTGGGTTGTGTAAAAGATCTGCCCCCAATTTACAATGTAAAGTCTTAAAATATGTACCACTTCTTATCACCTTTGTATTACTACAGTATCAAGTAAGTTACATAGTCACCAAATAGATATGAATTAAAATACTGACTTACTTCAATAGTTCTTTGGTAGTACCTTATTAAAAAAATAATCAATTTTCAATGAAACAGGTTGTTTCTGAATCTCTGTTAGTAACCAGCTCTGTGGTCCTAAGCAATTAAATTTCCCTCAATTTTCTTCTCTAACAGACTAACAAGATTTTGCAGACCCCTTTCAGCTTAGCTTTTTCTCTTCCACCACTATTTGTATTTATCAACAAATATTTGCTAGGTACTGGTTTAGGCATAGTGGAATAGTTACATTATAGACAGAATACAAACTAAGTAATGATTGTACTAAATTCGGAAAGCACTTATTGGTGCAAACTAATCAAAGACCAAAATAATTTTGACCTTGAATTTAAAAAGCAAGCAACCTATGAACTTTAAAAACTCATTTATAATTTAGCAAAATCAAAGCATTTTTAAATTCATTTTTTGGTGAATAAGATATTCTTAAATGTTTTCAGGAAGCTTGTGTCCAGCCTTCATTCTTACAAGGAATGTTATTTTCATGTTCTTGCTTTGGTTTGGATTATATAAGCATCAGCTTTATTATGTACTAGCTAGATGACTTTAGCTCAGTCCCTTGATTTCCTTGCTCTTCAGATTGCTTAATTGTCAAATGGAGATATTGTTGGTGCTAGTGTTGGAGGTGTTGGTAATAAAGATGATGAGGATGATGGTAATTTATTTATTTTGTTAATTGTGAAGATTAAATAGATTTCTGAATTGAAAAGTCCTGTGTTTACAGTCTATGAAGCTGAATCCAAGAATCTGAGGAGAGGTAGGGGTTAATGTAAGGAATATGAGCATCAGAGAGTCATGGGTTCAAACCTAACTTTGCCACTTAATAGCTTTTAGACTTTGGCAAATGAATTAATATATAGGATCATTTTCCCTCACTTATAAAATAAGGAGAAAAGTTCATATAATGTTTGTGCTGAACACAATAGTTCATGCAAAGTCCTCAGAACATTGTCTAGTACATAGTTTTTGATAAATGTGGAGATTACATAGTATCTGTTAGTCAATGTTAATTTTGTTCTAAAGTACCTACCTTTCAAGGTAAATAAACCATTTGAGTGTTCTCTTATACTGTAGTATTTAAGATAATCCAAGCTGTGAATAAATTTAATTTTCAAGGATCTAGGGAATGATTAAATTCAGTTAAATATACTTGGCAGGTTAAAGTAGGAAAACAAAATAGTCACTTTAGGATATCTATTGTATTTTTTCTGCTCAGAATTATTTATTTTTTTTCAAAGTTTTTGGAAGAAAAGTTGAAGTTCTTTTTCTCACTTAAATTATGAATGAAGACAGTATATAGTAAGAATCATCACTAAATACATGTTTACCAAATGTGCAAAGAGACACACACTATGTCTTGAAACTGTGGTTGTAATCATGCCTTTATAAGAATATGCCACCACGAACTTGAAAATACCAAGAGGTGAATTCAAGTTGTAGGTAATTTATTGTCATTGGAAAAATTGAAAACAGATTAAAGCTATGTAGTGTTTCTAGTTTGTGAAATTCTGTTTTAAATACTGTAATTAAATGATTTTCTAAAATGAAAATTTAAAGTTTCATTTTATAGTGATTGTGAAGATAATTGGTCATCCCACCTTTTTTCCCTCACTAGTTTCTCTTCTAATCTCAAAGTTTATCTTCACTTAAACTGAACAAGAAATAGGAAAATTGTTATCTTCAGCTAGTGTGGTATAGCAATTTAGTAACATTTGGAGCAATTCTTACCTTTGAAGAAAATATCACATTTTTATCAGTTATTTCTATTTTTTCTCAAATACTCAAACAAACCAAAATTGTTTAAAATGTTAATAATATACCTGTAATTAGTATCTTGTGTAAAGAATGTTCTTATGTCTATGAAACAACCAATGAGAAAGTCATATAATTATACAGCAAAAATTCTCTTAAAGTACAGAAGGGACAAAAATTTTATCTTCATGAGGTCAACAAATCATATTGAGATTGCACAATTTGTCACTAATTATAAATACAAATAATTAAAGTCATAGAAAAGTGATATTCTATATTATTCAAATAAATATAGTTTTCACAATAGGTAAAGCTGTTGATTTAATTAAATATTAATACATATCTTATAAGTATGTATAAAATATTTCATAAATTACATAAATATATTAAAATAAATTTGAGTATAACTTGAATGATTTTGACAGTATCTATTAGGTAAGAATGCAGCTAATTACACTAAATATTTAAAAAATTTTTATTGAAATATTTAACATAAAAACTTTAAATAGATAAAGAATATCATCCTAAAGAAGTGAATTACATTCATCTTTTGGATTATGAAGATAGTTACACTTATTTTTTAATAAATATAACATTTTAATTTAACATGATTTAATGAGTACACTACAGTGTTTTTTGCTTTTAATAGGTAATGACTGTTAAAGTATTGAATTTAATTAAATTTATCACAAGTATTTGTAAGAGAAAAGTAAATCAATGAACTGAATAGATGATCAAAATAAATTAGAAAAGGTATGATAATAAATTACCCCAGAATTCCATTGCCCACTTACACATATAAAATCTATTTCATAAGAGAATACAGAAGAACTCGGTGGAAAATAAAGTCATTAAAGAGTGTCAAGTCTAGGAGAACAGATCTGTGAGTTCAGATCTATAGTTTATACCCTTATTGTCAGTATAAACCTTACATTATGTTTTAACCAAAAATTTTATGTATGCCATATTTAGTTTTTGTTTTCATTTTTATTTTATGAAAAAGGTTCTGCTATGTAGTTCAGGCTGTTCTTGAACTTATTCATTAAGCCTTGTATTTGCACAGATTTTCTTTAAGTGGATATTAAACAGGTAAAAGTTTGTACAAATTCACAGTTGATTTTTAAATTCACAAAAATAAAATTACAATTTTGTTTTCTATATAAATCAAAAATGGCTGAAATCAATAGCTTTACTCAGGATTTCAATTCAAACCAATGTATGATTTCAAGTGGGAATTTCTAAGATTAAAAAAAGCTGATGCAAATTAAGTATTTGCATATCTGATTTATATTGTAAGTGGTAAATTTACAAGAAAAACTTTATTCAAAAATTTATAGTTTTATCTTTATTATAATTATGAACTTATTTTATTAGATTGTGTCATTAAAATGAATCAAACACTGACAAATCTGCAAAAGGTAGTGTGAGCACATTAAAATACATGAAAAATAGTGTAAGAAAATACAACATAGAACATTGTTGCTTGATAATAGAATAGCCCTCATTTTATTCCCTCTTTATTTTATTGATTTGAAAAGGTACATTTTCAAAACATATGGTGAGATTGCCCATAAATACTTGTTAATGATCACAATTAGTTTAACAGTTAAGAATAAAATCAACTCTAAATGTCTTTATGTTCTTACATCTTTGACTTGGAGCATCTTCCTAAATATTATTTGAACAATAAAATTTAAACATGTTCATATGATGTTATTTTGAAATATTTAGGCAGTAACTTTTTTTATGAAACTTAGAGCTTTTGTTTGCATTAACAGAAGAGGTACAATTTTATTGTTCGGTTAAGCAGTTATCTTCCTATATTATCAGCCTCCTATAACTACTGTATCTAATAGTGATTTTTATAAATGGAAATGGCATTCTTGTTCCAAGTCCCTGTACACATTTCTAAGATGGAATTGTGTCAAAAATAAAATTTAACATGTTAATTTATATTTAATATATGATCATTTTCTAATGAATAAGTAATTTATAATCATTTCAGTTTTGTAATACTATGTACTGAAAAATATGTCTTGGGAATTTTTGAGATGTAAATTGATTCTAAAATATTCTTTTACTTTATATATCATCTTAGACATTTTTGATAAAATTAAGACCTAATAAATTGGTAATATTGAGATACTCTCACTTTTATCTCAGATAGTACTAAAAAACATTCTCTCTTTTCAATAATTAATTCAAGTTCAAAAATTTGTTTTCAGGCAAATCTAGTATGTTAGTCACTGGTAGAAAATTCACTATATAAAGATATACTGTTTCTTCTTGCCACTAACTTATTGATGCAATAATTAGAAAAGTTAATGGTACCTTAAAGTTAGCCAACAGCTAAAATTATTTGCAAGTTTCTAAGCATGTAACTCATTAATATTTTGTCACTCTAAAATTTACAGGAAAAGATATTAATAAAGTATATAATAATGTTTTTAAATATTAAACGTCTTTTGTAGAAATTGATGTTTTCAATTTTAAGAGGTCATGTGAATAAATTACATAGTGATAATGTGCTAATAAATTTATATAGTAAGCATTAAAATATGCATAGTAGTCAATAAGTGTAAACATCTGTCAAAGAGGAAAAATCAAAAGGAACTTTTGGATTAGTGTATAAAAAGTATTGCTGTAACATCACCACAAGTACCTCTTTGTAAGCCCCTCATTGCTGTCTTTTAGAATAAGCTTTAATTTAACTCCCTCAGGGAAATGTGAGAGCTTGTGATGTCAGAGTAGCATGAATGTTCACATGATGTGTGTGTGTGTGCCTATAAATATTATAGATGTTAGTGGCAGGAGGTAGGCGCAGTCTGCAGAGAAGTAGTACTAAGCCTACTTTGGTAGAAAAATGTGATTAATTAGTTGTTTTGGAGATGCTTAAAAGTGAGGGAAAGTTGTTACTAAGTATTTTCATGTTCAGTATTTCAGTTAAATTCAAAAGCCCTGTATCTTCTGAATGGTACTCTCATTAGGATACAGAATAGAAAATGCTATTGTGAAGCTGATTTTTGTTTACACCATGTTACTTTGTAGTTAAGAAAAAGACCAACAAACTTGTGTTTATTTTAAAAGGTTTTAAAAAAATATTAAAGGGCTGGGATTGTGGCTCAGTGGTAGAGCACTCGCCTCGCATGCGTGAGGCCCTGGGTTCGATCCTCAGCACCACATACAAACCAATAAAATAAAGACATTGTGTCCATCTACAACTAAAAAAAAAAATTAAAAAAAAAAAGTATAAAAAGGGCTGACAATGTCACTCAATGCTAGAGCACCCCTGGGTTCAATCTCCAGTGGCGGGGGGGAAAATATTAAAGATTGCTCACTACAATAAAGTAAGCAAATGTATTAGAAATATGCATCAAGTTCTATATTTTAAGATCTATTTTGCAGTTTTAATTACAAAGAATATATCTATATCAAGTTGCTAAAGTGAATGAGCCATACAATTTTCTATCCATGATTTACCATACTTCAATTCATTACAAGTGTATATCTGTAGTTAAGAACTCTAAGTATGTAGGAATATATTTATTTACCTCTCTCCTCTTTATTGCTTCTAATCTCTTGGAAGAAAAACAAATGCTAAGTGAATTCAGTTCCAGTTTGGGAAGAATCAGACAAAACAACTTTCCTTCATAATTCCAAAGTCATGGGCTAATTAAGTGTTAACTTTTTATTTGATTAGGAAAACATTCAGGGGCGCATGTTCAAAGTGGAGTGGAATAAGACTGCCGAGCTTCCATTCATGCTAATGGGAGGCATTTGGCTAAGTTCCCTGGATAATGCTTTGAACATGCCCCTAGAACTTTTAAAAAATGTTGTGGGGGCACATTAAAACATGGAGTGTTTGTAGTTTCTCCACTCCTTTTAAACACAATAAAGAAAAAACATGTAAAGGGCATCATTTTTTAAAAACTCAAGTAGGGTGTGAGCATTATTTAACAGTGTTTCTGGCTGTAAAGCCCTCAGAATTGTACAACTTGAGAGGCAAAAAAAACTAAAAAACAAAAAACCCACTCAAAAAATCATTTGATACTGGGTACTATAATTGTAATGTCTACAAAATAGCCCCTCAAAGAAGAATTATCCTAATTATAAAGAAAAAAAATTCTTTGTTCCAAAATGTAATAACAAATATAGTATTTCTTTTCTTTCTTTTCTTTTTTTTTTTCCTTTTGCTGGTTCTGGATATCAAGCCAAGGGCCTCACACATGCTAGGCAAGCACTCTACCACAGAGCTACACTTACAACCTCTAGTATTTTTTTTTTAATGAGTCAGAGGGTGCAATTTTATGGGCTTCTCTGTTGACAAATAAGTAATATGAAGTTTTAACTAATGCAACTTGTAGATGCCAGCACACAATTTAAAATTATCATATATATAAGAATAGAATTGGTATATGGATGGAAGAGAGTAGAGAGAGCCTACTTCACAGCAGTAGATTTAATCAACTATAACTTTGTTGTTTAGTCAAAGATTGCTTTCAAATTTTACCAGGAGTAGATAGTCTACAGAAAAGATGATACCTGCCCTACAGAGGCCAGACAATACCTAGGATATGATCATCTGTTGTAAATGCCATGCATTGGTAAGAGTGAAGGTTTTTGGAAACTCAAGTGTAGACAGAGGAACACAAGAATGGCACAGAGTTTAAAAGCCAGCTTATATGAAGAAAAATCAAAAAGACTGCAGATATTACCTGGAGGAGATATGGAGATTGTGTCATAATTGCCTGTTGACATTTTAAGATTTTCACATGTAAGAGATTGAATACTCATTCTGTATTATTTTAGGAAGCATAAATAGAAGTCTTAAGTAGAAGAAGATAGTCTACCTTTACAGAGATTTCCAAAAGATGGATTTTTATTTTTAAGCAGCAGAGTTTCTTATTATAGGAAATGAACAAAATCAAAGGTATATGGAGAATTTTTGCATCTGAGAAGAAACTGGACTATAGTAGTGTTTCCTAATTTCAGTTGATTTTTAGAATTGCACTGCATTGTTGTTATTACCATTATTTTAATGCTGATACCACATGCCATGATTTGTGATTCAGAATTTCCAGGGAAATGCATCTATGATAGAGAATAAATTTTAATAGAAGAAATAAAACCTTTTTAGGTAAAATACAGATATCAAGGTCTAGGAATGTAAATATGATTTCTGTTAAGGTGAAGGAGTATGGTAACTTTAGAGTTCAATTATAAAATTTTGATTATATCTGCAAATGAATCTGCCAAAATTTCATTTTATTAGGGATTTTTCAATTATTCAATACATTTTATTAAGGATGTATCATGATGTATCAGGACTCAGGATGGAAGAAACAAATATTATCAATAATCATGAGTTTGCTTTCAGATAATAGAGCCTATGGATCACTACAAAGTTGAGATTATGAATAGGTAAATAAGCAATTGCAACTCCTAAACTAGTTATGTTATTATAGTATTTCTTCAGATTTCCTAGGTTCAGATTTGACCACTGTTGGAGTTATGCAATCTTGAGTGAGGTCTTCACCTCTCTGTTCTATAGCTGTAGTAACTTCTACAAAATGGGGATAGTAAAATCATCCATCTTTTATAATGTGTTGAAACAATTAAGAGTTCATAAACCATCCCTGGCACAGGTGATTAATTGATGACCATTAGCTATCATGTGCATAATACTGATCTTCATCATCAAATGTTTTAACATCCAGAAGAAGTGTTTCAGAAAAAGTGAAATTACAAGTCACTGGAGATAATTATGTTTTGTGATGTTCATCTAAACTCTTGATATGGAAACCTACTAGGTCCTCAGAGTTAAATGAAGACATTCCAGAAGTTTAAAAATTAAAGTCAGACTGACTGACAGGATGGGGTGGGAAGGAAAGAGATAGACATCCTGGAAACAAACTATATCAGGAAAAATGTGTGAGCATATCTCTACACAAATGAGGTATTCAAAATATTCAAGGCATTCAAAATATCTGGGTATCCTCTGAAGCCCAAGTGAAACATTATTATGATAATTTGCTCTGATCAGAAAATGTCTATGTGTTAGAAATTATTTCATCAGAAGAGTTGAACTTGCTTGATCATGTCCAGATAAGAAGTTTTGATAAAATAAATCTATTTTCTTCTTACTTATTTCAATATAATAGACTTTAGAGCATTTTTTTCCAATTTACATGGAAACTGATGTTAATTTTTTGAGAGAGAAAATAGTACCTTAATTTACATTCATAGATTACTTTTCTTGCTTTTACAAAACCCTCTTATTTCTACTTTTTTACCTACTTAGTAAACATATATTTTTATATGTGGGGTATAAGTAGATTATTTTAACAAATTCTAGCAGAATTATATATGAACTGAGAAATTCTTTAACAAAATGTAAGCCATTTCTCTCTATCACTATCTTGCTTTTCATTTGTTTTTACAAAAATATGCCAGCACGTTCACTTTCTTTCTGAAAGCTCTTTGTCAGACATGTGACTATGGTTTTTGCAGTGTAATACAATGTTTGATTGAATGTCAGAGAAAAATCACCCAGATTAAGTTGGAAAGGGTTAGTTTGACAGAGTAATGACAATAAGAGCCCTTTTGTTGCTTTGAGATACATCACTCAGCAGTCCCTAACACCAATAATTATATTTCAGCTAAAGTAAAATACATAAAATAAACAAAAAGTAAAACAGCATAGCCTATTATGATTTAAGAATTAATTAAATGTACAAATCATTATATATATATATGTCTAGATATAGGTAAATCTAGATATAGATACATAGGTATCTCCTCCTAATATGTTTATATTTACGTTTCTATATTTATTTTTCTATATTTTTATTTATATTTTATGTAAATATATAAATCTGTCATATATAAAAATGTTAGAAGCTTATGAATATATTTATATAAGGAACTGTTTTTCAAACAATACAAAGATAAACATCTTGCCAATCAATGAAGTCCTTGGCTAACAGTTGGAATTAGTTGCTCCAATTTTCTATTATGTTTTAAAACCTGGTTAAGATATCCTTTGTTGAGTGACAGAGTAACTTCTCTATCTGTGTGATCCACAAGATTTATGAACATATTTTCTGCTGTTAATTGAAGACAAGTTGTCATAGAAAATACAATTCAAGCTTAGGTTTTGTAAGATTACACCAGAAATTATATGTAGTTGCCTGGATCTTCATAGAAAAATAAGTAAAAGAAAACATTGTGTATGTGTTGAAATCATTGTTGATTCTATCATTATTATCTTGATTTTTAATAGATAAGAAAGCTACATATGATGAGCATGTATACTGCTGTTGCATTTTAGTTCAAATGTATTATAATCATGTTGCAGAAAGCATACAATTTGAGTTCACCTTCAAAGACTGTTATCTCTCTGTATTGCTAGACCATGCAACGTTTTCCCCATTCCTGCCATTTTTCATGATTTTCTTTGTGCTTTTCTGTAATGTATGTGCTCAGTTTTCTTGTTTAAAGTTCTTGTCTGTTTTGGATTGAGCTACTTTCTATTCAAAATTCATATTTTATTTAGTGTTTCATTTACATGCTAATACTTCTACAGAAATTTTATTTGTGGGTAATATTGTATTGAATACTTTCAGTAGAGATTTAATAATATGAACTGTGAATTTCTTTGGTGAAACTATAAAACAGCTTTCAATCTCATATTTGAGGTATATACTACTTCAATCATACTCATATGATCTTTTTCCTAATATTTGTAGTTTTTTCAGTTATGTTTCTATTACTTGTTAATGATCCATGTCTTAGAATTTTAAGTGTTTTTTCATATCACATATCTGTTTTAAATTCATATTAATTATAAATAATTGAAAAAATATTCACAGTACTTATATATTTCCTAATTTCTCAGAGCTATTTATTCAAACCTATAGGATATACAATGAGAGGGCAAGCACTTTACATAATGAATTTGATCAAAACTATCTTTACAGACCTAACAGCAGAACATCAGCAATGATTTCTTACAAAAACTGCCACAGGAATCTAACTTCAGTACCTGAAAAAATATGCAATTCTGTCATTTTGTTTAGAAAGATGAAAACTGTCTTTAAACTTAAAAGCATATTTAAACCACCTTTCTAACTACATGAATCTAAGTCATGAATCCTGACTAAATTGTCCATATGCGTTTAAAAGTCATGTTTATGAAAGGAATGCTTAAGAGATTGACAGGTTTCAGAATATTTTATGTGGTCAAGTACATGGGTTATGGTAATCTATTATAGTATATAAACTAGAAGAATCTCTCAAATAATTATTTTTCAGTTATTATTATTATTATTATTATTGTTATTATTTAGAATATAGTAACAGATGACTCAATAGGGGCAAATAATGAATAGTTAACCAAATTTAGTAAATGTAATTTAAGAAAGTAAACAAAAATGAGAAAGCATAAATGTAATATTTGTTGTCTTATATGTTCCAGATTCAGAACAATTTGTGGGCAGGAAACGCAAGTGGTGGTTCTGTGGTTACTTCATGCATGTTACCACGTGATACTTCCTCCTGTATGACACCTTATTCCCACTCGCCTCGGACAGACTCCAGTTACACGGGGTTTTCAAACCACCAGAATCAGTTCAGCCACGTGCCCCTCAACAATTTTTTCACTGACTCTCTTCTTACGGGTGCTACCAATGGACATGCATTTGAAACAAAGCCAGAGTTTGAAAGGAGGTCTTCCAGTATTGCAGTTCTTCGAATGAAAGCCAAGGAGCACACCGCCAATATTTCATGGGCCATGTAACATAATAGTACTCTTTTATTTTTCTTTTAATAGCAAGGTAAAATATTCTTATTTCTCGTATTTAAAGGATGCCACAATAAGCTGCTGTGTGTGGAATTGCTAAAGGTCAAGATATACAGTGAGACCAGCTTAAGTGAATAGTCGTTATTATTTAACATTAAAATCTAAGAATGAGCCTCTGAAAAAACTAAATAGGTTTACCATGCACCAGTCTCCACAAATGCTGTTTTAGTAGTAAGGTTTTTTTTTTTTCCCTATTGTACAAGTTGATGAAATATGGTCATGCAGTTTCTTAAAAGAATAAATGTATTAAACAAGTTCCTCTGTTATAGATTTATTTATGTTAGTTCTGTATAACAAGAAATCCCTTGTAAAATAATACCTGATAAAGGAGGAAATGCACTGGGGAAAATGTCAAGATACCAAAGCTGTCAGGTAAATACTGAACCAGGGTGTTTTGGGGAGTTAACTGTCATTTCTCCCTCTCTGGCTCCAAGAAGCAATGGGCATATCCCTTGTTGCTGAAAATTTATCTTCAAGCCTCAAATACTTTTCTTTACTTTTTTTTTTATAACCTCTGAGTGTTTTAGTGAATTTCTAACCAACAAAAGAAGAATTCTTCTGAAATAACCAGTGTTTGCATGAAATATTTGGTCATAGTTTTCTGAAACCATGTGGTTAAAGGTGATAACTGAAATATTCCGGTATGATTTAAAATAGTCATGAGGAAAGTTTTTATAAATGCCATTTTTTAACAAAAAAGCCAGCATACACTCAGTCACATTGTTATCACAAACAAGGGGGAAAAAAGCTACCAAATGCACTGTTGCTTTTAGACTAAAATTGTGTTGATTTTACGTCACACACAAACATCTAATAAATACATTAGAATAACCTTTTCAGTTAAAGAAGCAGCAAGTCAGAATTTATATTTATTTTGTAGATGTGTGCATGCTTACATTATGTCTGTGTGTGTGTGTGTGTTGCTTTTTGATGCACTATGTCTTAAGTATTTTTTGCTACTATGGTTTTGCACAGAGAATTAAGGTATAAGACTAAAATTTCTGGGAAAAAGAGGAGAAGAAAAATACATTGCATCTGGAAAATTGCTAACCCTTTGATTTACTTCTCCTCCCTTTCCCCTGTCACATTCCAAGCTTTTTCAGATGAGTGAAATGTCAGCCTCCTTGAAAGACTCCTCAGTTCATAAAGGCAAAATAAATTAATTGAAATGAAGATGACTTTCATGGCTAGGATCAGAGTATGATCTGCTCTTTGTAGTCTCTTAGAATCTTTCCCTGGTTCCTACAGACTTTAGGCATCAGCTTGGAAACCATAACAGCTGAAGGACAAGAATAAATGGACTTTTAAAATTAAATTTTAGGAAAAGTACTTAATTCCAGAAAGTGCCTCTTCTTAGTGGGAAAATATATGCAGCAAGTACACATTTTTGTGATAAAATTTTAAATCAAGTAAATGATGGAAATGAGTGATGCCCTGAACAAACATTCCCCAACTCGATAATAACTGTTCTTTATTGCTTTTGTGTTCTCTCTTTTAAAGTTTGTCCTCAAGAAAAACTCATTCAACTTAGCCCTGAGATTATGCTTATTACATGCATGAGCTTTTTTAAAGGATTGTTTAGGCAGCTGTTAAATATCCTTCATATTTTAGAAGAGAATGACTTCTTTTATACATCCACATATCTGATTAATAGGAATTTATGAGCCACAACTTAGAACTGAAGTATAACATTTTCTTTCTAAGGATTTAACAAATTAATAGGTTTTATTTTCTTCTGCTTTCAGAACTTAAATTGTAGCACTTTTTGGCTAATATCTTGGCTAATATTTTTCAAATGAGAGGCAAAACTCATTATGTTTCAATGTCACTTCATTCCTTAGTTTTCCTGCTCTTCTGTTATTCTCCTTATCATATTTAATAGTTAGAGCATCTGGAACTTGGCTTCTTTCCCCCAATTCAAACTTTCTTCCTGCAATGTTCTGTATAAATGTAATATAATTAGCACATTTTTAAACACCTGCAGAGTGCGAAGTACTATTTGAGATAATAAAATAAACAGTGGGACCGAGGTTCCTGTTCTTCTTGAGCTCACAGTCTTCCCAGACAAATGCAAGTTGATTCCATCAGACAAGCCTCACACTATATGATGGTGTTAAAAAGTGTAGGAATTATTTTGTAATGACATTCCAGCTTACTTTTTTATTGACTTAAATTTTTATTGTGTATTTAAGTTGCCAAAATAGAATACAATTGAACATTTGATGTAATATAATAAAATGAAGTTAAAACGAGTACGTAAAACACACATCCTCAGTTTTCTCTTGCTCTTTCTGAACTTGGGTTAATCAAAGTTTTATATACTAGAATTCATGTTGCTCACAAAAATGTTGAACTCATACTTAAGAGGAGAAAAAAGTAAGAAGCACTTTATTTGCTTTTATTTGGACTTATCCTTGACAGTTTGGATTTTCCAGAGTTTGGGTACATTTAGTTTGATCCACATGGACACTTGTTCCCATGACTGGCTCATCCACTACTGGCGCCTCCAGCATACATTTCATGTTTTAATGTTTTAAGAGATGATCGTTGTCATCTTTTCCCTGAGCTGTGTGGTTAAGTTTCCAGCCTCATAAGAGAGAAATTTGTAGGAGAATTAGGTAAGGTTTATAGTATCGTAAACATAAAATTACATTTCAGAAAATGCTTTGTGGATTTTGAAAGAAATTTCATTTATTTTGTGTGAATATTAGTGTGTATTTTCTTCTTACATAGCATCTTATGAAAGTAGAAAAACAAAGCCACTGAAATCTTTGTCCTCCGTCCTGAAAACATATCTCATAAAAAGTTAGTTACTTATATAGCTATGAGGATATTCATGAAATCAGGTGTGTAAATTATAGAATTGAATTTCTTTCATTGTTTCATCTGACTTGATTCTTTTATCTTCAAGGAAGGGAGAAGCAGCAGAGCACTGCATTAAATACAGTTCTTAAAAAGATGGCATGTTGTTCCTTTTTTGTATCTTTGCTTTCTCATCTCAAATCCTGGGGACTTATTTTGTTTTCCATAGTACAACTCTTACATTAGCCCCTTGGATTTTATGTAGAGTTTCATATAGAATGCTGCAGTTTTAGTTTATTAGCAACTAAATAATGGCTTGGATAAAATAA
The DNA here is from genome assembly GCA_004024805.1 of Geosciurus inauris. NCBI lineage: Eukaryota > Metazoa > Chordata > Mammalia > Rodentia > Sciuridae > Geosciurus > Geosciurus inauris. The sequence continues at coordinate 174,648 of PVHX01000233.1, forward strand.
GAACTAAAAGATCAATTACAACATTTGCATAAGCTGTTTAAAATTTTAATTTTCTAAATTTATTAGTGACCCTGACTTCTGTCTTTCAGCATTTAATATGTCATATTTTATACAATGAGTCATTATGTTATATATGTTTTATATTTAAAATTATTGACACTTGTGTTGTCAACTATTTTACAAAAAGATGGCAGTTGTCTTATTTTCAAAACACCAGTTGGGCTGACTTCTTTTTTCTCTGATTAGAATATAAAAGTATAAAGCATATTTGCTATATTTAACCATCATTTCATTAAGAAATCAAACATTAAAATTTCACCACATATTTTTCCTTATAGCTGTTCATATTTTGCTGTGAATGAACTATGGCTTTTTGCAAGAAATTTAATAAAATGTCACATTAGATAGTATTTTCGTTTTTAGCCTCCAAGTCTTATTATATACATTTACAAAAGCCTGGTAGTGATGTCACTGAGGATCCAAATGAAAATGAAGTCAGAAGTGAAAGTGTAGTAACAAAGCCCCAGTTATGGCACCAAAAACTGATTAAATGTGATATTTTACAAGGCATAATAAATGCTAAAATGAGATTTTTTGTTTTCAATAACTTAAAAAATTTATTTTGTTTTGAAATAAATTATTTTGTTTATTTTGTTTTTAAATAAACATGTTGCATCATTTATTCTAGAACTGGATTACAAAAATAGCAAAGCTGCAAGGAGGGCTTGCTACTCACTACTTAATTCTACTTAAAATAGTGGAGAGCTGAAGGAAGTTTTTTTAACGTTAGAATTGTACATTGCTATGCATTTTCCAAGTCCAAGAGGCAAATAAACAACTTCACTTGAGTATTCTATCATGGTACTATTTTACAAAATATCTTTGACATTACAATAAGAGGTATTGGTATTAGTTGTTGGGGTTTTTTAATGTATTTGCACCAAGTGTAATGCCTGTACTATTTCATCTTACCTATTTACCTTGACATTCACCTTAAAGATTTAAAAAAATAATCCAGACAATTGCCAGCATTGTTAACATATGACAGCTTTTCAGCAGAAGGCAAAAAAGAGTCCCCTGCAGGCTTCTTACAGTCTAAGTTGGTGGACATGAAGAAATTCAAACACTCAAAATCTCCCCATATTACTAGAGCAGAATTAGTAAATTAGGAGTGGGTAAGAGAGGTGAGGTGTATTTCTGAATAGAATTCTTCTTAATAGAAGAGGTCATGTAAACTGAGATAGAAAAATAATTTGTTTTTTATTTCCACTAACTCCTAGAATGAAACTTAGCATTTTCTTCCATTTATGAATATGGACAATAAATCTCAGTAAAGTTGGCCCTCTATATCTCTGGGTCCTGATAATACAGTATAGCAGCTCTTTATAAATCATTTACCTGTGGTGGGTATTATAAGTTACCTAAGATAATTTAAAGTAGACAGGAGGGTGTGTAGGGGTTATATGTGAACACTAAACCACTTTATAAAGGAGACTTGAGCATCCTTGGATATTTTGGTATCTAGAAATCAATACCTTTGGAATAACCAGAGATGACTGTAGTATTAGCAGTATGTGGGGGTTTGTTACCAGTAGAAAAGAATAGATATTTTCATTGTAGGATTTTAATAGCCTTCTGAATGCCTGTGTTTCAGTAAAACTGGTTCCCAATTAAGCCTCTGCATTGCCTATATTTGTTTAGAAACATTATCCAAGGAGAAATTCACAAGCTTTTTCCAAATTTTGTTGGAGGTCCAGGACATGAAGAATCCCCATACTACAGTCAGGTCTGTAGATTAATTTTCTCACTGCAATTGTCATATATTATGAAAGGAGTAAAACATGACAGATAGCAATTTGTCAGATTATCTTCTACTGGCCTAGTGTAGAGGTTAAAGAGAAGGGGACTTTTCAAAGCAGGCAGCTCCAGTACATTCACTTGAAGGAATGCAGGAGGCATTTTAATGAAGATCCCTAAGGAATAAAGATATAGTTAAGTAGAGACCAGGCATTCAGGAAGAGAAGAAATGGTTGTGCAGTATCATTGTAGGAGTATGGCTTTAGGAATTCTAGTTTTACAACTTTTTAGTTGACCCTTATATGGGTCATTCAATTCCTCTGAGATTTATTTTTTTCACTGATACTTGAAAAAGTTGCATAAAGTTTTCAATTAATAGAACATTGTATTTGTTTTCTCATTTGATTTTCACAATTATGTGGCACTGGATATAATTATTTGTATTTGACAGATTAGGAAATTTAGGATTAGACAATATAAGGAACTTTTGAGTCCTCTCTTGCTGTGTTATTGTATCAGTTTTCCTTAAAAATAGGAAGGAAAAATAAATATACATTTGGAAAATATTGTAGTCTGGGAAGTAATTAAATAAAACACTCTGTGTGTGTGTGTGCGTGTGTGTGTGTGTGTGTGTGTGTGTGTGTGTGTGTTCCTACGGATTGAACCCAGGGGCGCTTTACCACTGAGATACATCCCCTGCCCCCTGCCCTTTTTTATTTTTATTTTGTGATAGTCTCCCTAAATTGCTAAGGCTGGCCTAGAACCTGTGATCCTCCTACCTCAGCCTAGTGAGTGGCTGGGATTACTGGTGTTCACTGCTGGGTCAGACTTGAAACACTTTTTAAATAAGCTCTTAGTTTTCCTCCTATCAAGTTGGTGTTAGAGTTTTTTCCCCTTTCCTTCTTATTTTAAAAAATATTTACATTCAGTTTTATTTAATTTTTCAAAAAGTTACTGAACCCCCCTCCCAGGTTATGCTAGGACAGTATAGAAATTAAAATGTTAATTTGTGAGAAGAAAAGGTAAAAGAAGTTATTATAATACAATATTATTTGGAAGTGTCTTAAGCAAAATGCTATTAGAAAACAGGTAAGAGATCAACTAATTCAACTCTTTCAACCCTTGTTAGCTCAAAGAAAGCTATAGAGAAGAGTTCACATTTGAGCTAGACCTTTAAAAATGTGTAGGGACTTATAAGAATAGCATTTTATCTCTTCATTTTCTTTCAAAGAGAACCCAAATAAATTTTGAATAGCTATGTCCATGGTAACTAAAATATTTGTGATCCTTATTTGTTTATATCACAGTACAACTGTTCTTTGATTTTAAATATTTATTTTCCTTATTTTATTATCAATATGTTTATTAACTGGACCAGTGTTCTCAGTTTTGACAGAAATATAAGTTCTTCTAGTTGATAATGTTTTTAAAGTTTTTTGCTATCAATTAAATCAATGAATGTGCTCTTAATATTGCAATGTGCTATGATAATGATAGAAATTATGAATAAATTCAAGCATTGGCCTTTGTCTTTAAGTAATATCCAGTCTAGTTGGAAGGATGACATTTGCTGAAATTTTAATGATAAAAAGATAGCATACATTTCAAAGTAAGATCTAAATATTAATATGTAAAATAAAAAGTAGTAAAAGGGTACGTGCAGCTGCAAAATGCACATCTGCAGAAGGCTGATGGAAAAGTTCAATAAGAGGCTTTCACCCTGGTATACCCCTTGATCTCTGACCAAGAAAAAGAGAGAGAGAAGAGTCTGAGGTCATAATAGAAAAAAATACTCCCTACTCCAAGAAAGGAGAAAAAGAAGCATCTGGGAATTAGTTGCTTTGTGTCTTTAATTTAACTCTTTATATACCTCAGTTGGGCCAATGTTTGTCTCACTTTATATAGAATTCTTGCCTAAAATTTATGAAGAGAAGTTTAATGGAGGAATTGCTCTCTCTTATCTAGATCCCTGTATTCCCAGCTGTGAAACTGATTGATGTTTTTAAAGCTCTAAGGCACTTTGTGGTTCAAAAAAAAAAAAAAAAAAAAAAGTAGGAGAAGTGGAAAAAATTGAGGTAATATCTTACACAAAGTTTTAAAGACCTTGGAAGACAGCTAAATATTAATAAGAGGGAAGACCCTGAAATTAGTCCATGTATTCAAAGCTAAAATAAATTACAAGAGAGAACTTGCTAGGCTGAAGTATGTGTATGACTCAGATTAGCATTTGTGTGAAAGATTACTTAGATATAAAATTCTTCATGTTGGGTTTCCATGAGCTTTGGTTGAGATCACTTTTTGGCAGGACAGAATCAAGATTCTGATCCCAGATGTGTCACTGATGATCAGTGCCATCTCACTTCTCAGTTCTCAGAGTTCAATTCAGCAAATATTTATTGAGTGCTTATGACTGCCGACTTTTATAAGTCAGAGAATAATAATGAGATGTTAGTAAAATGTGACATGTCTTGGGGAAGACTGCCAAATATACAAAAAGCCATTATCATCATTGCTACTTTAAACCACAAGTTCAATTTAATTGCATTAATAACACCCATAGTGTACATTGCTTCAGGGTACAATAATTTCCACACTGGATTATGATTTTTATCTGCAGAAATCACTAGATACAAATTGCAGTTCCCATGACCTGACTTATAGGTAAAGCCATTCATATAGAATGTCATCTCCCAGTCTAGCATCAGTTATGCACATCCTTAATAGCTCAGCTGAGGCATTAGCCATTATGTAAACTAATTGGGTTAATTTTGCTCTGGAATTTAAGCAAATAATATAACTGAGATAAACAGAGGTTCACTTATGCGTCTACTGGTACACATTTATCTACACTTCTTATTTATACTACTAAATGCTTAAAACAACACTAGACTATAAATTTGCCTTTTCTTTCTGATTCTCTTGGCAGGGTTTCTTACATGCTTAACTTTTAAAAAGTGGAGATCAGTCTCCTCTCAAATAAATAAGAAAGCAGGGGAAGAAAAAAACTGCAGCTACAAAGTAGTTCTAACCCATTAAACACAGATGGCTCACAGGGGGTTTAATCATCAGGAGCGGACACACATCACACTGAAATATAGAGCTGTTTTCTATCACTTGTTACCATTCGAATGTCTGTCTCAGGAAAGTGAATTCCATATATCTTCCTGGCCATCAGTTGCCCTTTGAATACTCCTCTCTCTGATGTAGCTAGATTTCTCTTCAGAACTTACTGAGATGAATGAGCTCTTACCACACGTAGAAGTGAAAGAAAACATTTCTTTCTCTGCCAGAACAGATGAGATTCATCATTAGGAAAATGGATTTGACCTTGTAAAGTGGACCAAAGCAATTAACAAACAAACCTCTTTGGGGAAGATCGCCTTTATCCTGGTCTTCTGACAGAAGCCCCCACCCCCTTCTTAATGTGCTCACGGCAAAGCTGTTGGATCTGATCACCTGAAAATAATCCAAAACATGGAAGAAAAAGATCATCTCTAATTTAAGCTGTTCTGTGGAAGAGAATTTGAAGGACATTTTAAAAAATCTTATGCGTCTATCTCAATTATCATGTGTCAAATTAGTCAAGAAATTAATAAAGAAGATATATGAAACCAGTTTGCTGAACTGAGCTAGAGATCGGCATTAAAGTCTGTTATAAGATGATAAAAACCCAATTTGGAGTGCAGAAGATTAATTGTATTTTATGTCTTGTACTCATTGTATAAGCTTTAATATACTTATCTCATACTTAACTATCTATCTTCAGTAGTGTCTTCTTCCACTCCTTATCTGTCCCTTGTTTGTTTCTTTCTAATCTATTCTCCTTTTTCTTGGAGCCTGTAGCTAGCTATACCCATTCTTCAAGTCTGCAGTCTTTTGTGACATTCAGGGAAAGAGTCGCCACCAATCCTTGAGGTGGCACAGTAACAGGAGGCTTTCTTACTTTCCCTGATGCACATGTTTAGATAATGCAACTGAGGTCAATGACACAATCTTGAGTGAACCCAGGCGATAAACCACGTGGAGACTGCACACCCATCATGGCTGTACCATACTTTGGTCTTGCTCTTTCATTTGTCTTTCTGAGTTTGTAAACCATTCAAAAATTTGAACACTTAGATATAGATTAGAAGTAATTATTTTAAGCCCCAAATAATTTAGTTAGTTCAAAGCATTTGTAGAAAGGACTTCTTTTAATACTTCTGTATATTTATTTAATTTAAAAATTTTGCAATGTCTCTCTCTTCAAAAACAAAATAAAACAGATAAGAGAAGGAAATCAGATTAGCAAAAAAAATCTAAATCTTGATGCATTATTAAAAATTCAGAAGCTTTGGAAATTTACTAATGAGGGAAATAACACATCCAATTATTTTTTGTTTTTAAATTTTTAACCAGTAGATGGCACTGCACAGGTATAAGAGATATTTATATTCAATGTGATTTGGGGAAGAGAATCATAAATTATACTGCCAGGTGTTAAATTCCCTCCACTTGAATTCTTACAGTTAAGGTATAGTATCTAGGAGTTGTAACCCTTCTATGTGAAAGAAGGACTAATTCATTAATACTAATTTTATTTATCAAACACTGAAACAGTATTAATCTATGATGGATGAGTAGGTTCTCATTTTCCTTTGCCTGAAAGAAAATTGAAGCATGGAGAGGTTCAGATTCCCTAATGTCACAGGGCTAGTTGAGTGGGAGGACTAGGATTGGGAACAGGCATATGATCCAGTCAGTGCTCTCTCTGCCTTGTTCCCTCTTAACTCACTAATGTGAATCTTTGTTCATCTACTCAACATAATTTTTTAAGGAGCAGACTTGAAAATCTAAGGAATTAGAGAGCCAGAAAAATTCTAGGAGCATAGGATAATGTTTAGGAAAACACGTGTCCTCAAGAGGAAGGGGATGTCTAGAAGCAAGAGAATAAGGCAAAGCCAACAATAACAAGCAACACTAAAAAATGAAGAGAATGATCTTTAAAAAAATCCACCAGTTCAGAACTTAAGACTTAATTTGTTGGAGATCATTAACACAAACACACTCTTAAAATTATCGAATTGTATTTTATATTCTGGATGACTTAGATAATGCTTGTTAAAAACTTTACTAAGCAGCTTATCGCATGCTTGTTGTTTTGCAGAATCACCTCCAGTAGATCTTGTCTCTCCCGTACTTCAGGCAACTATACCCCTCTTATATTCCAGAGCTTCAGTTCACGTAGAATTATGCCAAATTGGAAGTTCCCATTCTGGCAGAACATTACACTATCCCAAAATTTTTACTTAGTTTTTTTTGATGTGCCTGTTATATCATCCCATCAAATCTTCCAGTGCCTTGACCTCTGCATGTTTTCCCTGACACTCCTTTCTATCTTTACTTCCTTTCCCATCCAGCTTAAACATCACAGCTCATTCTTTATTCTCTGGCCAATAGCTTTAAACTCCTGCTGTTTTCTCTTTATCACACTTGCTTCCACCTGGGCTAATGAACATAATAAGTAAGTAAGTAAGTAAGCAAGTAACTAACTAACTAACTAACTAAATAAATAAATAGATAAATAAAATTAGTAAAGTGTATAGATTAGTCTCTCCAAAAGAATGCAGAAGAGTTCCACAGAAAATGTGGGCCATCAGCCCTAAAGAGACCCTCTGTGTGCCAGAATTCATTCAGTCATTTCTCCTTCCTATTTTCCACTGTAAAAGTTCAAATTTTGTTCATTCTTCAAGTGTCTAACCTCAATGTTCCCCCACCTCCCTGCACTTTTGCATACAGAAAGAAGACATCCTAACATAACTCTACCAATTTCCTGCCCCTACATCTACAAATAACCTTATAGGCAATACACTGTACCTACAAGTGTCTTTTATTCTGATTTATTTTAGAGGAAGAGGTGTGTTCTCTTCCAAATGTTAATATGTGTCTTGTATTGCATCTTTTCTCAAGGAATCTCCTTCATGTTTAAATTTATCCTTCCTACCACTTACTCAATCTCATTTTTTAAAAATAGCAGTGTTAGAGAGGAAATCCTATCCCTCACTACTTCCAGATTTGCCCCCAAACCTCCCAAAACATTGAGTCTATATTTCCTGTCTCTTCCAATAGTCCCTCCCCACTCACTATTCAAACCAGTACAATTGGGGTTTGAGTCCTACCAATCCACAGACATTGCCCCCCGCCAATCCAGATCATTAATCTAAATCCAGTGGTCGCTTTTCAGTTATTTAGATCAGTTCTCTACTGGGTTGAATTGTGTCCTCTCAAAAGATAAGTTCAACTCTTGATCTCCAATACCTGTGAATGTAATTCTATTCTATTCGGAAATAGGGTCTCTGTACATACAATCAAGTTAAGATAAGGTTATATTAGATTAGGATGGATCCTAATCCAATTATTGATAGCTTCATAAGAAGAAAGAAATGTGGATACACGGAAAAACTGTCACGTGATGAAGGTGACAGATACTGGAATGATGAGTCTATAAGCCAAGAGACACTGAGGGTTGCTGACAAGCACCACAAGCTAGGAGAGAGCTGTGGAGCAGCTTCTCCCTCAGTGCCTAGAGAGCTGCAGTGCCTATGAGCCAACACTTCAGTTTAAGACTTCTCGCTCCCACAACTGTGAGTCAATACATTTCTGTTGTTCTCATCCATCCGGTTTGTGGTACTTTGTTATAGCAGCCGTCGAAACTAATATTGTACAGATTCTAAGAATCATTTGGCTCTTCTGATACTGACTTCTCCCTCCTGCTCAAAGGAGGCTTCCATGTTAGCTCCCACAGTACCACACTCTCCTGGTCTTCCTCTTCCTTCTCCCTCTTCTCCTCAGCCTACTCATTCTTTATGCCTTAAGTGTTGGCCGTTCTCAGGATTCTCTACTTTCTGAGCTCTTTTTAAATTTTCATTTCCCATTCTGTTTGCAGATATTTTTATTGCAATACCTGTGCCCCAGATCCTACCTTGCATCTCCATTTTAAAGATCAGAGGTATTTATCTGATCCCCTACTAGTATGCTCACAGGTACAGCAAACATAGGGAAGCTCAAAATAGAATGGAAAACCCTCAAACTACTTCTATCTATCTATCTATCTATCTATCTATCTATCTATCTATCTATCTATCTATCTTCTGTCTATCCATCCATCCTTCATTTTTAGATCAGCTTTATGCTTACTGAATAATTGAGAAAGTTTTGAGTGCTCCCTCCTGTCAACATCTTGAGTTAGTGCAATTTTACAATTGATGGTACAATTTTACAATTGATGAGCTGAAATATATCCATTATTATTAACTAAAGTCCATAGTTTACTTTAGGGTTCACTCTCTTAGTTGTATATTTTATGAGTTTTGATAAATGACTTCTATCCACCATTACCAGTAGCATATAGAATAGTTCATTGTCTTAAATATCCCCTGTGCTCCACCTGTTCATCGCTCTCTTCTCTCAAACCTCTGGCAACCACTCATCTTTTACTGTCTCCCTAGTAAGACAGTATTATATATTTTCCAGGATGTTAGTTGTAATCATAAGGTATGTGGATTTTCCAGATTGGCCTCCTTAACTTAGTATTATTTGAGCTTCCTCCAGGTCTTTCCAGGATTTAATAATACATTTCTTTTTTCACTGAATAATATTCACTTATATGGATGGTTGCTCCACAGTCTTATTCATTTGTATTGAAACATCTTGGTTGCTCTGAGTTTTGGCAACTATAAAATTACTAACATTCACATGCAGATTCTTATATGGACATAAGTTTTCAACTCATAAATAAATATCAGGGAGCATGATCTGTGTATCATAGAGTAAAATTACATTAGTTTTATAGGAAACAGCCAAACTGTCTTGAGAATGGCTATATTGTTTTGCATTCCCATAAGCAATGAACGAGAGTCCTTGCTGCTGTATGTTCTCTCTACTGGTCGATGTTGTCAGTGTTCTGTACTTTAGCATTTCTGAAAATATGTATAGTGCTATTTCATTATTGTTTTACCTTAACTTACAATTCATAACATAATAGCACACAAAGGTGAGCATCTTTTCAAGATACTTATTGCCACCTCTATGTCTTCTAAATGAGGTATCTGAATCTTTTGTGCTTTAAAAATTGGATTTTTAAAAATTTTTGAGTTTTTAAGAGATGTTTGTATATTTGTGACATAGCCTTTGTCAGATATGCATTTTGCAATTTTCCCTGTTCTATAGCTTTTATTTTTCATTCCCTTGACAATATCTTTCACAGAGGCAAAGTTTTCAATTTTAAGGAAGTCCAACACATTCATTTTTGCATTTATAGATTGTGCTTTTGGTGCTGCATGTAAAAATATATTGCCAAACATGAGGCCACTTAAATTTCCTTCTGTGTGATTTTCTAAAAAATCTTATAGGTTTGTTATTTATAATTAAATTCTTGATGCATATTGAGTTTATTTTTGTGAAAAGTGTAAATTAATTTTCTTTTGTATATTTCTGTACAGTTGTTCAGAGGTGTTCATTGAAAACACTATCCTTTAATCCTTGGATTACATTTGTTCCATTGTCAAAGATCAGCTATTTGTATAGGTTAATTTCTGGATGATTCTCACTTTACATTCTTGTTATTTTGAATTCCCTAATAGATATCTGAATGCAATATTTTACTCCTCTGAATTCTCCCTCATAGCCAACTGGCCACCAACTTCTGTGTGCTAAGAATTTGTAACAAATTATTTATTTTCCTTCTACAACAATCCTGTATATTACCAAGCCCACATTAATAGTGAGAGTCTGAGCTTGGAGAGGGATTATGCTTATATAAATAGACTGAAACAAATTTATTCTTAACTTCTAAGGTATATTACCATGAAGAGTCATAAGCAACAGAGCAATTGGACTTCAGGATTTCAACTTTCAAGCATTTCAGTAATTGCTAAACATATTTTGAAATCATAAATCTGTCTTCATCCTCATTGCCATCATATTGATTTGAGCTGTCATCATCCTTCAATAAAACAATACTTAATGTATTTCTTGTATTCAGTATAACCTTAGATGGTTCTTTCTAAAACCCAAATTTGGTATCACTTAACATCTTATGTCTTCCTATCATCTCTGAAGAAAGCAGACTCCAAAATTTGTTTTCAAGTCCTCTCTCTGTCCAAATCTCTAATTCTTTATACCAACCTGCTTGTACTTTTCTGTATCCATGCTTAAATCGGCATCTTTTTACATGCAGGTCCACTTGCTTCTACTAGTCATTTCTGTCTCTTAATCTAGCTCTTTCTTTTCCTTCAGATTACATTCTAAATATTATGTTCTAATATGCTTGCCATATTTAGCAAACAAAAGTATAGGAATATGGTAGACTGAAAGCATTCTGTGATCACCAATACTGCCAGGGAATTGAATCAAAACAAGTGGAGATTAGGGACTCTTCGCTCATTGAGGTGCGTGACTGTGGAAAGATGCTGAAGGTTGAATTTTTTTCCAGTCCTGGGAACTGAACACAGAGCCCTACACATGCTAAGCAAGTGCTCTGCCATAAGCTAAATCCCCAAGCCTTAAAAGTTAGTTTTGGGAAAAAATAAACAAACAAACAAAAAAGAAGCAGAGATCTGGAGAACACAACTAGCAACATCTCAACACAATATAGAGGTACAGTCTAAACAGACAGTAGACATGGAATCTGCACAGCATACTGGCACTGGGAATGCAATTTCTTCTTCCCCAAATATAATCCTTACTGCAGTATCATGGAACCTTTTGGATAAGATTGCAGTATAGGAACAGGGAGTCATCTTAGAAAGGTTGTGGTACGATTATCCACCCTCACACTGAAAATTATGTGGATCCAAAGAGCCAAAACCTATGAAGGCCTGCTGTTAGCACGTGCTGCTAGTGCCAACACCTAGTGCCACCTCGCACCTCCACCCACCAGCAGCACCAGAGGAATTTAGCTGTCAATTGGTTATACTCCAAGGCCATTTCCTCTCGGCCGCAAGAGAACACATTAGCTTGGGTATGCCACCATCAATCAGAGCAACTTAGGTTCACACCAGAGGTGAATAGGTTGAAGTCTCTGTAGATAAGTACCAGACCCTGCGAAATCCTAATCTTTTCAATGTTAGTTTTTTCTTTTTATTTCACCACTATTATCTTGTTTTGATTGGTTTGTTTTCCCCCTATTACTTGATATTGCATACATTAATCCAACTTTTTAATATGCTAGCTGGAGTTATTCTCAATGATTGTTTCCCTCATTTTCATACTTTGTCCTTCTCTTTTCTCTCTTTTTTTTATTTTGCTTTTTTCCCCCTCTGTGTCTCTTCCTTCTACCCCATTTTATTTGTTTGCTGCTGCTTCTTGCCCTATTATTTTCATGTCCTCTTTAGTATTAATTTTACTTTATTTAATAACAAACACTTCAGTCTATTTTAGATTATTATTCCCCTTTAGTGGAATTGTATAAATCAAACAGGAATCTTGCAAATGAAAAATTCAATAAGTTAAATAAGACATTCAATTGAGTCTCACCAGTAGACTAATATTAAGCACATTGGAGCACAAAGACAAGTTGGATAAGTCCGAAAACTCAGATAGTAATTAAAAATTTAAGAAATTATGAACAGATTATATGAGAGTTTTGGAACACCATTAAAAGGCCAATTTAAAAACTCCTAGGTTTTGAGGAAGGAGGGGAGATACATACCAATGGCATAGAAAAAATAGCAGAAAATTTCTCTAATTTGGGAAAGAGTTAATGTGCAGGTACTGAAGACATTTAGAACTTTGAATGGGACAAAAAAAGAAACTGTCCACAATATATTTTACTTAAAATGCCAAAAAATAAGGACAAATAAAAAAATTAAATCTACAGGCAAAAAGTGCCAACTCACTTATAAAAATAAACCCATCAGTATAACAAGAGATTTCTGAGCAGAAACTTTAAAGAAAAGGAGGGCATGGATTGATGCAATTTAAACCATGAAATATGATAACAACTAACCTAGAATACTATATCCAGAAAAGTTATTCTTTAGGATCAAAGAAGAAATAAAAACCTTTCCAGATAATTATAAACTACAGTAATTTCTGTCCTCTAAAACAGCATTATAGAAGATAAGTAAAGGAATCCTACATAAGGAAGAAGAAGAAGATAGAAATAACCAAGAGAGTATGGGGAAAAATAAATCTTGGCTGACCATGTTGGTGTATACCTGTAATCCCAGCAGCTTGGGAGGCTGAGACAGGAGAATCACAAGTTCAAATCCAGCCTCAGCAAAAGTGAGGCACTAAGCAATGCAGTGAGACTCTGTCTCTAAATAAAATACAAAAAAATAGGGCTGGCAATATCCCTCAGTGGTCAAGTGCTCCTGAGTTCAATCTCCAGTACCCCCTCCCCCAAAAAGATTCACAAAAGGAATAGATATGTATGATAGGTATGATATAATAGGTATCATATGAGAAGTATCAATGATTTAACCATTAGAAATAAAATGAAATTCAGGAGGTAACACATACTTCTGTATGATAACACTGAATGTAAATAATATTAATTCTCCAATTAAAGATACAGACAGGCAGATAGGATTACAAATCAAGATCAAACTGTATGACTTTTCCAAGAAAAACATTCACAGACTGAAAGTTAATGAATGGCAAATGATATTCCATGCAAATGGAATCTGAAAGTAAGTTGGAGGAGCTACTTTCATATCCAACAAAGCAAACTTTAAGCCATGATTAATCAGAAGAGACAAAGATTATTACATGGTGATAAAGGGAATGGTCAACAAGAAAATATGTAAACATTTATACCCCAAATGTCAGTGCACCCAATTGTATAAAACAAACATTATTCAATAAAATACAAATAGACAGGGCTGGGGTTATGGCGCAGTGGTAGCGTGCTCGCCTAGCACGCGTGAGGCACTGGGTTCGATCCTCAGCACCACATAAAAATAAAATAAAGATATTCTGTCAGCCTACAACTAAAAAATAAATATTTAAAAAAATACACATAGACCCTGACACAAAAATAGAAGAGGCCTTCAATATAACATTTTCACCAACAGATAGAACATCAAGGCAGAAAATTAACAAAGATGCAGATATAGTGGATAGTGTAGATCAAATGGAATCAACAGACATCTATAGAATATTATATTCAAGAAGAGATGAATGTACTTTCCCTTTAGTTGCCCATGGAACTTTCTCCAAAATTGATCATATGTTAGTACAGTCTAGGTAAATATACAGAATTGAAATAATCTTTTACACTATTTCCAATCATAGTGGAGTATAATTGGAAATCAACAGTAAGAAAAACTATAGAAACCACACAAATACACAGAGAGTGAACAATATACTTTTGAATTATGGGTGAGTCATTGAAGAAATCAGAGGGTAATTTAAACAATTTCTTAGAATAAAATGAAAATGGAAATACAACATACCTAGAATCTGTGCGATAGAGTAAAGGCAACACTAACAGGGAAGATTATAGCCATGACTGTCAAGATAAAGTAAATAAGAGAAATTTTAAATAAATAACATTATGATGTATTTCATGGTCTTAGGAAAAGAGAAAAAAAAAAAAAAAACAAGAACAAACTGGTCCCAAAGCTAGTAGAAGGAAAATAATTACAAATATTAGAGATGAAAGCATTGAAATGGAGAATTAAACAATATTTTTGGGATTCATAAAAGAAGTGTTGGTTCTTTGAAAAGCTATACAAGACTGGTAAGCCCTTAGCCAAACTAAAGAAAATAGAGAGAAGACCACAATTAATAAATTTTAGTGATAAAAACTGGGATATTACAACAGACACCACTGAAATCCAGAGGATAAATAGGGACTATTTTGAAAATTTTATTCCCATATATTGGCAAGTCTAGAAGAAGTGAATGAATACCTAGATGTATACAACCTACCAAAACAGAAAACTTAAACAGCTTAATAATGAGACTGGAGCAGTGGCAAAAAGTTTCCCAACAACAAAAAGCCTAGCACCATATAACTCACAGTTGAATTTCACCAGATCTTTAAAGAAGAAAAAACACCAAGGCTCCTCAAATTATTCAATGCAATTGAAAGTGATGGAATGCTTTCAGATTCATTATATGAAGCTAGTATCACCCTGATGTTAAAACTATTAAAGACACATCAAAGAAAGAAAATTATAAACCAATATCCTTCTTGAACATAGATGCACAACTCCTTAATAAAAATACTTACAAACCAAACTCAATAGCACATCAAAAAGATTGTACACCATGATCAAGTCGGTTTCATTCCAGGGATGCAAGGATTATTCAACATACTCAGATCAATAAATGTAATTCAAATAAATAGAACCCAGGACAAAAATCATATGATTATTTCAACAGATGCAGAAAAAACCTCCAAAAATTCAACATGACTTCATGGTAAAAACCACAATAGGGGCAGAAGAAACTTACCCCAACATAATAAAAGTTTTGTGTGACAAACCTAAAGATGACATTGGAATGGGGAAAAACTGGAAACATTTCCTCAAAAATAAGGAATACAACAAGGATGCCCACACTTACTGCTCCGATTAAATAGAATTCTTGCTATTTTAGCCAAGGAAATTAGGCAAGAAAAAGAAATAAAAGGGATACTAGTAGGAAAAGAAGTCAAATTATATTTTTTTGCTTGTGATATGACCCTATATATAAAAGACCCTAAAGGTTTGACTAGTATCACCCTGATACTAAAACTATTAAAGAGCTAATGAAGAAATTTAGCAAAGTAGCAGGATACAAAATCAATATACAAATCAATTGCTTCTGTATATAATAATAATGAATCTATCAAGGAAAAAAAAACAGGAACACAATTGCATTCACAATAGCTTTTCAAAAAAAAAAAAAAAAAACTAAATAAATCTAACCAAGGAGGTAAAAGACTTCTGCAAATAAAAGTGCAGAATTCTGAGAAAACGAATTAAAGAAGACAAGAGACGACTGAATGAACTCCAATGTTCAATGGATTGAAAGAATTCATATTTTTAAATTGGCTATATTACCCCAAATGATCTACAGATTCAATGCAATTCCCTTCAGAAAACCAACGATATTCTTCACAGAACTAGGAAAAAAATCTTAACATTCATATGAGAAACTAAAGAACCAGAATAGCCAAAGTAATCACTAGCAGAGTACTGCTGGAGGCATCATGATACAGATTTCAAATTATACTACAAAGAAATAGTAGCAAAAGCAGCACAGTATGGGTATAAAAACAGACATGTAGACAAGTGAAGCAGAATAGAAGACACAGAAACAAAACCATATACCTTTAGTCACCTGATTCTTGACAAAGGCGCCAAAAACACAGTGGGAAAAGACAACCTAAATGGTGCTGAGGAAACTTCATAGCTACACGTAGAAGAGATAAACTAGATCCCTATTTCTCTTGCTGTGCAAAAGTAAACTCAAAATGGATAAAAGATGTAGGTGTAAGACCAGAAACTTTGCGACTGCTAGAAGAAAACATTGTGGAAACACTTCAACATATTGGCACAAGCAACAACTTCCCAAATAAGGCTCCTAGAACTCAAGAAATAAAGACAAGAATCAAAAAATTGGACAGTGATAAATTTAAAAGCTTCTTGCAACAAATGAACAATTTAACAGTACAAAGAGACAGCATATAAAATTGTAGAAAATTGTTGCCTGCTATTTTTCCCATAGGGGATTAATATCCAGAAAACTCGAAAAATAGCACCCCCCACATTCCCCCCAAATTAACAAATAACTAATTCAATAAGTGGTCAAATGAATTAAACAGTTTTCAAAAGAAGTACAAATGATCAAAAATTATTTTTGAAAAATTTCCATATATTTTTCCTTTTGGGAAATGCAAATCAAAGCTATTCTGAGATTTCATCTCACTCCAATCAAAATGGCAATCAAGAACACAAATAACAATAAATTCTGGGAAGGATGCAGAGAAAAAGGAATTCTCATACACTGTTTTCGGGAATGTAAATTAATACAGTGACCATGGAAATCAATATACAGATTTCTCAAAAAACTAAAAATAGAACTACCATATTATGTATGACCCAAATATACCACTCCTTTGTTTTTATCCAAAAAAATCAAAGTCAGCAAACCTCGGCTGTACCTTCGTATACATATTTATCAGAGCTAAGTCACAATAGCCAAATTATACAGTCAACCTAGGTGTCTGTTGACAGATGAATGGATGAAGAATATACTCAATGGAGTTTTATTCAGCTCTAAAGAAAAATAAAATTGTATCATTTTCAGGAACATAGATGAAATTTAAGAGGCTCATGTTAAATAAAAAAATCCAAAATCAGGAAGATAAATATCCCATGTTTTCTCTCATATGTGGAAGCCAAAGGAAAGAGAAAAAGGACATTATGAATGTAACAGGGAGACTTCAGAGGAAGGGGACCACAGGAAGGATGTGGAGGTAATGGGGGATGAATTTGATCAAATCATGTTTTCAGCATGTATGAATATGTCATAATGAAAACCACAGTTCTGCATAACTAATAGGTACCAATAAAAATATAGGGCACCCAGTTAAAAATATTGCATGGGAATCACTCATTGTTTATCTTAAATACAAATATAATTGGGCATACTCTGCTTTATTTGGTAAACCAATGTCTGTCCTGGGAAAACTGTCTCTAAACCCCTTTCCCCTAAGATCTGGCCAAGTGTCCCTCTGATCTGCTCCCATATCATCCTATGTTTATCCCATTATAGTACTCACTTTAAAACTAGTATTCCTATAAAATTTCCATCTCTACCATTATCCTTAGGGATGGAGATATATGTTTTCTAGATGCATGTTTCTAGTATGTAGACATCCAATACTTGTATGATAAATATTTATTACATATTTTTAAATGAATGGATAGAAATATTTACTTCTAATCATTAGATGTATTTTATGTTTCACTTTGGTGTGTTTAGGAGCAATTGCTTTTTGTATTAACTTCTAAGTTCTCAGTTTCTACTTTTTGAAATTATGTGAATTATCTTCAAGTAGTTCCTGGAAACTTTATGTTGTAGTACATTCAGACTGTCATAACAAATTCCATGAAGTAGACAGTTTATAAATAGCAGAAATTTATTTCTCACAGTTGTGAAGACTGAGAAGTCAAAGAGCAAGGCACAGGCAGGGAAGATTCAATGTCTGGTAAGGGCAGTCTTTGTGGCTAAGACAGCACCTTTTACTATTTCTTCTCTTGCGGACCTGAGAAGCTCTGCTCTCTCTAATACTTTGTAAAAGCACTAAGCCCATTCATGAGAGCTCCACCTTTATGACCTAATCATCTCTCAAAAGTTCCTCTTACAAATGCCATCACTACGAGGATTAGTCTTCAATATATGACTTTGGGAGAAACGCCAACATTCAGACCATGGCTTCTTAGTTCCCCTAAGCACAAAGACAAAGCTATTCAAAACTCAAACAAAGCCTGCTAAGTATGTAATTTATTTAGAGTAGCTAAAGATTGAGGTCTCTTTCCTTTCTAGAGACTGGAAGCTGAGATAGTAAATAGTGCTCATTTACTTAACCTAAGAAGGAAAATTTTTACTGTTTTTCCATGTTAGACATCTAGATTAATATTCTTTTTTTGATTATGTTTTAAGCAATATAATTTCTCAGGTTGTTAATAGGTGTTCTTCAAAGGTAAACAAATTGTACATTTGCATATCAGCTAGGTAAAAGGAGTTTAAAAAAAATTTCTTTCCTTTAGGAGTTTTCTGACCTTTAATATGCTAACGTACACAATGAATCTCCAAGAGGTGGTGTGTAATATAGGTGATTTTTCTAATCTAATTAGGTACAAAATCTCTTTGTTAGGTAACACCTAATGTGGAAAACACTGATTTAAATTTTGATGTACTCCTCAGGGTAAATATATATATCAAGCAGATTATTATTGTTAAATACAGGACCTTTGGAATGCCTGACTCAGAGATGTGATTACATAATTTATCTAATAGACCTAGCTTTCTTCAGCCATGTCCATCTGTTTTGAACTAGAGCACCAAAAAGTTTCCAAAATAAATGTCCTTGGGATTTAGCATATGTAAAATAAAGTTCGTATTTGACACAGAAATTGGTAAGCCCATAAGGAGTTATGTAAAATCCCTGAGTAGTTACATATAATTTGGATTTCTGAACATTCAGTATTATTGGATTTTAAAACAGGAACTTCAAAGGTAAAAAACAATTCTCACTAATGAAAAACATGTGTGTATGGCTGAAATCCCTATAGGCAACAGTCAGGGTAGGACTGACGTGTGATCAGAGTACTTAGCCACCTGTGAACTGCAGTCCAAGGGTTTTGACCCACCTATCTGCTTTCCAAATTGTGGTTACCTTCCTTGTTTGAATTAGAGTGATTGTCACCAGAGGGGTTAGTGTATATGTTGTAGCCTGTAAACAATGGCTCATCAAGCTATTAGTACTTGTAAGTTAGTATGGGTTTACTCCTATTGTCATTATGTGTAATGACATTATTCTTATTGTCATTATGTCATTACACAGTACTAATCTTTAAAATAGATACTGTTCATTCAACAACAGATGCCAAGTGAAGTTCCAGCTGCTCACATGACAGTGACATAGCTAACATTTTTTTTGAGTGCTTAGTGTGTGCTGCATGCAATATGAAGAGATTGACTTGGATAATTTTGCTTACCTTTCTCAATAACTCCTTGAAGTAGATCTTACTGTTACATCTATTTTACAGATGGTGAAACTAAGGCTTAGAACATGTAAGTGACTTACTCAGGAGGTACAGTAAACAACTGAGATGGCTTTGAGATAATCTCTGTCCGACCTGTGAGCCTGCATTCTTAAAACATACTGATATTAAAATAGCCCAATAGGGATAGATCTCAGAATGACTTCAAGGTAGGCATTCTTATCAAATTTATTTTTTTAAATTACAGAACAAACTGAAGCTAAAGAAAATCTACTGGCTTGGCATAAGCTTTTGAGGAAATAGGTACATGGGTCCCACTGTGGAAAATTAAAGATATATATTATGTGAAACTGCCAGTGTTAGCAGAAACATCAAATGTGAAGTCCAGGGCTACAAGAGCATACAATTTGGCTTTGTAGAGAAGGAATGAAGGGGAAGAACCAAAATGGAAGGGGATGAACCCCAAACAGCAAATTGGCCTTCCCCAAACCTCTGTTTCAGACTTTAAGAAAAAATTCTGGCTATTTTAGATGGTGTTTTCTATCGAATGTATAAGCTATGTATGTAGTAAAATAATTTTGACTAGAATATGATGTTTTTTCCTGCTGAAAACATTAGGAAATAGACCACTTGAGGTCAGGGTAACACCAAGAAGAATTTCCCAGCACTAAAACGAACCACATTGCAAACTCTTCCTAAGTGCCCAGCATCATCCTGAAATGGCTCCATTTATGTGAGAATTGAGAAAGGAAAGGGGCCTCTTGTGATGTTTCCAACCACAAGGAGGGTGTGCTTCAGGAAATATATTCAGAATAATATGACAAGTGCCAGATGTTAAGTTTGTGCATTTCCTTACTGAAAACCAATAAATGATGTTCTCCCTCCTAAAAATCAAAACAGTCCAATTGTGAGAAATCAAGTTATAAGATCCATAACCATTAAACATTTTATATTTAATGTTCTTTATACTCTAGAATCAATTTTAAACTTGTTCATTTTTATGTAAGTACTATCTCATGGTTCTTTTTACAATGTCCTATTGAATGACTCTTTAATTTCAATTAATATTAATAAAAACTGACATTTGGTGATACCAACCACTGCTGCTAAGAGGCTTTGGATTATAGAAACTAAGTTCTATTAATGGTGGTTGTTTGATTTCAAACATTTCCTTTTAAGCAAACTTCCCCATGAGAAAACGTTAATTTTACCTCTCATATGAGAAAAGATGAGATTATAAATAAAAGTTGATATATTACAAAGGTTAAGATCTCAAATTATTACCCTATTTAGCACTACAACAATCATTTTAAAAGGCATTCTGGGAGACACCTACTGTTATTATCCCTAGTGTACAGATGAGAAAACAGATTTGGAGAGACAAAATAATTCATCCAAAGTTATACAGCTAATCCAAGGAAGAGCAAGCTTTCAAACGCTGGTATCTTGCAGACAGGATCTGTAGTAGGATCTGCAGGCAGCATCAGTAGCATCGTGCTCTACGTTGTGGTCTCTCGTGGAAAAGGTATGGTTAAGAACCCACTTCTCACTCTGCCATAACCTTGGATTCCATCCTGTGCATATGAAGGGCCCATCTAGCTGACCCCTAAAATCCATTAGAGGCTTAATGTTTTATGACTTTCTCTAATTTTATAGCAAAACCTTAGAGAGATGACTACTTGTGCAGTATCCAACATAGGTTATATTATAAATGGAAATCTGGAGAAAATGAATGGTGATTTATGAAAGGGGAAGTTAAAATCATACATATTAATAACTTCTGAAATACAGTGAATTCATTTAGTGTACTCCATACATAGGGAAAAATTGCTTTTGCAGATGCCGTTGGCAATTGCACATCTAGACCATGGAACTTAGAACTGAAAAATATTTTTTGTTTGTTTGTTTTGTATTATGTATTTGAATTCCATCAGTTAATATTGACTCTTTTTTTCTTAATTATATTCATAGTTAATTATAAGGAAACTTTTAACAGGGACCTTTAAATGCCCTATTTCTAAAATATATGCATATGACTGTTTTGGGTACAACCAAAGGACTTTAGTCTTTGCTTTCTGGTGAACTTTTCCTCTTTGTAACTCCCATCTTTCCTTTTCATTAACCAGTCAAGCATGTTTTACTTTACACTGTGATAAGGGGATCAGAAACAGCTTCCCCACATCTAAGGCCATCTTAATCAATTGCAAGGAATACATGAGTGGCATATTGTGGAAGCTTCCTGCCTAAAGGAGGAAGAGATCTCCTCTGGATTGTAACTTTTGATTCTGCTGATAGAAGGAGAAAATTAGGTAGCCTCGAGAACAAGGATCTTTTGCCTGTGAACCATTTTGAAATGACATGAGGTGAATTGTCACCCCCCTCTTGACCCTCAACTAACCTTTCACTTTCAACATATGTTTTGAAGTGCTGGCCATGTTGATTTCCATGGCTGTTTGGGTACAAGTTTCCAAGAAATCTGCTGCCCACAAGTCTTTAATCACCTTTTTGAACTTTGAATATGCACATTAGAGATGCCTATGGTATATAGAAGATGGGGTGACTGGCACTGATCAGGAAACTTCCTCCAAGTTGTGTTAAGTAGCCTCTAATTCAGAAACCTAACTATGAGCTTACTACCCAGGTGAAAAAACATCATGTGAGTTCACTGAGCCTGGGATTAGACCCCAGAACCTACAGGGTTTCCTGGACTCTTCCTGTAGCACAGTCTGAGAAAGGTGCACTGGGTTCTGAGGTGTTTTCCAGGTCATTGCAATGTGAATCAAGCTATTGTGTGCTGATATTTCTGTCTTTAAAGGTCATGAGAAATGAAAGATGAAAGAATAAATGTATAGTTAACATGATGGGAGACTGACATAGCAAAAAAGAAAGTAAAGTGTCAACAGTTTGTTTTTGGACAATTTCTTTCACCATGGGATAATCTAAAGAGTAAATGTGCAATTAATCATAAGCACACGTGTATGTCTCTCAAAGGAAGAAAACAGTGAATGCTAAACACATTGAATCCTCTCACTTTCTCCTTTGGCACTTGTTAAATAACTTTAATGCATCATTCTATTGTCTTTGCTATTAATACTGATGCTGTACCTATGAAAAATCTATCAATATTTTTTTAAGAAAAAATAGTTCACATGAATGAAATAAAAACCAAGTCTCAATAAGGTCCAAGATAGAGGCTGGCAGGTTTCCAGAAATGCTTTTCCATAATACTGATCTCAAGTTTTCTTTGTCTAGGGTGAAGGGAGAGAAGAGATTTTGGAACACTGAGAACCCTCTGGCTCAGATGACCTTATGACAGAACTTTAGAGGCTGAGCCCAGGAGAGCCCTAGAGCCCAAGTAAAGCACAGAGAAGGACTTGATGAAAGTAGGGAGGTTGGAAAAAGAAAAAACCAAGAAAGTAGAAAAAGAATGTCTTCTATTTTTAATATTATTGTTGTTTGCTTCCAATCTACCCAAAATCACCTCATGTAAGGGGGTGCATAAATACTTAATTTCTAATGAAAAAATAATAAGCATTATCATCTTGATTAAATATGGTGGTAAATTTGACAAATGTAGTGCTGTAGAAATGTGTTCTTTGTGGTTCTGTGAATGTCTAATGGACAGCGATATACTAAACAAGGAATGGCAGATAGGAAGAATTTAAATTAAATGTCATGCATGGACAACATAGATATAAAATATGAATATCTACTTTGTGTCAAGCAGTGTCTTATGTATCATGGAGGATATAAGAATACGTACTTAGACATTGATCCTG
This sequence comes from Geosciurus inauris, assembly GCA_004024805.1. Classification (NCBI taxonomy): domain Eukaryota; kingdom Metazoa; phylum Chordata; class Mammalia; order Rodentia; family Sciuridae; genus Geosciurus; species Geosciurus inauris. Next base: position 197,929 of record PVHX01000233.1, read on the forward strand.
CCCTTAAGAGATTTATGGTCTAACTCTGACTATATTGCATGTTTGAAAGTCAGCCTTATGTCTAGTCAGTTGTATGAACCTTGAGTGCCTGTGGAGAAAAACTCATGCCAAAGAAATTTGTACTGTATTTTCAATTGTTAGGGATAGATATACTTTAGCTTTTTAAAAAGCACATGTAGCTGTGAAAAAAACCCTAAAGATAAATTACTAAATAAGTATATATGCATCAGTACCTTGTAAAAGAAGAAATATTATCTCAAATCTAGTATCAGCTATTTAAAAATATACATCAATGTAACTTATGTGTATAGGTGCATGTGTATATATGTGTGCTTGTATGTGTGCATGCTAAGCACATGAGAGGGAAGGAGAGAAAGCAAGAAAAAATGATGTGTTCTGAGGCCATACTAAATATCTCTTTCATGAATTAATGACTAACTTCAGTTTGAAGAAACTGCTAATCCTAAATATTCCTTGACAACCAAGATTAAAGGGGTAATTTCTCCACATTTAACCCACTTGCTATTTCTACCTATGACTTTAAGTGGTTGGCAAGGGCTTCAGTGATTGGGTATCTGCTAATATCTCCAGACTTTTTCACTTATGTTCCATTCATATGGCCAAACATTATTCTATTCCTGAATGCACCATATCCTCTTCTTGGTGTTTAGATTTTCCTCCTACCTGTTACTTTCATGAGAAAATTGTTTTCTCTTTGTCTAATGGTCTTCCTATTCTTTGAGTTCAAAAGTCACTTGGTTTATGAGGCTTTTTCTGATTCTTTCCTAACATTGACTTAGATGGTTGAGCTCAGTTTCTCTCTAGCATCTTCTGTTTCCTAGTTACAGCAATTATAATAATTTATTAAAGCAGTTACTATAAGTAACTGTCTTATATCTGTCTCCTCACTACATTATAATCCTTCAAAAACCTATAGATAATGTCAATTTTGTTTAAAGTATCTGGAACATAGAGGAAAAGCAATATTTGTAGAATTAATTAACTCCTCATTCTTTTTCTTTCTTTCTTTTTTTTTTTTTTTGTACTGGAGATTGAACTCAGGGGTACTATACAACTGAACTATATCCCCAGTCTTTTATTTTTCCCTTTGAGACAGTCTTGCTAACTACAAGGCTGATGCAGGATGTACCCCTGTGTGAAAGGGAGAGTGATCAGACAGGAGATCAAACAGGTAACGGGGGACCAGATCATTAAGATACTTCCCAGCTTTGCAAATATCCTTTTAATATTTAAAGTTTCACGTACTAATTTTTGTGTTTATTAGTGGATCTTTGCCTCTTTCCTTTGTTTCTTCTGTTTATTGTGTTAGTCAGCATTTCATCTATGTGAACAAAATACCTGACAAGAGCAACATAGAGGAGGAAATGTTTATTTTGTCTATAGTTTCTGAGGTTCAGTCCATGGTCAACCAACTTCATTACATTGGGCCCAAGTGAGGCAGGATATCATGGCAGAATGAATGGCAAAGGAAAGCTACTCAGCTCATGACAGCTAAGGAGCAGAGGAAAAGAGGTGGGAAGAGGAAGCCAAGAAAACAAAGCCTTCCAAGGCATGCTCCAAGTGACCCACCTGCTCCAGTCATGCCCTACCAGCCTAAGTTACCACCCATTACTTCATTCAAACTAGAATAGACTAATCAGGTCACAGGTCTTATAATCCAATCATTTTACCTCTGAACATTTCTTCATCAACACAGGAACTCTTGGGGACACTTCATTTCCAAACCATAATACAAATAATTTAAAATTACTCTATAATGAAGATTTCCCTTTTCCCTAATAATGTATTCACACATTTATTTATATCCAGATGAACTTGTATTTTATTAAATACACACGCACGTGCATATACACACAGAGTTATCTCTTAAAACTGTATTTCTCAAGTTGTTTTAATCTTTCCTATTGAGATACTTTTGGTCTGGCTTCTGTGTCCTTTTGACATGTTTTGATACTAGTTGAGCCCTTCCTGACTCTCAGACACCACACAATGCTTCAGGGCCATTGTACATAATCGATGTATTCACACATTGCTGTATCCCCCTCTCCCTCTCTCCTCTCACCCTCCCCTCTGTCTCTTTCCATGTATGTTTCTATAAAATCACTGATTATAATCCAGCTTCACAGAGTTTAATGCTAGCTTTCTGTTTTTTAAATTGATGATCTCTTTCTTAGCAGTGAGAAAACTAGCTTCTGTTATTTACAACTTATTTGTTAAACCTAGTAAATAGACAAAACAACTTTAGATTGCTGATATATACACAGGAATCTGACTTTTAATCTAAAAATAAGAGATATTCCTATGTTATTGTCCTCTTCAAAATTTCTCTTTGTCACATGTTGGATATTATCCTACTGTTAAGGATACTAAGAAATAATGACATACATCACTGTTACTCACACTTCATTAAGTTGTACAATATCTAGGCAACAGAAAGCCCTGCTTAGTGTCCTCTTTGTAGCAAAGAATGGGACAAAGCAATGAACCAAGGTAACAGCTTAAAATACCACCATAGTAAAAGAAGAACTGGTTCCCCTGTGACACACATACTGGGATTTAGAGACATCTCTGTCCTTAATGCTTGGAAGCTGGACCACATATGTATTAATTATTGCACTAATTTGCTTTTTGATTAAGTGATTGTCACTGTCTGGTTATTTTACATACATTGAAACATATTTTTCAGTTATTTTTTCAAATGAAGGAAAGTCCAAAGAAACAGGTAGTTGATCCATTAAGATGTTTTAAACTATATCTTTTCACAGTAATTGCAGATTTTTAAAGGGAAAAGACTTTTGTACATTTTAAAGAGAAATAAAAGGTAAAAGTGCAGTTAGTATTCCACACCTGCATTGCTTGATTAAAAGTTAGGTGTTTCGACATAAACTCTCTCAGTTCTGAAGTAAGAACATGGAGCCACCCATAAATTAGTATATATTCATTAAACACCATCTATAATGATTTGGGTTTCAGGTGTCCCCCAAAAGCTCCTGTGTTATTGTAGGAATGTTCAGAGGTGAAATGTTTAATTATGAAAGCTGTAACTTAATCAGTCGATCCTAATTTGAAAGGACTGATTAGATGCTAACTGTACACAGGTGGGACGTGGCTGGAGGAGGTAGGTCACTGCAGACCTGCCCAGGAAGGGTGCATCTTCCATGCAAGTCCCCATCCACCTTCATTCTCTGCTTCTTGGCCACTACACTCTTCTGTCATGACATCCTGTCCCACCTTGGCCCAGAGGGATGCATTTTGTAAATCATAGACTAAACCTCTGAAATGCTGAGCCCAAATGAATTTGTCCTTCCCTAAGATGTCAGGTGTTTTGTTCACAAGAGAGGAAAAGCTGACCAACACATCATCTAAAGCTGCATAAATATTGTCTTTAAAGAGTGGTTCAAAGATAAAATCTGATATTTTACCCGATTATGTAGTAGATTAGTTCATAAAGTAGAAAATAGTCCTTGAATATAATGATACATTATAATTTAATTATTATTTATTGAATTTAATTTTACATCAAAATAATAAATGAAAAGTTAAAATAATTTCTGAGGATCAGTAATAAATAGAATGCCTTAGGGCACTGTGTTGAGGGAACAAATAATGAGGAAGCAGTTCAACAGGATTAAATGGGCTCAGTTAATACTATTCATTATCTTGTTAAAATGCAAGTTATCTTTCATTGTTTATTATTATGATCCAAAAGAACACAGAAACTTAAGATAAAATAGTTTCCTTCAAATTCTTTCAATAAGTTATTTTGCCTGGTTCTTTATTTTTTTGAGATAGGGTCTTGCTAAGTTGCCCAAGTTGGCCTCAAGCTTGTGATCTTCCTGCCTCAGTCTCCCTAGTAGCTGGAACTAAAAGCATGTGCCACTTGGCCCTGCTGCCTAGCTCATTTTTATTGAAAATATGCATTACACTTTCAGTAGACAAATCCAGAAGAGATTTTAAGATGGTTAAATCATAGAGACTGTGTTACCAGAAGATTACCTGACAAGCATACACTAACTGGAAAAGTCTCCTGAATATGTACAGTCAAAGAAAGCATTTTAGTGTGTGAGCTGTTGTCTGTGAACCTAAGCTTGCCTGCCCTTTCTCCTTCCACACAAGCCAGACTGATAGATGGTTCAGGGTCAGCTTTGCTCAGTAGCTCTTATTTTCCTTCATTTATGTATTCTCATTTTCTTCCTCTGTCCCTCTCTCTCTTTTTTCTGTCTTCCCCTCTCTCTTTCTTCCTAGCTTCCATTTTGTAAAATCTTGTTCTGCCTTTACCCCTTGACCCTCTGCTTCTCTACTACTGATCCAAAAGCATTCCTCTCTATTTCTGTAACATGAATAGTTGCACCAGGATTGACTACTGTGTTTCTCCTTTGGCCTTCCTCTTCTCTTCTCTAGAGTCATTGCAGGGTAGGGGGATGATTTGATCATTGAATAATTACCATATGCTCTCCCATCACCTCTGTGCCTCTCTATGTCCTCCTTATTTGCCCTATGTGTACAGATGTACACACTAGTTCTTTACACACGCAATAAAGTGTGATTGTTTTTTTCTGTACTATTTATGTCAATCACAGAATGAGCTCTTTTTTCTTCTGACCTGACTGATTAAGTCAGTGAAAACATCAAACTAGTTTATATGACTAGACAGCATCACTCTGTGTCTTGTTTGTTATGACATGCTGTGGTTCCCTGACATCTTTGTAAATTTTCAGTTATGACATTTTCTTTGAAATCTGCTGCTACTGTTTCTGAAGAAAGATATCTGTGAAGTCTCCAGTTTTGCAACCCCCCAGTTGGAACTCGCCAGCCCTTCCTGAATGCTTCCACTACACTTTGATCATTTCCCTGTTACTTCATGCATTATAGTTGGCTGAACATGAAATGTTTCCTCTGCTAGATTATGGTTTCTTCTGACAGTAATTTTTGTATACCTTTAATATTTCATAGACTTCCTTTGGTTCAGTAAGTTTTTAGGTACATATTATTTAAAATAGGATGTTTGCTTTGTAATTTAAAAAATAAAATGATGAGTTATCACTGTACAAAAAATTGATTATAAACAACAAATGGCAGAAAGAAATATAATACCTGATTTCAAAGGAAAATAGATACTATACTGTTGGTCCTTCTATTAGATTATACTTAGCAAACATTGGAAATAGTTCATCTTTGCTTACACCCCTCCCCGACAACAGATTTACAGGAGTAAAATGAATGCAGAAGAATTATTGTGCTTATCTATTGAAAGTATTTTTTTTCAATGTACATTGTCCAGAAACTGACATGCTTTGAAGCTTTTACTTAGATTTAAGTTTATGTAGGTTTAATTGATAACATATGCTCTGTGGATTTCTATGTGTATGAATGTGTACACATTACACTTACAGATAAAGATATAAAAGTGATACAAATCCTCTTTGTTTATATTCTCCCACTTTATAAATTCTTAAATTTGCTAAATATAAAATTTGCTAAATATAAAGTATTATAATTTTCTTTAAAAATAAAAGCCATCTACCAAAATGCACCTATGCATTTGTCTTTCTATATTACATATAAATGTGCAAACACTTGCATGTAGAGAAAAGAGAAGAAAGAAGAGAAAAAGGGGAGAGAAATATGTGTGTGAATGAAACGAATTTGTCAGGTGGCACATCCCTATATGTATATGCCTCTGGCAGTGGATCCACGAACGTTGGAATATATAAGCAACTACCTGTATATCTTTATGGCTCATTCTTTATTGAAATCTATGCCATCTAGTGATTAAAAACTCTGTTCGTTTTTGTATGTGCTTAATTTTGTTTTTGTACTGGGGATGAAGCTCAGTGGTGCTTTACCACTGAGATACATCCAAGTTCTTTTTTCTTATTTTATATTTTGAGACAGAGTTTTGCTAAATTACCAAGGTTGGACTTGAATTTGGTATCCTCGGGCCTTAGCCTCCAGAGGGTCTGGTATCACAGGCATGCCCCAATACAATCACTTGTGTTTTATTTTTTAAATGTGTATATTTATATTACCAAAATGGTAATTACTAAAAACTAGAATGCATACTAATAATCATGCTAAAATGACATAATCATATAAGGTTTAAATTTTAATATTACCAGTATGGACATATTAATAAAAATATAAACCTAAGGAGCTTTCAGATTGAAAGTGAATTTTAAAAATTGTAATGTTTTTACTATTTCATACAGATTAAGGAATCAAATTAGGATACTTATTTGATTAATTTGACAAACCCAGGATTTTATTCTTAGAACAAATTGTTCAGTATGCTTATGTGTATTAAAGAAAATAAGAAGTCAAAAACCTTTTCAAATTTTGTTCTATAAAACTTTTTGTGTATTTTTTTTCATATTATATACATGTAAAAAGAATAACCTTGAATAAAAAATGTGAAACATAAAAATTATTTTACCTCAAGAATGATATCTAAAAGTTTAAAATAATGTAGACTATTTAGTAAAAATAGCATCGTTGAGGAATGATCCTCAGATTGAGGATGCAGTTTGATGGTAGAGTGCTTGCCTAACATTGTGAGGTCCTGGGTTCAATCCTTAGTACCACTCTCCTATCAAAAAGAGTGATCCTCATTATTTTTTAATTCTTCATAAACCTTTTCCTCTTGCCAGTGACTCCAAGTTGTATGTACTTATAAAGAATATCACCTAAATCTTTAGTGTCATATGACTAAATAAAAAAATGTGATTTCTAAAAATGTGTAATCAGTAAAATGTTTGTTTCTGTGCCTATGGAAGCATAAATGATTTATTAATAATATAAATATAGACTTACAGTTTCAGTAAATTAACTAGAAGCTGTCAGACTTGAGAAGAGTATAAGGAAAGCTTTTGTTGAAGAGTACACAGAAGAAAGAATGTCTATTTAAACTGGAATGTTCAGCCACTACCTGAATCAGATTCATTGCTACAATTTTTATTCTCATATCATTTAAAGGATATGCAATAGTAGATGCCATGAAAATAAATAATCTCATGTTTGTTTTCAGGAATTTTTATTTTAGGATTTGAAGATCCAATCAGTCTTAGTTTAATATTGGTAAATGTATTTCTTTTAGCTTTTCCCAAACAGAAACTGTTTTTAAGAATGTTAGGCAAATAAGATTTTTGGCAATAATTGGGCAATAAATAGGGTTACTAACCAGTTTTCTGACTGAATTTAGTAATTTTTTCAACTTGTATATCAAGATTTAATTACAAGAAAAAATGTTCACTCAATATGTCCTGAGATATTTATGAATTTAACCATATGTCAAATTCTCTGAGTCTAATTTTTTCAATTGTTGACTCTGGTCTCATTATTTCTTTTGCACCATTCATATATAATAATACACATGCTTATTTAATTGTAGGGGCAGAAGACACAGAGTAAACTGAAATCTTTATTTTAAATTTTAGCATTTCTGGTGGGGAAAGAGGACTGAAGAAAACAATGGAACTTTGTATTGACCAACAATAGAGGTTAAGAATTTTTTAAAAATTGACTACATACTGTCACCACCCCAGGCTTTTGATTAAGGCCCTAATGAACACAGAGACATATGTGTTTTTTTAATCTGCATGAATGATATAGGTGTATTGTTCTGATGCTTAGTCATTGTGGTTCTCAGAAGTGCCTTCTCTCACTCTCCTGTGATCTGTGATGTGTATTGACTTTCTCCCTTTCATCATTTCCTTATCTACCAGAATATTCTTTCTTCCCTCAGGGAGTAAGACTGTATAACAATGATTCAGATGAAATAAGTGAGGTGCAAAATAGAGAAAAACAGAGTGAAAAGATGAAGGAGCAATAGGAGAAAAGTTGTCTTAGGATATGTGCTATAAGGCAGGTGTTTAGGGTAGGTGTTTTGTTTCATTCTTCTCATCTCTTCCTTTCTTTAATATTACTTGAGTATGTGTATGTGTGAAGAATAAGGAAAAACAAGAATTGTTTCAAAGCACAAATTTAGCTCAGTAACTTGTCCTTGAGTAGAGAATTTAGTATTTGAAAGATTAAAAGAAAATCCATATTAAAGATGAAAGAGACATTGAAATACATTATCACCTAATCAGTTATAATTTCTAGGTGATTGGTCTATGTTTTTGTTCATTTTAGATGTCTCAGTTGTGAATATGATGTGATTCATTTCAATTTTTTGGGTTGGTATGTTGATAGTTTAGTTCAAGACTTTCCACTGTATATAATCAATCCACAACCTCTGAAAGTGGGCTGTACTAGAAATGCCTCCTTCATAAATTGGCTAATTGGAATTTAATAGATTTTTATTTTCCCAATAGTGAGTAATGTTTAAAATCTTGGTTAAGATCTCAGAGCAATTCATGAAGTCTCATTTAGCCTAACTCTGCAACCAGCGGTTTCCATGAGCACATAAATAGAGGCATTATCCAAAGAAGAAATACATGCCCAGCTTCACAATTACCCTAGCAGAGGCTAGTCCATTAAATTCTAGTGACATCCCTAAGATTTGTCCCTTCTCCTTTTTCCTCTCTCCTCCCTTCATCTTCCTCCTCGATGTTCAAAGAGCACAGTTATGGGACACTGACCTGCACATAAAAAGGGCCTTCTCACTCCTCAGAGAGTAATACGTGATGTCAGTTTATATCTGTCAATTTCATTAGGCAGAGAGTTTCTATTTAAAGTAACAGGGTGGAAAAGTGCTAAGAATGCTGCATTCTACAAATGACAGATTTTATTTCATGATGGAGATTTTAATTTTTCCTTGGATTTTCTCAGGCAGCTGGTCATTTTTGTATGGGTTATGGCAAATAAGAAAGTACTTGGATTGAATCTAGCTGCTCAAAAAGATACTTTATCGCACATTCATAACAGAATTTGATGTGCTGCTAAACACACAGAATATGCATACGGCATCTACTCATGGCATGGGATTATAAATGGTCATTCTTAGATTTATTTTAGAAGGCAACATTCTAAAACTACAAACATTTTTTATCCTGTCCTGATGTATTTTGTAATTCTTGTATGGGAATGATGCTCTGTTTTATGTCTCTAAATTTCACTCAATTGTATTCTCAATTTAGGTTTGGATACAGTCTGTGTGCATTTAATATCACATCTCTAGATCTGGACAAGGTTTCCCCTTAAACCTAAGGAAATAGTTGAAAGGAAAAACCCAGAATAAAATGTCTTAAGACGACTTAGACTTGGTCTGGCTATGTTTAGATTTCTTCCAACTTTTGGCTCAGTTTTAAGCTTTATTGGCAGTCTCATTCAGAACTGTGGCTTTATCCTCTTTTTTTCATTTGGCTAATATGATTTGTTAAAACATTCTCTGTTTATTTCTCCTTGCTTAACATTTTTCCACACAGCAGGCATAATGAATTTTTGTTTATGATGGGCCGTGCTGCCTGAATTATGGTATGGAATCTGGGTTTGGTTTCTTTGCAAAGGTATTTTATTGCTTTTAGGGGATTTATGCAGCTTCTGGTGTTCTATCTCAGACATGAATTTCTCTGAAGTTGATTGCTTAGGAGGAGTTATTTCTAAGGAAAACTAGGCAGTATCTGTAATAAATAATCACCATGATTTATTAAAATTAGATTTACCAGATTTCTTGATTTAAGTGTTATCAGATTTCTTACTAAACTATTTTTGCATCTGAATTATGTACAATTCAAAAATAATGTGCACCTTTTTAACTTAAGGTCCTCAAAGTTCTTTAAAGTGCCATGTGCACTACGATTTGTCAATGCTGATCAACTACAGAAAACACATATTAAGATACGCTCTGTCCAAAAGAGTTAAGAAGATCATATTTCTTTGCACAAAGAATACCAGGGCTACATTTTGAAATGAAAGTAGCTGAAGAAATGATTATACTTCTTTGAGATGCCTCACTGTCAACTTAAATTGCATAAAATAAACTTCTAAAGAGACCAAAACACAATTTCCGGGTTGATGTGAAAATTTATCACCATTCCATGTAAACTGACTTGACTTGTTAGAACTCTTGTTAGAGAAGAATACTCATTAATTCATTCACATATTTATTTCTTTTTGAAATGTGCACTGTATTTTAATTGATTTTAAAATGCATCTTTTTTATATCAACTATTGTGGTATTTTTCTTGAAATACAAAAATAAAGTAAAAAAGAAACCTCAAATCTGTAATGTTGAATTTTTTTTAGTTTATTTACTTGTGGAATGGCCATCCACATGCTTGCTGTCCCATGGAATAAAAAGTACAGACTTTGAAGTTAGGCTGAGCTCCTTTGGAATATTAGTTCTTCCTCCAAGTAAGTTGCCAAATCTATGCCCAGTCTCAGTTTTATTATCTGCAAAATAAATTTAGAAAGCACAGTTGAGAGATAATTGTACAGAATGAGTGACACAATGAGTGCAAAATGTCTAATGTCACATCAGGCTAATATTATGTGTTCCATAAATGACAGCTGATACTACTTTTATTACAATGTATTCGTAGTTACAATTGTATCAGAAGACATTTTTTGAATGGAAATATGAGTATCTATAACATGTTTATGGGAATATGCATTATATTTCATAAATGACACAGTATGGATGAGCAACATAGAAATAGTATTTTTAATGACAATACTAATATAATTGTGTGAATTCTTTTATGAATTTTGGAACAAACTTCTCAGAATCCAAGAACTTAAAATGGACCAAAGTGATTAAAAGTATCACCTAGGATAAATAGGAGGAAAGTAATGCTGCTAGATATTATTTGTTTCCCTAGGTCTACAGTTACTGCATAGTCCCTATGTTATAGCCATTGAGAGCATAGGTTCTGGGGTCAGTCTGCCTGGATGTGACCTAATTACTAGTTCTGTAATCTTAAATTAGTTGCTTTCCTATTTTCTTCCATTCCCTTAATATTCTAAAACTGGCCCTTTTTTTTTTGTATGGGTTATGTCACTAATAATATCAGAGAGAATGATTTTTATGTTTTTATGTGCTAGTATACATGAAGGGCTTAAAAGAGTGCCTATTTATATTAAATAGTCATCAATTTTAGCTAATTCAGTTTTGTAGACAGAAGAATGAAGATCTACAATATCAACTTATTTTTAAGTATAGAAATCTGAACAGTGTTAGGACAAATTTTTCTCATGAAAATGATACTTTCGCATCATACATAAGTCTGTTTTTTCTCTGCATTTTATAATAATGATGTGCAAAAAAACAAAACCAGAAATTAATATTAGTGTATTTATATTATTTCATTTTCTCTTACCTTTTATTTACCTATTTCTATTAAACAGGCAAATAAAATATCAAAAAGTCATGCCCCTCTGCTAAAGGAGATTCTTCTCTACCTTAGGAAATCGTTTAATGTCTTCCTGATACATACCCTGCTATAAATTAGGTAGATACTGACTTACAGTATTGTTTTTTTAATTGTTTCTTTAATTCAAAAATTAAAAAAATCCAAATATTGGAAGTTACTTATAACTTATTTGGTAGGAAAAATCCCATATGGCCAGGCCTGGTGGTGCATGCCTATGCCAGGTACTTTGGAGACTGAGTCGGGAAGATTCCAAGTTTAAGGTCAGCGTGGGCAACTTAGAAAGACTACCTTAAAACAAGACAAAACAAGGCTGAGATGTAGGTCAGTGATCAGTTATAGATAGTGTATGTTAGTTCCTGGGTTCAATCTCCAGCAGTACAAAAAACAGACAAAAAACAAAAAATTGACACACAAGCAAAAACTAATATGACCAAAAATAATCATTTGATGACAAAATGCAATCTGAAATAACATGATAATTATAGTATTTTTGTTTATTTAGTGTGCATTCTTATATACAGGCATGTCATTATGCTGCAGTGATAAACAATCCTCAAATCTAGTGGCTTAAAAGAATAAGTTATTTTAGTTTGACACTGAAGAAGCTAAGGTGGTAGAGCATTTGTCTCAAGTAGGGCTGGATGTAATGCTAGAGGATTAGCGAAAACTCTGAAGAATCTTGCCTTAAAACTCTTTTGCTGAAGAATGAAAACATGGAACTACCAAACCTTGTCTTTTAGTGTAATTTTCAGGAAATATGTGATCCATAAATATTTAAAATACAAGTTCTATCAAGTCTGGTAGTTTTGGTATTAACTTGAAATAAAATATTATGAGTTTCTTCTTTTTTAAATGAGGGTTGAAGTTGTAGTTCCATGCATAACATGAGCAAGACCCTGTGTTCAAACTTCAGTACAACACACAAAAAAAAGCAAAAACAAAACAACAATAACACACTTTCAACTTAAAAATGTCACATAACACTGCCATTAACAACCAGAACTAGTTATGTGGCTTCTTCCAACCACATAATTGTGATCCTCCTGTGTGCCTGGTAGGAAAAAGAACTGGAAATATTTGGTAAATGATACTAATGATTATGTTTCACTGCAGAAATACCATTATGGTGATTACAGAGTTCAGGCTTACAGTGGTTATATATATTATATATCACATATGCCAAATTATTTTTCTAAACTCCAACATAATTTTGAATCCCAACAAGACACCATTTTCGGATGTGGGTTAAGAATTAGTACTATGTTGAACTTAAGGGATCTGAAGGGGAATAAAACATGATCCCTGCATTCATAGAAGTCACAGTGCAATGAAAAATACAGACATATATCCAAAGACTTTGAATACTGTACATAATGTATTGCATTAGAGATTTGATGAGAGAGTGTTACCATAGTATGGAGCAGAAAGAGAACAGCGAGTTCTGGTTAAACAGAATGGCTTCAGATAGTGATTGCATTGAAACTGGGCTTTGCTGCAAGGCTAATGGGCATTGAAGGTGTGATAAGCATTTCTGATAGATTTTAATTAATATTTTGTTTGCATGGATCTGTGTTTTGCTTATACACAGAATGTGCATTTTTTAAATTTTATGTGCAGTGTTTAGGGTACAATAAATATGATGTTGGCTCCATGAAAGTAAACAGATAAGAAATTGGTCTGAAAAAATTTATACTCCATCAGGAAGAACTTTCAGATGCTATAGCAAAGCAGTTTAAATGTTCTTCTGTAGGCAGAAAGGGAATTAACTAAGTTTTATAAAAAGGGGGCATAAAATGTTCTGTTTTGAAAAGATCCCTTTGAACCAGAGCGTGAGATATAAGAATGTCAAATTCATTGGAAACAGCGATTTATGAAAAGAGAAGTAAATAGTTCTGGTTTTACATTTGTCTTTCTTAAGTAATGTATTTTCAGTATAGAGCTTATATTCAATATTAAAACTAGCTGGGAAATCAAATCCTAAACATCTTTGCACTTGATTGAGCAGAAGTTTGTACAGAAGTATTTTTCATATTTATGTTTAGGTTTGGTTGAATTCAACTTTTCCTTATTTTTCCTTTACTCAATTCTGCAGTCCTCTTTGATGTCCTATGTATTTTGCCACTGTTTTTCTATATTTTAATTCCAGAAATATGTGAGTAGAATATGATGGATGAATTTTGTAGAGAAAGTGATGTAAACACCTCCTTAAAAACCACACAGCTGCACTTGTATCAGTAAGTACTTGAAGTGAAATTGCAGGAAAATCTCTGAAATGAGGAAAACATGAAAAAATGAAACAGTTTTCATTTATAGAGAAAACACTTCATTTAGAAAATGATGTGGAATATTTAGGAAATATTGAAGTCCGAATTTTTATTATATTTTGCACATTTTGTATAATTACAACATTTATAAAACATATGGTCCAGTAAGATCATATGTTACTAACTTAATGAGAATATTTCAAAGTATAAACCGGCTTAGATACTTACTAGTATTACATAAAGTTTAAAACAATTTTCTATACATTATAGTCAGTGACTAAGTAAAAAGTTCATTGAAATGGTTAAAACAAAAATTATCTTGCATCTTCATTATACAGACATCATTTGAAGAGTTCACTGCATTTAATTAATAAAATAAAATTAGTCATTATTAAAAGGCCACCATAGTACTTTTTATTATAGGCAACCTTGTGAAAGATCTTCCTTTCATAGAAAATCTGTCACTTTAGGGAAGACTGATAATTTACTATCTGTGCATATAATTTCCTTCCTGCTTATTCCTGATTTCTATAGATCAACCTAGGAGGGAGTGGTGAAACACACTGGAATTTCGATTGAAATAGACTTGTACTGAAAGCCTGATTTTTCTTGCTACTTTTTAAATATGACCTTGAGCAAGTTGTTTAAACTCCCATATCTCCATTTTTGCATGTATAAATTGAAGATCATGACCTTGAGCACACAGAAGTATGCATATGGAGAAAATGATACATATTCAATTCGGTGACTAGGAGTCAATGGTGAAGAAGGAAACTGTAATACTATTGTGATTCCACTGTTAATGTCCTGTCACCTCTTTCCACAGGTATCTCTCCTGCCTTGCTTTAAGAAGAATACAACCTTACCTACAAGAAAGTCAGAATAAAAATATTCCAAAAAGAGGTGTCGCATTGCATTATTTTTAAATAAGAGAAATGTTTGTGCTTCAATGGAAGAAAACAAGTTTTATTACAAAGAAAAGCTGTGAAATCAATTGGGAATAACATAATCCCACAAGGGTGGTGCAAGATGGTAGTACAGAAAGAATCAGTCTAAACTAGGTATCAAAGTTTCATATCTCATCAACCTCATGGCATAATAGTGCTTTGAAAATACATATGATCAAAGATGATGTGCTCTTTTCCTTTCAGAATTTCTCTGCCAAACAAGCACCTCTCAATGTCTCATTCAAGTAGTTTACACCCATTAAGTTATAAGGACCTTCATTCCATATCTGAACCTTCTGATTACTTCCTTCTTCTTGCTTCTGTTTATAACCTTGAGTTCTATGGTGCCACACACCCTCTTTCCCTATTGCCCTGCTTATCTATTGTTGGTTGAATACTTGAAGTATTATTCCTCTAGTAATCCCTTAGTATTTGTTATTCACAACATACTATGTTTTCCTCACACTTTCTGGGTGATCATACCACTTCATTATTTTTCACTATTAGTCACCTAAATGTTCATGATGGAAAAGGAGTATTTGTATCTGTAATAGCTGCTCTAACAGTCGCAATTTTGGTGACTCAAAAAATAAAGATACATTCTCTTTTAGTTCTAGAGTAAGAAGTCTAAAATCAGTTTTATTGAGTTAAAGTCAAAGTGCCAGCAAATCTGATTCCTTCTATAGGTTAGAGAATTCATTTCTTTACTTTTCCAACTTGTACTTCTTAAACTTACATTGCTTGGCTCATGGCCTTCTCCTCCATCTGCAAAGCTAGCAGCAAAAGTTTTCTATCCTTTCTGATCTCTGCTTCCATCCTCACGTCCTGTTCCTTACTCTGATACGCCCGCTGCTCTTTCATAAGGACCCTTGTGAAAACATTGTGTCCACCTGGATAATACAAGGTAATCTTCCCATCTCAAAATCCTTAATTACACCTGCAAAGCCTCTTTTGCCATGCAATGTAGTATGTGAAAGTTCTACTTACCATGTAAGTTTTCAGGGATCATGGTGTGGACTTATTTGAAGTGGGCGGCGGTGGATTGTCAGCCTACCAGATTGTGATGCACATCACTAACAAATTGTTTCATAGGAACTTCAAACTCAAATTGTGACAAACTTAGTTCAAGTTATTATACTATATCCTAGGCCAAATCCTCCTTCTATATTCCACATTTTAGTTGGTGGCAAAGCTACATCCCTTCATTTTCTCAAGTCAGAAGTTTAGGTGTCATCTGTGTTCCTCCATTCTTTACATAATGTGTATGTAATGTTCCCTCTCTTTGGAAATTATAATTTTCTACTTTTCAGTTTTGATTTGTATCCCACTAACACTGCCCTATTTTAAGTAAAACATTTTCTTTCATTTGCCTTTCGTCTTTTATTCTTAAATACATCATACTTGCCATCCTCTGAATAATACATATAAAAACAATTTCTTACCCTTTTGGATGAAAGAGAATACATTTCTCAGCCTCCCTGAAGATAGATGTGGCCAAATGACTGTATTCTAGGCAAATGGATGTGACATCAACTATCCCCAGGACTGGTGCGTGAACACTTTTCATACAAGACTAGCCAAGCTCTTCTTTTTGTCAATCTGATGCTGAAAAGCTTGAAGACATGGAAACCACACCTTGACATTGGTGGAGATAAAAGATGAGAAGATCCTGAGACCCTGAATCAATACTCTAGGAGAGACTCATTGAAATTGAGAATGATACTTTTATCATCATAATCATGAGAAAAATTCACTTTTATTAGGTTTGAGCCAGTATTCTCTGTTGGGTTTCTTTGTTGTAACAGTTAGCATGACTTTAATACAAATGCCATACAGGATTAGAACTCTGTGACTTTGTTCTTGCGGTGTCCTCTTCTGGAGAGCAGTTTAACTTTGCTATTCTTAGTCGTTCAGCAGATGTTGTTTCCTCCAGTAAAAATTCACTGGGACCTATATTTTTGGTTGAAAGCTTCTTCCTATTCCCTCAAAAAGTAGGCTCAGTCCTATCAGTATGGTTCAACATCAAATTGAAATTATGGTCACCTATCTTGTCACCAAATTTTTCAATCAAAATTTAAATTTCACATTTTAATTTCATACAAGGCATAAAGCAATAAGTTTGTATCTTCACCCAAGAACACAATGCCAAACTTGCTACTAAAAATATATTATACAAAATTATTACTATTTGATTAAAATAAATGCCTATTGGACTGAACTCAACACAATTTCCTCTCCTATAAAAATAACATAATCATTCAGTCTCCATATGGTTACTGTGGTGATTAAGTGAGGCAGTATATGCAGAGCATCTGGTACATAGCAGGTGCTTACTAAGTGTTACTTTTCATTCCTTCACAGAGCCTTCCTTAACTACTTTGGTTCATGGTTTCTTCTTTTATCTTTATTGTCTCCATCCGGGGTTAAAATTTGGCTCCTAGTTCCTTGATGATAATTCTGTGTATGTATTAGTTTTCTCTCCCCATCCAAGCTGCACACTTCTGGTCACAACTGCTTCTTATCCTTCTTTCTAGCCTTGTTGCCCTTGGACAGAGGAGGTGTTCAATATACACTTTTTAAGTTGGCTGAGTACTCTCTATATGTGTTCTATTATGTTACATTAAAAACAGCTCTAAAGCCAGGTCTCCATGACAGCAAACAAATCTTTGGCCAAGAAATAAGCCAGTGCATAAAACATGCTGTCAACTTGGCTTTTATACTAACCTATGCAGGTGTGTGTCTGTTTAGGGAGTAGAATATTATGGAATATCAATGCCAATTTAGCATGGGGGTGAGGTGAGGGTTGCATGTATAAAGATATTCTGTAAAAAATCCTGAATTTACTGACTGTCCTTAAGGAGCATGCATACACATGCACAAATACACACACACACACAGACTCTAAAACCATATAAAATTTGCCATAACCAGACATAATGTCACCCTACCTTACACGTTTTAAACACCTCCAGGAATATATTCCTTCTTAAAACCATCCTCATATAACATTAATATTCTGCTTTTATCACTTCACTTTACATGTTTTGCCAGAGTTCCAATATCAAAGAAATTCTGGGAAGTGGTTCAGTGTGCTGAGAGTGATGGGAAGAATGGGTATTCAATGTTGAGATGATCATCCCACATTTATAATACAAGGAATAAGGATACAAACTCTGGAGCCAGACTATCTGAGTTTCATTTCTGATCTTTTGCCCCTACTATGTCACAGAAGTTTTTCAAGTTTGTTCAAGCATCCAAAAACATTCATGAAGTACCTAATATATTCCAGATCCTGTCTTAGGTACTCAGGAAAGATAAGTAATGCAGAGAAAAATTTCTTCTGTCATGGAGCTTACATTCTAATGGGAGGAGATAGAGAATAGACAGCAATAACAAAAATGTGTAGAGTGCTGCATAATGAAATACTCAGAGAAAAAGATAGAAGTGAAATAAAGAAGATAGGTAAAGAATATGTTTTAGTCAGTTTTCTCTCGCTGTGACCAAAATACCTGACCAAAACAACTTAGAGGCGGGGAAGTTTATTTTGGCTCAAAATTTCAGAGATTTAGTCCATAGTGAACTGACTCTTGCTCAGGGTCTAAGGTGAGACAGGACATCATGGTGAAAGGGCCTGGCAGAGGGAAGCTGCTCAGGGCATGGCAGCAGGAAAACAGAGGGAGAAAAGGGACAAGGTTACAGGAAAGAACACTTCCAGGGCACACTCCTAGTGACTCACCTCTTCCAACCACACCCCACCTGCTTAAAGTTACCACCCAATGAATCCATTCAAACTAGGATGTACTGATTAGGTTACAGCTCTCACAATCCATCATTTCACCTCTGAACAATCCTGCATTAACACAGGAGGTCTTGGAGGATACCTCATATCCACACCATAGCAGTGTATTTGTAAATAGCTTTGAAATATTATCCAGAGTGTCAAGAATGATTGCACTGAGAAAATGAAATTTGAGAGATGAATTTAAGGGAGAGGAAAAGGGTCTGCAGTTATCAGAAAAGATTACTAAGAAGAAACTAATAAGTGTAAAACCTTTGAGCATCAGAAAAGTGAAAGAAGATGGGAATATATAGTCCCTTTTGGCCATTTCCAGGATATTGGTTTTATTCTGAGTGATTTGGAAAATGATGAAAATGTTTTGAGCTGATCTGTGGCTTGTTCTGATTTGTGTCTTCACAAGATTGCTTTTTTTACTGAGTAGGTTGAAGTGGGGAGAAGGCAGAAGCAGAAGACCAGTTAGGAACCTATTGAAAATATTAGGCTAAAAGTTCGAGGGTAAGTAATACTACTTTGGGTAAGTAATATCAGTTGTGATGGTACTATGAGGTTATATTTGAGAATATGTGTATGAATATGTTTGTGAATGAATTGCTTGAATGGAATGAGAGAATATAGTCAAGGACAGATGAACGATTTGGAGCCTGATTAAGTAGAAGGATAATTTGCTATTACGAACAGAGGAAAGTCTGTGGAGCAAATTTTATTGAATAAGCATAGAAACTAACACAGTTTTCTAATTTTGAAAAACTTATCAAACCTCCAAGTCAGTGAGATACATGAATCTTAGTTCAGAGGACAGAATTTAAATGATAGATATAAATAATCAAATCAGTTGAGCAAAAAGATAATATTTAAAGCCATAAGATTAGGTGAGATCAATAAGTGAGTATGTGTAGGTGGAAAAGTTCAGAGCCTGTACAGTGTACTCCGTGGTAAGACCTAACTAAATGATCCATTGTTAGGATTAAGTTATGTGTGCACAATCTTTCGGACATCGTCTGGTATGTAGTAATCTCTCAATGAATATCAGATGTGGTTGTTTTGCTTTAAACACAATAGAATGAGACATTCTTGCTCAGATATTATGTACCACAAATTATGTTGTTAAATGGAGACTCAATTTCATTTGACACAAACACATTTCTCTCACATGTTCTTCCCCAAAGCATATTTTCCTGTAGTAGTCTTACATAATAAAATGAAATAATGAAGTAGTATTGGAATTGGAGGTGAACACTCATTTCATCTTTTCTGACCTTTCCTCCAGTAGGATCCAGAATTAATTTATAATCCCTATTCTATTCTTCCATGTTCTCCTGTTACACACCTCATGTTTAATTTATCTCCATAAATTGTAGTTTGCCTGTATGTCTTACCGAATAGACTAGGAAAACATTAGGATTTGGATGTGTCTTATTTATCTTTATAGTCTCAGTGCACACTACATGCCAGAAATCCAAAAACTGCTCAAATATTTGGTGAGTAATTAGAATAGATGGTGGATATCCATTATGTGATAGGCATGTACTAGGACAATTTGATAGATTTGTTACTTCCTACAAGAGCCTAATTATATTGGTTTAATAACCCCATTTAAAAGTCTAAAAATTTATTTACAAAGACTAATTGATTATATAAAAGTAGCTAATTAGTTTTAATTCTTGTATTATTCCACATAAATATTCTAAAGCCTAAGTGTTCCCTGGCATTTTGGAAAGTTTCTTGCCAATACATAAGTTCAAAGTATTTATGAAAATGATCTGAAAAAGTAGAAAGGTCACTAATTATAAATGATCTATAAAATAGTCTAGGCTATTATTAGATAAACTTTGGTAGCAGCTTTTCAAAATATTAAGTACAAAGAAGATAAATCTTAATAATGTGGCAAAAAGTACTTCAAATATAGTATGAGTATAATTATATGAGTACATATTATACAAAGAAATGAGTATATATTATATATGAGTATATATTATATACTACATATATATGAGTATATATTATACAAAGAAATCTATTTGAATAATCACACATCTACAGAAATACACACAGAATGATTTTCTCTGAAACCTCACAAATTTTAATGTATATTTCTTACACTGCTTACATAACCACAATATAACAATCAGGAAATTAACATTGACACATTATTACTATTAAATCCTCACTCCCTATTCAGATTTCACCATTTGTCTCCCAATGTTCATACTAGCATGTTCATAATCACAAACTATATTTGGTTATCATGTTACTGTAGTCTTTTCAATATGAAGTGATTCCTCAAGTCATTCCTTGACTTTCATTATCATGACACTCCTGAAGACTAACAGCCACTTGGTTTTGGGGGATTCTCTTAGATTAGGTTTTTCTAATGTTTCCCAATGGCTAGATTCAGGTATGCTTTATTGATAGTATCACCACATTCTTCTCATTGCAGTCTCTTAAGGACTATGCTATTTCAATTGGTCCTATGCTAATCAAACTTATTTTGATAACTTGATTAAGGTCTCTCAACTCTAAATTTAGTTAACTCTTATAATTAATACTTTTTTGTATATACTGTGTTAATATCACATTCATTAAAAAACTTTCAATGAAGTAATGTCTTTATAACAATCTGGTCTCAGGATTTTTTTTATTTTTCTCAATGGGTAATAATATGTTTCTACCAACTAATTTTATGCTCAGATAAATATAGATTTGTCACTGGGTGCCCCTTTCATGCTGGCATCTGTCTCCTTCCTCACTCATGGAATACGTCTTGTTTGATGGTAGATGAAAATACTCCAGGGCCATTTTGTATATACTTTGTCCCAGACTGGAAAACAAAAGGAAGAGAAGAAATGAAAGAGCAAGTGATGTTTTTAAAGGTCAAAATTTATATGCTGTTTTCTAATTTTTAAATATTTCACATGAAACTTTTTATTTAATATTTTTATGTACTTAAATATTTTTTGGGGGGGTGGTATTCCAGGGATTGAACTCAGGGGCACTCAATCACTGAGCCACATCCCCAGCCCTATTTTGTATTTTATTTAGAGACAGAGTTTCACTGAGTTGCTTAGTGCCTCACTTTTGCAGAGGCTGGCTTCGAATTCGCAATCCTCCACCTCAGCCTCTCAGAGGCTGGGATTACAGGCCTGTGCCACCATGCCAGGCTATGTACTTTACATTTAATTGCAACTATTTATGAGTCTGTGCCTTTGATCAAATAAAACTTCTATCAAATGACAGGCACAAAACCAATGTACACAGATTTTTTTTTTTTTCCCAGCTCACAATTGTTAGTTTTCAGGATTTCACAGAAACGTAGATGCAAGGAGTTTTAGAGTTGAAAAATGTCCAAGAGTTTATGTAATTCAAACTTTTTCTCATTGCTAAAGTTGCTCTGTTGATTCTTGCTTGACTGTGTTCCAAAGTTCCCTTGAACTATCATAGAGATGACTTTCCTACTTCTTGCAATTGCCCTTTCTATAGTAGATAATTCAGATCTTTGGAATTGTGTCACAATGTCTATTTCTCTCATTTCTACTCATTAATACTAGTTCTATGTTTGTGAAAGAAAGAAAGAAAGGATATACTGCATTTTCTATACTATCCATTCAAATGCTGGAGAAAGCATAGACCCTGTGCTGCTGACCTTCTTATCTTCTTTGCTTTTCTGGTGAAATGTTTCTAATTTCCTCATTCTTCACTGTACCCGTTTTCCTGTTTCCTTATTTGCTTTTAATAGAAAAATACACTAACCTAATAAGAATACAGAATACTCCTAAGGCTTTAATTTTTCTATTTGAATTTAATAATATAAAAAAGTGGTTCCTTTACATGGTGGATATCTAACAAATTCACTCTGTGAATTGTTTCAATAAAGATTAATCTTAAGTGAAATTAGGATCCACTTTGTTACAAATTCACAAATTTCTAGGATTGCACCAGATATGCACTGGGAAGTCCAGAGTCTAGTATCACTATACTAGACACTGCAACACAGCTAATTGTTAATATATTAATAAAGCACTATATTTTACTTTCTGTATTTCCAATATAGAAAATTTGATCAATTATATGTATGAGCATTTTTAATTTTTAAATTTGAGTAAAAAATTAATTTTAAGCAAATTCCCAGGTTTGGATGAAAGAAGGAAAACTGAGAACCTTGTAGACCTCTGGAAGAACTTTAATTAAATTCCAGACGCATGAGCCCTCTGTTGAGAAGAGCTTACTTCTGATCCCTAATTTGAAGCCTTGGGATTTTAGAAAAAAATGTTATCCAATTCCACTACCATGGAGGTCTAGCAGGTGATTGCAAACTATGGTGAGAAAGAAATTGTGAGACCACATCAGAATGTCACAAAATAATTCCCTCTCTGTATGAGTAACTAATGGTGTCTAAAATATTTAAAAAGAAAATGACTTTAGGAAAACTCAGTGATATAAGCTAATGACTGTAAACCAAAAAAGAGCCTTAAGTAACTATGAGAAACCAGTGGGTGTTACTTTAAGCTCTGATTTGATAAATGACTATTTAAAGTTATTTAAATAGTCATTAAATAGATTGAGTTTAATTGCATACTTCTCAGTTTCTTTCACCAGAATATAATGAATATTTGTGAAACTGTGCCACAAATTTCACTAATTTTACATAGTAAGCTGTATTAACAATGTGTAAGTTTACAAATTTTTAAATTCTCTCCTGACTTCTGAGTTAGGAAATGCAGAGAGAAATGTGAGAAGAATAAAATAATAGCATTTCTCATGTTTGTATAATCAGTCTGAAAAAGAAGGGAAAAATCCATTATTCTAGTTCTTTATAAAGATACTCCTAAGAACAGATATGGAGTCAACTACCCAGTTAATTTTTTTCTGTAAAATAAGTGCAGTCTTAAGACATTTCAGGTAAACAAGTGAAATACTGGCTTTTAAGTATATGGCTTATGATTTTGCAAAATATTTAAGGTATTTTTCTTTTTGTTTATAAGTGATGTTAAACATTTTGTTTTTAAGTGACATTAAACATTTTAAGTGACATTAAGTTACATTGACATTAAATTATCTCATAGACATTATAATAGATACTACAGAAATACAAAGGATCATTAATGGATTATTCTAAAAAACATATTCTAATAAATTTAAAAATCTAGAAGAGAAGGAAAAATTTCTTGACACATATGGCCTACCAAAATTGAACAAAAAGGATATTAAAAAACCTAAATAGAGCAATAAACAACAATAATATTGAACAAAAATAAAGCTTAAGAGCAGATGGCTTCACTGGTTTTAAGCTTCTAAAGCACTAACACCAAGGCTTCTTAAAATATATTTTTGAATTGAAAGAGAGGGAACCTTTCCAAACTTATGCCATGAGACCAGCATTACCCTGTTATGCAAACCTGAAAACACAATCAAAAAAGAAAACCATAGCCTAATATCCTGATGAAATAAATACAAAAATCCTCAACAAAATAAACAGCAAATGAAGTTCAAAAGCATATCAAAAAATTCAAATCCCATAATCAAATTGGTTTCATTTCAGGCATGCAAAGATGGTTCAATATGCATAAATCAATGAATGCAACACATCACATAAATAGAATGAAGCATAAAAGTCAATTTAATAGATGCAGAAAAAATTTGATAAAATTTAATAATCCTTCATTATAAAAACCCTGAACCAATTAAGTACAAAAAGGTCAGACCTCAACAAAATAAAAGCTATGTATAACAAACTCACAGCCAACATCATACTGAATGGAGAAAAACTGAGAGCATTTCCTCAAGATCATTAATAAGAGGATGATATCTATTATCATTGTCCTTATTTAATAAAGCACTAGAAGTTCTAATCAGAGATGTTAGGAAATTGAAAAGAGCAAAAGACAAACAAATAGAAAAGTAGAAAGTGAAATTATGCCTGTTAGCAGATGATATGATTCTATACATAGAAAAACCTAAAGACTCTACCAAAAGACTATTAGAATTTATAAGCAAATTCTTTAAATTAGTAGGATATAAAATCAACATACAAAAACCAATTGCTTTTCTACACATTTCAGAAAGAAATCATGAAAGCAACTCCATTCACAATAGCCACAAAAAGTAAAACAAAACAAACAAAACCTAAAACCCAAATAATAGACTCCAATGAGGAAGTGAAAGATCTCTAAAAAGAAGATTACAAAACAATCAAGAAAGAAATTGAAGAAGACAATAAAAGATGGAAAGACCTCTCATGTTCATGGATTGGAAGAATTAATATTGCTATGTCCATATTACCCAAAGTGATCTACAGATTCAGTGCAATCCCCTTCAAAATATCCATGAAAATTTTTATGAAAAAAAGTCCTAAAATCCATATGGAATAATAAAAAAACCCACAATGGATAAATCAAAAATGAACAAAACAGCAAAGCTGGAGACATCAAAATAACTGATTTCAAGTTTTTTTTATTTTTATTTTTTTAATGCAGTACTTGGGATTAAATCCAGGGCTTTGTGCATTTCCCACAAATATTCTAGCACTGAGCTACATTCCTAGTCCTTAAGTACCTGATTTCAAAACACACTACAAAATCTTTGTAATAAAACAACATGATCTTGTCATAAAAACAGACACATAGACCAATAGGACAAAATAGAGAACATAGAAATAAACCCACACCATTTCAGTCAACTGATTTTTAACAAAGGTGCTAAAATCATACATCATAGAACAGACAGTCTCTTCAACAATGGTGGTGGGGAACTGGATATCCACATGCAGAAGATTTGAACTTTATTCCTATCTCTACCCCTATACAAAAGTCAACACAAAATCTACCAAAGAACTTAATGTAAAACCTGAAACAATGAAACCAGATGAAAACACTTTAAGATAATAGTTACTGGCAATGATTTTCTGGGTAGGACCCCAAAAGCAAGGAAACAAATGCAAAAATTGACAAGCAGAATTATGTCAAACTACAAAGCTTCTGCACAGGAAAGGGAACAATGAACAGAGTGAAGTAACAATCTACATAATTGAAGAAACTATTTTCCAGGTATGTATATGAGGGAGGGTTAGTATATAGAACATATAAAGAACTCAAAAACTTAATAATTAAAAAATAAGTAATTCAAATAAAAAAGAAACAGGCAAATGCTTGGAATAGATACTTCTCAGAAGAAAAAATACAAATGACCAATAAATATACAAAAAAAATTTAGTGTCATTAGCCATTAGGGAAATACACATCCAAACCACAATGAGATACTATCTCATCTCTGTTAGAATTACTATAATAAAAACCAAAACAAAATAAGACAAACAGAACAGAGAAACAAATGCTGGTGAGAATGTGGAGAAAAAGGAACTTATTCACTGTTGGTGGGAGTGTAATTTTGTACAGCAATCATGGAGAATAATATGGAGGGTCTTCAAAATACTAAAAATAGAATTATCATAATGATTCAGCTATACCACTCTTGAGTATATATCCATAGGAAATGAAATTGGCATACAAAAAAGATACCTGCATGCCCACGTTTATTGCAGCACTACTCATAACAGCCAGATATGGAATCAGTTTAGGTGCCTATCAACAGATAAGTGGACAGAGAAATTATGGTATAATCAATGGAGTATTTGTTAGCCATAAAGAGAAAATGAAATCCTGTCATTTGCAGCAAAAAACAGACAGAACTGGAGGACATTATGTTAAGTGAAACAAGGCACAAAAGGCAAGTATATGTTTTCTCTCATGTGGAAAATATTTAAAAAAAGAAAAGAAAAAAGTAAACTACAAGTAGAATAGTGATTACTAGGGACTGGGAGGGTGTGGAGGCAAAGGATGAAGGGGTAGGTAGGGTGGTTGGGTGTGATCAATGCATACTGTATGCATGTATACACATAATATAACAAATCCCATTAATGTGTAAGGTTAATATGTGGTAATAAAAATACAAAATATAGTAAAAAAAAAAAAAAAGAAAGGAAGAAGTAAGGAAGGAAAGAGGGAGGAAGAAAGGTAATGAGGGAAGAAGGTAGAAAGGGAGGGAGTGTCCAAAAGCACCTGGTTCACTGAGTACCAGGTATCAAGGTAGTCATCAGGTCTGTAAGTCAATTAAGGTTACCAAATGCTACTGGAAGGGGCTGGATCCAACTTATTTAGAAAGTATACTTCCACAAGAATGGGGTCCTAATTAAGATAAGATGTATTTCATGCTGTATAAGTGTATCAAAACAGATTCTACTGTCCCATATAACTAAAAAGAACAACAAAAAGCACAGGGGCCAGAGTCTGTGGCCTACCAAGTGTTTTCAGTCTCCCTAAATGGCCTTCCAGAACTGACCCACCAGCCTATGCCATCTTATTTCCCGCAGTGCCTTCATGCAATGTAAGAGTTCAGACTTAGCTGACAACTGACTTGGGGCATAGCCCTTGCACCATCAACACTCACTAGTTCCCCCATGTATCAGGTCACTGTGGGCAGTTAGAAAAACGTGTGCTTGACCTGATGGAGAGATATATGAAGACAAGAAGTTGCCCCACAGAGAGAGATGCACCTTGAGCTGTTTTCTAAATAGGTACTTCCTGGGTTATGGCAGGAGGCAATACCATTCCTGAGCCTTAGGGACCAGACTGCTTTGGCTTTCATTACAATGCAGCAGAAGTACTGTAAAGGGCATATTTGCCCTGACATATTGTAGGAGCCAGATTGTGTGTTCCAAGGAATAACTTCACATTATACCCACATCACTATATATTTATATTTCATATTAGTGATACATGTGCAGATCTAAGTTTATTAATAAATACATATGTTTTATATCTATTATTTGTTAGAACATAAAATATTTCCTAAAACAAAGAAAAATCTCCCATAATAATATGTTTGTCAATGGAGAGAGTACAGTAGGTATATATTGGTTATTTAATTTTATATATTTTGACTTTATAACTTAAATTTGTAGTTATGATAGGTGTGATTAAAAGGTTTGATTATTTTCTAAAAAATATTTGATTCTTATGCAAGAATTCTTATCTCTTAGCTTGTTATATAAAATGATTTCATAGACTCCTATTTCCCCATTTTCTGGTATTATTTCAATTTGGCCATGAAAGTAATTAGAATATGTTTTTAAAGATTTTTGTAATAAAAACTAATGTTCTTCTGACAAAAGAGTAGTCTTGCAAGATTGTTCTTGTAAGTCTAAATCACAATAGTAACAGAAATATCAGTACCAAAATACCAAGGTCAGTACCATCAGTACCAAAATCATCTACAACAAAGTAAAGAACATATTTGTGGCTCCCTCAGGGAGCTGCTCTTAAACTAGTCATGGGGCTGAGGTATAAGGCACCGATAGAGTGCTTGCCTAGCATTAGCAAGACCCTTGGTTTGATTCCCAGCACTAAAAAAAAACCCTAACAGAACAAAACAGTTTATTGCACAATGACAGGCATTTTTTGTCTGATTCTTATTGAGATAATGAAATATTCTTATATTTAAGAAATCAATAGATACAGTTTTCAAGATTTAAAATGTTAACATTTTCTGTATTTGCAAATTTTCACCTTCATTGACAGTAAACAACTTTTCAATAGAAGCAATTTTAAGAACTGAATTAAGTGTTATAATGTATTAGCTACCAATGGAAAGTTAAAAATTTAAAATAAAAAGTTGATTTCAAGGAGCGATTATAAAATTAAACAGGTTATTTGGAATAACTATTTTCCTTATTAATGATTTGGCACTCATGAGTAGTAGTTGAATTTAATTACAAAATTTATCAGATATTAAAAATTAATGCCAAGTGACTATAAACATTGGATATAGCAATTTATTTTTCTGAATAGTTAGAAATATACTGAAAGTAACTTTTAAAATTTTATAGATTTAAAGTTCTTGTGATTTGAAAAAGTGCCCCACTCTGCTGTATGTCTTCTGCCATTCTGTGCTGGGGACTTTGCCTCCCTCCTCTAATGAAGTGCATTAGTCAAGAGCTCAGTGACCTCTGACAAGGCTCAGTATGGGATTATAGCCTGACAGGAGGCAGCTGGAATACTTGACAATTCACACTTAAAGTAATCCCTGAAAATTGCATGGCAGTTATGAGGAAGTAACAGTTTGGCTCCCTTGTGAAAAAGACTATAAAAGATATTTCAAGTAGAGTTTTGGGACACTAACTATAGTTTCTGAATTAAAGCAAAATTATCAGGTTCTTTAAGCACCAGTCAATAGGCAACAATTTTCATGAATAGATTCAATCTATGGCCCTATTTCAGCAGCTACCACTTTAGTCCATTGATAGAAACCTCATTTAGCCAATGGATTGTTTATAATTGACTAACTTCTTTAACAGAGTTTTATCACATCTCACATGTAAAAACATTTCAGTGAGGGCTCACAGGGAATAATAGTCATAATCATAAATATAAAATAGTCATTTTCTGTAAAAAAAATTATGGCAAATATCAATAATACAGACTTCTATATGTTTGATGTATTTTTCTACGTTGCTGTTTTTCTAACTGCATGCCTTTTTAAATAACAGCTTTGCTATAATCTTGCTAAAAATTCCAACTTTCCACTTAATAGGAAAACATTTTGTAAAAATAATTGCAGATTATGTATTTAGCAAAGTATTTGAAATTTTATAGAATTTTCATAGCAATGCATGTAATTGAAATATTAAAAATTAAATTAAAATATAGAGTAACCTGTTCCCCTACGTAACTTCTTCCCCTAAGTCCCAGAATATCAGATGTTTCTTTTTGATATTTGCTACTGCTCACTTACAGTTGTGACTAAAACCCATTCCATAGAGAAATGTAAACATCAGAGTGGAATTGTCTTGGAAAATTTACTTTATTATCTAACTTTGAATTTTTGTTATGCACAATATCTGTTGATTGTTTTATAACTAGTAGGTATTCAATAAATATGTGATGGGTTAAATTGAAATAACATCAGCATAAGTTAGAAGCATACCTTATATTATTGTTACTATAAATTCTCATAATTGTTCAACATTTCTATAGAAAAAGTTTTCCTATATCCTTCAACAAATATTGTTTGATATCCATTATGTGACAACTACTCTGCTAAAGGCAGAATTCTGTTTTTAAAAAAATCTATATGGCTTTTTCACTTTCTGCTAAACTCATGGTTTAACCTCTATATTTATTCATTATGTCTTTAGACCGTTTTTTAAAAAACCGAGTCAAAAAGCCCTTAGTTATCCATAGTAATCCTTGGTTCTTTGTAGCATTCTTTGTTCAGAGATAGGGTGACTCACTTTCCAAACAAGGAAATATATCATGTTCCTAATTCTCCATCGAATAATAATCGTTTTACTATCTATAAGCCAGTGTCTAATTCATGCATCTACTTTTAATGTTTGTATTATCAGAGTTCATCAGAGAGCTCTTATTATGACCCTTATCAACTGTCTATAAGAATTTAGGCTAAATGCTCAAAAACTTGTTTTCATATTTTATGATGTGAAGCTGGCTAAAGTAAAGGAAGGAAGCAGAATATCAGCTCAGTCATGGCTGGTGGGTGAACTTCTGATTCCTTTCTCAAATACCTAACTTTGGGATGTTCAAACTGCCTGAATGTGGAGGGAATTTAGGTCCCAGAAGTAATGGCATCTTTAGGAATGACTGTATAGCAGCTGTGAGATAATATGGCAGGTTGAAGGGTCTCCTGGGTTTCCTATGGCATGTATATTAAGAGTTACTGATTTAGACCATGTGTCACTTAGCTAAGAGAACTACTTGTTAGGTGATCAAATTCAGTTATTATCTTTAGTTTAATGTTTATCAAGGGGATGAGGAAATCTTGCTGAATTCCATGTTTCACTTCCCCACTTTTAGCTGACATTCTATTGAAGAATGTCACCTCAAAGAATATCTGGTTTTTGTTTATTGGTTTGTATTTATTGCAAACTTCTGAAAAATACTTTTATGTCTACAAAGGACTTAAAGGATACTGTGTAGTGTATCGTGATCTTTCCAGTTTCAAAATTGCTTTAGGTGATTTGTTGTCATTTTGACATATTTTTAAAAGGGGCTTGGTATTTTTCCCAGTCTTAAAGAAATTTCCAGCCCGTCACTATGTGAGTTAAGAATGATAGCCTTACATAGTTGGACCCTTATAGCTGATCATGAGCTATTAAATTTTTTCAAGGTTTGAATACTTTTCTCAATAATAAAATTGAGATAAAAAACTTGTAATTTAAATGATTAAATGAGCAAACAATATTGCATCTTTTTCTTAAATTCAAAGTCCTCAAGATCATTTAAAATGCCAACAAATTGTTTTACTCCTTTCTTTCATTCATCTACCCATCTGTAGATATTTGCAATACAGCTAAAACCTCCTTACCTAGCTTGTACTCAATTTTGTATGCAGAAAAGCTGAGATATGATATATCCAAGGTATATTTCCTGTGATTCTGAATCCTAAAAGTCCTTTGAATTTTAGGGTTGCACACAAACTTGCTCATACCTCTTTATAGTATTTCCTCTGTAATGGTAGATATGACTGAATGCAATAATGAGAACCCACAGAAATTTATTTTTCTATTCTGAGTATATTCAATTTATGAGAGATGATTTTTTGTAAAGTTGGTGGTTGCTTATAATTTTTAGGTAATAAAACACAAAAAAGACTCTCAGAAATATGGAGTTACATTAAATACAAAGTACATGGACATCTAAAGACTACTCAAAATGAATGACACACATGATCTTTAGTTATTGTTTCATACCCTTCTATTATTTCTCTAACTTTAATTGCTACATTGTTTTGCACCTGTGATTGCTTTCTTTTATTATGCATAATGTCGATAGAAACATGAACTCTGGCTTAGGAAAACTAAGTTTTACACTTCGTTTTAAATGAAAGTTGTTTTCCTGTTAGATGTAAAAAATTCAGTGGTTCGATTGGTCAGGGGTTAGTGTATTTCTTCCAAAATGTACTCCATACATTAGGGGTGAGGATATTTTCTTTAAACTGTTGCCATAGAATATCTGAGAAAGTACAAATGCCTGGGAGCACATTTGACTTCACTAGGAACCAGCCAAAATTTCCTTTTGCTCAATTACATGGCTTTTACAGAATTTATGACAGTCTAGCAAGGTTATAAACAGTAACTCATATATAAATAGAATTGATTATTTGATACTGTGCTTTTATTTAAAAAATTGTTTCCTATTATGTATCATATGTTCTGTGTCAACATTTTTGTGCTGTCCATTCTCCATTTGATGAAACAGATGTTCAAGCTAAGACTGTATAGAACGTTGGCCTGTTTTCTTTAAACTCATATTCATTATGTACACACACTTGAGCAATGAATTTTCATTTATTTATCTCTTATAGAACTAGATATAAAGAATTCTGTAATCTTCCAGGTAATTGAGCTGCAAGATTAGATATTAGAAATACCTTATTTCCTTCTGTGTAGCTTCAAGTCTAGTGCAAGCACAGAACAATCCTTAAAATGCTTGCGGAATGATTAATTGTTCAACAGGAAGCTAGGGAGTTGTGAGCAATGATGACTTTTAAGGACTGTGTCCTCTTAAACCTACCAGCTTTCTATAATATCACATTACTGTTTTTCTCAGGTTATTGTCTTCCAATCTTTGCTATTCCTACTAAAACACTAATTCATCTTTGAGGAGTGTTTGTGTCATTTGATGAAATTCCCAGCTGTTCAATATCACACAGATTATATATCAACTGGTTCATCCAATCTTAAACTTGACCAATCTCATAAAATTACAACTTCTTCAAAATTTCTTATAAGCCATTTAATTTGGGAAGGAAGTGGTAAGAAGGATACATAAAAGTTTGATACATAAAAGTTCAAGAGATGATGAGAGGGATAATGAGTAGTTCATCTAAGGGAAATTCATCAGGATGCAAGAATAGGCCTAAAGGAAAAGAAGCCTCAAGGGCTTGGTAAAAACAAAAAAGCAAGTGGGGCTTCGGGAAGATGGGAAGAAAAGTTAGAAAAGTAGAGGAAGTAGGTGAGAGATGTGGGATGGAATCTGAGGGAAGCATTTTCACACTTTCTGACCATACACAACACCCAATAAATGTTAAACAAATTACCAAATGTTCTCTTTAGGAGTATCAGATATCTCAGAGGTCAAGTTGGTTAAAGACTAAGAATAACTGAAGGCAATTATGAGGTCATTGGTGACTACTCTGAAAGCAAACACAAAGGATTTGTGGGGGCAGAAGTCATATTTTAGAATAATGAAGAGTAAAGCTGAGAAAGTGTTTATTATGAATACAAACTGCTCTTATAAGAAATTTGGTAAGAAAGAATAGTTCTATTCAAGAAGTATTTATTGATCATTCCATTTTTGTGATGGATTTTATACTAAGTACTATGCTCCCCAATGGAACTTTAAAGTCCGGTGGAGAAAACAGACCTTTAACAGGTAAGCTGAATATTAAGAAAGACGAAGCACAAGATGATGTGGCCAATGGAGTGGACTTAGTTATAATCAAGGAAAATCTTTCTCATGAGAGACAAGTAAGATAAGACTGGGAATGAGTGGAAGTTAGACATAAATTGGTAAGGGAGTACCAGAAAAAGAAAATTATTGGCTATATAACTGAAACTTTATAACTACAGAATTGTGCCTGTGATTATTTACACTTTAAAATACTTTAAGAGGATGGTTTATTTTTGTTACACACTTTAAAAAATAATGATAAGAATTAAAGAATAAAGATAAGATAATATCACTGTTTGAAGAATATAAAATGGGACAGAGGCAAGAGATACCACAGAGTTTCTAAATTGTAAGCTATATAACATCCACAAAAGTTTAGATATGACTTTCATGTACTTATCACTTCATTTAACAAATAAAACATTACAGTAATTTTGAAGCTTTCTTTGTTCCTCTCTCTGTAAATCCATTCTACTTTCATCAATATATACACTGATATATGTAAGTATGTATATTCAATCTATATTCACAAAATATATGAACATATAATAAATATTTCATATATAACTACCATTATGAATTTGGTCTATATTATTTACTTCTGTGGCCTTATGTTATTAAGTACATATCTCCTTGACTCATATATTGTTGAATTTTATTAGTTCTTAGATTTTACATAAATGAGATCATATGACACATATTATTTTACAAATTTTTCACTCAACATGATATTTTGAGAGTCATCATCATGTTGATTCTTATAGCTATGTTAAATTAAATTTCTTTATTGTATACTTGTCTGATGTAAAAGATACTACAATTTATTTTCTATCTATTAAACATTTGGATCATTCCCAGAATTTTGCTTTAACAACAATACAGCTCTAAACATTCTTAGACATCACTTGTCGCACAAGTGTGAAAAGGTTTTCCTGAATATTTACCTAGGAGTAGAATTTGGAGTCATTGGATATCAACATGCTTAGCATTGCCATCTAATGTCAAATTATGTTTTAAAGACTACTGAGGTTTTGAGAACCTTAAAGGATTTGGGATTGCTAAAATATAGAGAGAGATGGGATGGTTACAAAAGAGAGGTTACAAAAGATAAGATCAAAGAAAAGTTTATTAGTTTGTGTGTGTGTGTGCATTTGTGCATGTGTCAGTTCGTGTGTTTTCAGTATAGAAAACACGCATATTTATGTGAGTAAACTAGTGGAGAGAAAGATTTTGAAGATAAACTTGCACGACAGAGTAATTAATAGCACAAGTTCCCAAGGGAGTACAGAGAATGTAGTTTGAAGATCAGAGATGAGAGGGAAAACTCAGGGACATCAAGTGAATAGAGAGCAAGCTTAAAGCGGGTGAATCAAGAATAACAAGGTCTTCCATTTACACTGCCTGGCCATTTCTTTGCATTGGTTGAGACTGGCTTAAAAAATAGCAGTGTAATGTAAAAGTGAATGCATTTTTCCTTCACAGATATGTTTCAAATATAATAAGAAAGTGCACGTTTTATAGTTTTTCCCATGTTTCAATTCAAATTAACAGGGAGAAAGGTGCAAGTTCATGAGGACAATATTTATACTTCAAGGTTATTGTCTTGATGGGATCCTTTGAAAAGTATTTCTTGAAAATTATACTAGTCACAATTTTTTACAGGCATTAGCATGGTTTAATTCACTTTTTTAGTAAGGATAGTTATTTGGTTGAATATACTCTTTTTTAACATTATTGCTTTTATCATAACAAAGATCAGCGAGTTGCATATTGACTGTTACTTGGAGCAGAATCAACACAGAACCATGCTGGTAAAAATTCAAGCACTTGAGAAGTGTCCATGGACAACTACTCAATATCACTTGGAATGACTGCATGAATTAATCAACTGCTTATGTAGAAATGTTCTTGATGGCTTTTCAAGTTTTGGCATAAATCCATTTGTTTTGGTATGTATCTGAAATATTTGTATTATCTTTGCAAACAACTTTTAATTCATTCAAATACTTAGACTTTTGAAGAAAGCTAATTTTCCCAAGTTGGAATATTAATTTCAAGATTCTACTTTTTGCCCCATGAAATGACTTTAGAAGGTTCATTTTTAAAATTTGCTGATAGGTAAAAATTCATCAAATGATGGGTAAATGCTTCCAGAGTTTGCTGTTTCTACCTAGGCTGAACAAGCTTTTCTGGGATGCCTTATTATTATTCCAGTCTGACTAATTTTCTTTATATTTAATGACTCTTTTACATGTCTTCTTTGTGTTTTACAAATATTCACTCATCTGTTTATTTTGTCACTCAGAACATCAATTTTAATTTTAAGATGCAGCTTGAATACATGAATATTGGTTCTTCACTCTTCAATATCCCATGAGAATAATCGTATTGAAAATACTCCTGTTCCCCTCCCCATAAAGTCAAGTTTTATGCCTTGTTTTTGTTGCTGAGGTCAAAACGCCAAAATCCTGCAGCCATGATGGCTTTAACTTAGTGAAAAGTAGGTAGCTATTCATTCCAGAAACTTTGTATAATTTATATGGTGTGGGAATATCTTTAGGACTCTGCATGAAAAATGTTTCAAGTAAAAGCTTGCTGGTCTTCCACTCTAATGTAACACTTTTGTATCTCACATGAAGTCATCAGAATCATATGTGCATTTATTTCTTTGCAGAAACTGCCATGTGAGTAACATATTGAAACTTAACATGATTTTTCCATTGCTGCCAGCACTAAGGTCACAAACAATTTTAACCTCAGCTGGAAAGATAACACTTTATTTCTTAAAATCTTTTAAGGGTAAGAGTTTCCACTTTCTTTATAACCCCAGTCACATCAGAAAAGATTTGTGAATACTATTTGTAAGAGAGTGATTGAGCTTCTGGCCCAAACTCCTGATTTTTTTACACATTTGGTTTCAGCATCTATGCTGTCCTTTATTCCCAGTGGGGTACAAATAGTCACAGTACAATATGAAATAATATTTTTAACTTCACTTCCTACTGCATATATGTACTTGAAAATAGAAGTTATGTGAGAAGAGTAGAAGTTATAGGAAATACATCTGTCCAGATTTATAATGGCATTTGGTAAAGATCCTGTTGTAAACTGAAAAGTTATAAACTGGCCTCCCAAACTAGCTGCTGATAACCTGCTTCATCTGTCTTATGTCTGAAAGTTAAACCTCACTCAGAGATGGGGCAACCTTTCTGACTCAGAAGTCAACATGAGAAGAAACAGTGACAGTGTAGGTGGGAGATGATTTATGTACCTTTTGACTCCCGTTACCATCATCAGACACTCTTGGAAATATTTCAGAATCTTTTTGTTCTATTTATGCACAACATTGTTGTATTTTTGCTTGCAGGATAGTTATCTGGTCTAAGAGATTGGTTAGTGGATTTTTACAATAATATGCATAAATAATTTTCAAAGTATGTTCTCAGTCATTATCTCAGCTATAAGATTATCAAATATTAGATTAAATATCATTGTCCCATTTTCCTGTTTAAAAAAACTGAAGCTAGAAGTATTTAAAATAGCCTTCTCAAAGTTACATGTTTAATAGTCAAATACAATTCTAGGTTCCTCACTCTTTACCTAGTGCTCTCTTTACTGTGTACACAATATAAATTGAAATATGAAGCATTCATTTTTTTCACATTACGAATCTTATGCTGGCATTTAGTGTTTAATGTCTTTCCTGGTTACAATCATGCTTAGACAAATTTGCTTTAACCAATTCTCAACTACACAAAAGCTTCTTTATCTGTTAGTATAAATCAATTAACCTACTTTACTTTCTGCTGAAAGTTCCAAACTTCAAATGAATAGCCCATTAACTTTGACTGTGTGCCCAGAGTACTATCAACAATAAAAACAAGCATCTATGTGATGTACTGAATGCACTACTTTCTACCTAGTTTTCTTATACATCCTTATAAAGGGCCAACAGGGGTGAGTTCTGATGCTTTATTTAGTAGTAAAGTATTGGTGATGGAAAAGCTGTCATGGGTGACTCCTTTGCAAAAACTATGGTTATTTCACGTAGTTTTCAACTAGTCTACTCCTAACAGAAAGGTGCAAGAATTTCAGCATTTTGTGTGCCAAACAAGTGCACATTCAGAGGGAAGTTTCACAAGTATACACAATTGGAAAATGAGCCAAAAATGCAATTTACATACCATTTAGCCAATGATTTATGAAGCTTTTTTCCCTAGGAGAAAAGAAAAACTATTCTATTTATTTCATTGAACAAAAGAGGCCAAATAAAGTCATTTGAAGCATAACTAAAATCCAAGAATATAGAAAAGTCAGTATTTTAGTCAGCTTTTTCACTGTGACCAAAAGACCCAACAAGAACAATTTTAGAGAAGGAAAAGTTTATTTGGTGCTCATGGTTTCAGAGTTCTACGGCTAACTCCATTGCTCTGTGCTTAAGGTGAGGTAGAACATCATTACAGAGTGGTGTGGAGGAGGAAAGCAGCTCAGAACATGACAATCAGGAAGTAGAGAGCAAGCTCCAATCACCAGGGACACCCCCAGTAATCTGTCTCCTCCAACCACACCCCACCTGCCTAGAGTTATCACCCAGTTAATCCCTAACAATGGATCACACATTGGTTAAGGGTTCATAACTCAATCATCCCACCACTCAAATTTCTTGCATTGTTTTACACTTGAGATCTGGGTGGATTCCTCATATTTAAACCATAATAACAGATACACTGGAAAGAAGTTTGCTGGCTTGAGAAGATAACATCCTTGCAGCTTTGTTATTCCTTCCTTCTTCCCTTTCTTCCTCCCTTTGCACCTCCTTCCTTCTCTCTTGATGATGAAATTATTTTTAAATATAACCTGTGATAGCTTTATAAAGTTCAGAACATGTTATATAAATAACTGTTACACAGTCCTCATTTTTCATATGCTTTGATTTACAGTGACGACTTATCAGGACATATTGCATGCTCTGTAACATGGTCCTCTAAGCATGCCAGGGTCACAACTCTGACCACAGGCAATTCACTCTCGCCTACACCCTGTTCAACTAGACAAGTCTCTGTATCAGACCCCATTAAACCAGACAACTACTTGGATATTGTGGCAATAAGGAGATAAGGAATTCACTGAAGGTGTCCACTTGCTTACTTCTGAACTTTTCTCTTTAAAGATTGGTAAAAAGCAGTTCATTGACTGGCTCTGACCAAGTCATTGCCATTTCTTTTCTGGTCTTTACCAGTAAGTAATTTTCCATCTGGATTTCTTTCTTCTATAGTTTGTCTCTAATAAAATTTCCACATACAATCCAGATGATCTTTTCAAAATGTAAATAACAGCACAATCTCTGGCTTAAAATCCTTCATGGTAAGCAAATATATGAAGGCAGAAAGTAGGTAAACGAGTGTCCAAGGTAGGGGAAGGGTGAGAGTGAGGACAGGCAGAGGGGGGAGACATTGGGAAAGATTGCTAGCAGTTATGTAGTTTCTTTTTTAAGTGATAAAAATTCTTTAAAATTAATTGTGATGGTTGTGTAACTCTGTGACTGTATTAAATACTTTAAATAAATAAGTTGTATGATATGTGAATTATACTTAGAGCTGTTTATTAAGAACACAATGAATCTTTTTCATTGGGTTCTGTCTTCAAACTGAATTTGAGAGAATACTTGTTGAATATCTTGTTGAATATAAAACAGCATCAACAGTGCAAATATAAGAGTAACTTGTGCACATTCATACTATGCATCACTTTAAGTTTATAAAAAAATCATAAAAAGACACAATGTATTATTGTTATAGTCTTAAGACTCATATTTGACATTCAAACTACAGTGCCTTTCACAGAAGATTCCTGTGGTATCATTTGTGAGTCTCATGACAAGTCTTTGTTGAGTAAAGTACCAGAAGCAGCCAAATAGTTGTGGTAGTCATGGTTGGTGTCCATCTGACACCCTGCTCTATGTCTTTCTCAGTAGCAAAGCTGCTATGTAACTGTGTGCCCAGGAGAACAAATGTAGATTTGCCTTAAGAAATCATGACCCCTTGCCACTACTACCTCTCCGGTTTGTGAGGGGATTTGGGGAAAGATCTTTCCACTTGTCAAAAGAGATGCAAATAGAGGGAAAAGTTCCTGTCTTTGAACTTTGTGAAGACACAGTAAGTGGAGAGAATAAATGTAAAGTCTGCAGAGGTACTACCTGGAAAGCCTGGAACTACCTCCCAGTTCTATGAGACAATTAAGTATTTTCTTAAATAGATTGGTGATTTTCAAACTTGAATGTGTATCTGAATCACTTGGCGAATCTTATTAAATTTATGCTAATAATTCAGTGCATGTATATTTCCAGATGAGGCTCGTGCTTCTGATCCACAGTCCACACTTTTGGTAGCAAAGGTTAGGTCTCGTGTCTGTTAAGGGTTGTACTACTTATGCCTAAAAGCTTGTTAACTGATATATTATACACACCAAATATTCATTGATTAAGAAATTGATTGCTCTCTATCTCCATATTCATTAGACATAATAGTATATATAAATTAGATAATAGATTTGAGTTGTTTGAAATAGAAAAGAAAATTATATTGTATCTTATCACCGACTCTGCTTTTCTTTGTACAAGCAATCAAATGACTAGAGGTTGCATTCTATGATAGCTTTGAAAATTGTATAAAAACAGCAACTTCTATTGAAATTTTAGCATTGTATTTAAACTTGATGAAGATATAACTTTTTCTCTACAAAGTTTTAAAATTGATAACTATTGGAAGTGTTTTTGTGGGCTCACAAAGACAAATTAACTATTAGAGATGCTCATTTGGCAATCCAATTTAATTAAATGAAAGTTTACTTTGGGGTTAAGAAGGTAACTCAGTGGTAGAGCACATGTTTAGCATATATGAGGCTGTGTGTTTGATTCCCAGCAACACACACACATTCTCTCAATTAAATCAGCTGTTTACATAGACAGGTAAACCAAAAAATTAATTTTTTATTACAGCAAATTTTTTTCGAATGTTTAGAGATATGCCAATGTAAACTGAAATGTATCTGAGCAGAGACAAAAGAATCAAAATAGTGCAAAATGAAAGATGCCACTCTAAAAGTAAAGAATTTAAATCCAAGTTTTCAGATTGAGGCCTTTCACTTCCATATGGTACAGGCATTGCTTCTCTGTAACAACACAATGGTTATAAGTATGCTGTTTGGAAAAATAAACATAGTGAACAAAATAACATCAGTACAAAAATTTACCTGAGAAAATATATGTTGCCTCAAAGATGAAAACATGTTTGAGTTTCATGGTAAACATAAGATTGTCTCTTGCAATGATAGCTTGTTACTTATAGGAAATGGATATTCTTTGTATATGCTGAGATTATTGCTGTTGGTCCAGTACTGTTTATCTAATGTATCAAAAATATTTTCTGAATAATGAAAGTAACTGTTGCAAAGAAATCTAATTTCATCACACTCCTTTTTCATATTTTCCCAATCAAATATAAACATTATGTTAAAATCAAAAGTTCATTCTTCTCTGAGAATGAGTAACTGGCTGGATTAGCAGCCAACCCAGATACAAGGCTAACTGATGGGTCATGAAACGAGTTCAGCAATCCAGGAACATGCTGTTGACTTTGGCCATCCCTTAGGAATGTTTGTCCAAATATTCAGGGTGGAGCTGACTTCAGCTTTTCTTTCTGTTAGAATGATGTTAAAAATAAAATCTTCTTTTGCAAATCTCCTTCCTACAAGTGATTATTCTCTGGTGAAATTATAAGAAAAGTACTTTTATAATCTAATGAATTTTTATAGAACTTTGATCAGATCCATTTCTATAAAAAATTAGGGGTTGGTCTAACAGATGAGGAAAGGGATAGTTATCTAGGCTGCCTCTTTTTAGGCCCAGGCAAGGTTACGTTTCTCAGGTCCTGTGGAAATGACATCATTTCACTCTTCTCTGCATCTTAGAACTGCCTCAAATATCTAACTATATTTAATTGAGTACCATCAATTTATGAACAGTGAAATCTACTACTGTGTTCCCTGCCTGGTGATACCTATGCTCTTTGGTTTGTATGATTTGTTTGTGTATTTCATATGCATCATTCGTACCAAATATTTGTATATTCTGTAGAGATACTAACTCATAGACTGAATCATCTTTGATTAAGAACTACAGATGAACATAAAAATTTTATTTTATTTTTTTGCAATATTGAGAATTGAACCCAGATCCTCATGCATGCTAGGTTAAGTGCTGTACCCTGAGCTATATCCCAGACTTTACTTAATTCTTTAGTTAACAATTTTAATCAGTTATGCTCACAAGGGACTGTTAAATAAAACGGTCAAGGAAAAGTTTCATTCATAACAAATATTGTGTATTGATGATGCCAACATATTTTATTGAATGTTAAAATGGTTGATAAACAGGTAATTCTAATTAGAAAACCTTTAGATACATTACATTAAACTGATGTGCTATGACTCAGCCAAATGGAGCAGGTAAAGGTTTTCAAATCAAACTAGACATATTGGTCCACATTGCCTAATCTAATGTTGAGTTACCCTTGTTTCTTCCTTGTAGAATTTTTAAAAAAGAGAAAAAAAGATTATAGCTGTGAAAAAGAATCAAAAATACTAATAAAATAAATACATAGATATTAGATAATTTCATAATTTTTTTTCAATTTTCCTATGCACTTAAAACTCCAGGCTTTATTTTTCTGAAAAGCATTTAGTGTTTAGTGGTCTGAAATAAAAAGTATTTTTAATATAACAGAATGATAAAGTATTGTAACATAATACTGAGCATCTAGAAAATATAGGAATAATTGTTATGTGTATTTTTCTTGTTTTCAAAATTTTCAGATGAGATTTTACTTACTATTTGATCTTTGTTTATTTTTTGTAGTAAAAGAGCAAGTGAACAAATCAATGGATATTTATTTTAAGTTTAAAAAGATGCCATGGGCCATTGTTACACTCTAGATTACTATGGCTATTGCAGAAAAATAAAATCATATGATGCTGTTTTCTGTTTTAAAGAAAATCAATAAAAAGCAATTTTATTTGAGCTATAATTTTCAAAATTATAACGAACTGGTTTTGATTCACTAAACAACTAATTCAGTGATGAGCAGAATATGATCATTAGGATAGATTGTTAAAAGTAAGTTGTTAAAAGAAACGAGTTTATGCATCACTGATAGTTTGTATATATTTGTTTTTCTATATTTAAATAGATATACATAATAATTTAAAAACC
This sequence comes from Geosciurus inauris, assembly GCA_004024805.1. Taxonomy (NCBI): domain Eukaryota; kingdom Metazoa; phylum Chordata; class Mammalia; order Rodentia; family Sciuridae; genus Geosciurus; species Geosciurus inauris. The sequence goes on from PVHX01000233.1 coordinate 239,999, forward strand.
GCACTGCAGGCCATTTTGTATGATTACATACTTTCTGGAATAATCGACTATGGTACTGTGTGTCCAGTGTTGGCTTATAGAGAATTGGCTCTAATAGTAATATTTATCACACACCAATTTTTTTCTAAGGACCATATGTTGTGCCAAACACATGACATAAATCTCTTATTTGATCAAGCAAACACCCCTGAAAGGTTAGGTGCTATGTTTCTTTCTATTTTAAAGATCTAGAAACTGAAGCTTAAAGTGGTTGAATAACTTTCTCAAGGATGAATCATTCAAAAGTATTTATAATCAGATTTGAATCCAGTCAGACTCCAAAGTATAGTTGATTTTATATGTTCATTTTATTTTTGTTTTGTTTTATTTTGTTTTTTGGTACCAGGGATTGCACCCAAGGGTGCTTAACCACTGAGCCACAACCCCAGCCCTTTTTATTTTTATTTTGAGACAGGGTATTGCTAAATTTCTTAGGACCTCACTAAGTTGCTGAGGCTGGCTTTGAATTTGCGATCCTTCTGCCTCAGCCTCTGGAGCCACTGGGATTACAGGTGTGCACCACCATACCCAGCTTGTTTTTCATCTTTTTATATGAATTGTTTACCCAGTTTTGGGACCCTGGCCAGATACTGGTCTGGTCCATTTCTTGAACAGCTGAACAACTTAAGTCCTTACTCAAACCATTTTCCTTTTCAGGCTCTCACACTTTGGGCCTATATGGACCAGTCCTACTCATCCCAGGGCCAAATATCAAGCAAATAAGGGCAGCCCTCTTATCCTGGAGCACCAGAAATTATTCCAATTAGTCCAGTTACAAGGAGCTCAGAAAACCAAGCCACCTAGCTTCCCACACATTAGTTGCTCCCCCAGCTCCAACTTGCTGTTACAGTTTCCCAGGGAACAGATCCTGTTGGCCCTGCCTGGCAGTTGAGTTATAAATCACAAAGAATTCTGCCTTTCATCTATGTGATTGTCATTGGATTGTGTCTTGCTGCTATCACAACAATCTTAAATCTTACAAAACACAGAGTCTACTCCCTTCACCTCGGAACTTCCTACCATCCTGAAAGTGTGTAGCAAAGGCATTTAACAGCTATTCATCAGCTTAGATGGGTTACTACTATGAAAAATAGACCAGGACCACAGATTATAAGCCAACTATTTCTCTTTTGCATATGTCCTTAGTTTGTCTTGATTCTTAATAGCTAGAATTATTTACAAGCATTTCACTAAGCACTTTTCTCCCATGTGATAATACAAATCATATTTAAGACTTCATTAAATTTAATGGGACAAAAAGGGGATTGTAAAATTTAAAAAAAAGAGAGAAGCTTTAAATGACATGCTTTCTGGAAGGTTTATGAATAATAAATTGTTATTTAAACTCACCAGAATGGGAAAAGGATTATTAGAACATCTATATAACTCAACATAGTAAAAATATGAAATAAATAAATATAACTTCAAATAGACCCCTTGCTTGAATACTTCAGAGATAAAAGCATTAGTGATGATTTCCCCCCAGATGTGGAAATGAAATGTTCACAATAAATAGCCCCAATGGCTAGTCTGTCCCAATTACTGAGCTGTGCCCTTATGGTATATATGCCACCATAAGCAACAGTTAAGTGAATGCATGTGTCTATGCTCCAATAAAGCTTTATTTACAAAGAGCTTTATTTATAAAATCCAACAAAAGTTGGATTTGGTCCATGAACTATATTTTACTGACACCTACTATGAATTATGATTCTGGCTTCCTTTCTCATTCATGACTCACATACTTTTATTTAGGGGGTCACAGAGTTTCGGAAGCCACATGCCAAAGACAAAGTAACTCCAGAGTGATCCAGCTAAATATATTAACTTTTTGTAACAACATTATGATTATAATTCCACTAGTCTTTTTAAGATACTTGTTACAGGTCACAAAGGTAAAGAGAGCTTTACTTTGATACTGACAGCTTTGCAAAATCATTGACACTCATGGTAAAGTTCATTGTCTGCTGCTCTGCATTTTCTGTTTTTTAATTTGCAAAAAATTAATGCTTACCCAATAAAGGTACTCATCTTTCACATGCAATAAGCTCTTGGCTGGGACCTGAAATGAATAATTCCTTTTCATGACATGACATGAATAATAATCACAATAATAGTAATAATAATAAATGCTAGCTATAGAATATTTACTGTGTGAAATACTGCCCTTCTCTTCAAGCCACAGGCCCATTTTTCTAGGAAGACTTCTCTGACTCCATGGACCAGGTTTTAGATACTTTTATACCACCCATCATAGCCCTCTAATTTTCTTTGTACCTCAGCACTTATCTCACTGTGAGGATCTTACTGTCATTTTCCTCCTAAGCTGGTAGTGCCTTAGAGTCAAGGACCATGATTTAGTCATGTTTATATCCATAGGGTCTCCCAAAATACCTGGCTCTTAATAGACTCTGATATTATTAATACTTACAGAATAAGTGAATAAACATATATTTCAGGTCTTAGTACAGTGCTGGCTGCCTGAAGTCTTTAGAAACTGAAAGGAAAATCTGAATCCTGGCATAATTGAGACTCAGTTATATGAAATGTTCATCACTGTGAATTATTCTAGCACAAATTAGAAGCTTTAAAAATGTAATGTTCTGAAGGTTATTGTATTGTATGTTATCTTAAATTTCACTCCCTTGTTCGGGCACCCACTTGTTCTGATTGTTGGTTTATTCGCTCGAGGGAAAGAGAAAGCAGGTTTGAAAACAATCTGAATTCGATTGCTTTCCTTGTCCAATTTCCCCTTTGGTTTTGTTTTTCGTAGGACCAGAACCAGAATGCCTAGAGATGTGTGCAGATAAGCTACTAGGAATGAAATTCTAATTCAAGTTTGGCACAGAGTAAGGTACTTTCCCAAATGTATTTTACAATGTGCTGACTGTAATACTTTGACCATAAACCACTGGTAATAACAAGAAATTAAGCCCTGGTTAGAAACATATTACGCATTGCCAAATCCTTCTGTGGAATTAAACTACCACATATTTTTAGGTTGAAGAAAACTAGATCTTTTGTACTTTGGCCAAATTTGACTTTGTTTTGAAATTATCTGAGAGGAGAATTTTTAGCTGATAACTCATTTCACATGATTTGTTTCACATGGAGATATGTTTCTAATACATTAGATAAATAGATATATTTTCTATTAAAGAGGACAAAAGCACACCCAATGATGCTTAGTTGTTTCCAGGGATAAATACTGATTATTAGGCAGGAGAGAAGAGGGTGGAAGTAAATAGGAATTCTGATCTCAGGTCACTTGAAATGGGGTAAGCATATGTGGGGTTTTGAGAAGGGAAATAATGGCCAAAGGAGAGGGAATAAAAGCAAAAACCGAAAAAAATAAAACCCTTTGATTATCCCAGAGAAACATCTGGAAAAGTCTTGGACCTCATTCTAGGGAATATTCCTGCTAGGTTGGCACCCAGTTCTCTAATTCTCATTGGACTTACTTGGTTATGTTCAGTAAATCACACATATGTAATTTCTGCATGTTGTCAGTATTCATTTCTCCTTGGCTGATTTTTTTCTCATTCTTTTTCTCTTAGAAAATGAAATAGTGAAAACATGTTGATGAAAAAGGACATCTTGGAATATCTCCTGTAAATTCAACTGAACAAGGTAAGACCTGCAGCAGACCTGCATTTCTCTAGTAATTTACACTCCTCAGCCTTGGTTCAGTGAGCATGATGGGAAAGCTCATGCCACAGGAAACATCTTATTAGAATTTCTAAAAGTAAAAACATTTCTCTGGAAATAGTTTATGCTGAGATAGACTCCAATAATTATTTATTCATTTGACAGATATTTATTGCTTATTAGATAGAAACAGGTGAAAGCATTTTTTTTTTTTTTTTTTGCAAAAAGTCATTGCAATTTATAGTCCCTTTAATAGAGGAGATTAATCTGTTGTAAAAATTTACAATTTGACATTTGGACATGATGGCTTCTATGAGAAATTCACACTCCCAAATTCCAATATTGATTCTTATTTGTGATAAGTCTGAGCACAAACTTTTAAAGTTTTACCTACTTGGTCATTTTTATAATTGATATTAATGCATTATATTTATTTCTTATTTATTTTATTTTTATTTCTTATTTATTTATTTTTCTTATTTATTTTATTTCCCTCTAAAGTCATTCCTGGAAAATAATTTTACTGATTGTTAGATCTAATCCTCTAAAATGGTTCATGTCTACATACTCTAAGTTTATTGCCAATCTAAGAGATAAGCAATAATGAACACATTTTCAGCAAAATAAGAAAAAAATGCATTTTGCTTACATAAATGAAATTCTCCTCTATTAATATAAAACTGGTATTATACTTTTTCATAGCCATATGAACCTATCAGAAATTTTACTATAAAATATTTGCTACCATTTAAGAAATGAAAAATATTCCATTGTTAGTTGATGATTTATTATATTAAGAAGGTTCAAAGCTGGGCCTGCTGGCATACACCTATAGTTCCAGCTACTCAGGAGGCTGAGATAAGAGGATCACAAGTAGCTCAGGCAATTTTATGAGACCCTGTCTCACAAGAAAAAAGAACAAAAGACTGGGGGTATAGCTGAATGGTAAAATAGCCTGGGTTCAATGTCCAATATTGGGGAAAAAATGTTTAAAATACAGATTTTGATCATAATAATTTTAATGTTTACTTGGATATTTCTGTTTTTAAATAGCAACTCTTGATTGAAATATAATGTAAATCCAAGACATATGCACAAAATAAAAATATCTGCTCCTTCTTTTGACTAGTTAACATAGTAAAACACTGTCATGAGCTGCATTTGTAAATGTAAGGTGATACAACTTTTTCATAAACCAGAAGTTTTATGTTTCAGATTCATTCCCCTGGTTCTCTTTTTTGGGGGAGCAAAGGTTACTGATAAAATCCCACAATTATCCCAAATTTTAGCCATTTTTGTTCCACAGAGAATTTAAGAGCACTCTTGGACTATACATATTCAAATAATCTAAGGCCTGAATATTGATATATTTACATTTAAAATGAAGGACTTCCAGTCCCTCAGATTGTTGTTCTTTCCTAGGTTTTCATCATACTGTGGCAAATTCAAAAAAACTCATGGTACTGGGTAATGCTGATTCATTTTTTTGCATATTCTTTGAAAATAAACACCCCATTAGAAATCTAATCTTTCTGTTTTCTAACAGATTGTTTGACCTTCTAGACCCGAGAGTAATGAGGGAAGGGCAGTCTATTCAGTAACATTCAGTCATATACACAAATACTTCAATACCTTCATCAGTCTCCATATGAACACAATGGAATTACCTCATTTAAGCAAGGAGTTTTCATGTACATGTTTAAATAACTTAGATTGCAAAGTTAATAGAATGTCATATCATGTAGCAGAAAGGACACTAAACTTGCAATCAAGGAGGCAATTGTTGTGATTAATATTCTACCACTTCTTGCAGTGTGACTTTTGGCAAGCTACTTTAGCTCCTGAAGTCTTGGTGTTATGGTTTAGATGTGGTGTTCCCCCAAAAGCTCACCTGTGAGATAATGCAAGAAGGTTTGAAGGAGAAATGATTGGGTCATAGCCTTAGCCTAATCAGTGAATTGATCCCTGATGGGTTTAACTAGGTGGTAACTGGAGGCAGGTGGGGTGTGTCTGGAGGAAGTGATTCTTTGGGGGCATGGCTATGGGATATATATTTTGTATCTGGAGCGTGGAGTGTCTCTCTGCTTTCTGATAATCATGTGAGCTGCTTCCCTCTGCCACACTCTTCCACCATGATGTTCTAACTCACCTCCAACCATGAGGAATGGAGCTGGCCTTCTATGGACTAAAACCTCTAGAACTATGCATCCTCAAATAAATTTGTTCACCTCTACAATTGTTCTGGTCAGGTCTTTAGTTGCAGCAGTGAAAAAACTGACTAAAACACTTGGTTTTTAAAATCTCTTCAATTTCTACCCATGTCTAACATTCACTACTTCCTTACAGCTAAAAGGCTAAATGGACACAAATGATCTGGTTTGAATGAATTCAGTATTTATAGTGGTTAACTAACTGGTTTGAATAGCCACAACTTTGTAGTTTCTTTCATGAGTTCAACGTTTTGTTTTATTTTGTTTTGTTTGTCTGGTTTTTCATAGCATATTTTTTCCTGATCATTTCTCCCCTCTCTATGATTTGACATAGATGCTTGATTACAAATTTTGATTAAGGTACAAAGTACTGATAGAAGCAGCAAAGATGAGCATAGAAACCTGAAATTATGTACTTGAGGTATTGCACTGAAAACATAACTTGATTGTTGTATCCATTTTTTCTTAAATAGAAGTGTTTTGTTTTTGTTTTTTCAGGTTCACAACAAAATTAAGAGAAAGGTAGATATTTCTCAAATACCTCTTTTTTTTTAACTTCCTTAGCACTATGTAAAACAATCATCTTTTCATCTGTGATATTTTAGGCATTCACTAATTTATTCAGATTCTTAGGAATACTGTTCAACCAAACAAAATCAGAACTTTCTTATCTTTTCTCTGAAATTGTTCTTATTAAGATTCCTCCACATTCTCTCATTCTTTCTTTCCTTCTTTCCTTCTGTGCCAGGAAGTTAACCCAGAGACACTTAACCATTGACATACATCCTCAGCCCAATTTTTATTTTGAGACAGAATCATGGTAAGTTTCTGAGGTTGGCTTTGAACTTGCAATCCTTCTGCCTCAGTCCCCTGAGCTGCTGAAATTACAAGTATGCACCACCACTCTTAATACTACTTCTTTTTGTTTTCTTTTTTAATTTGTTCTAATTAGTTATACATGATAGCAGAATGCATTTTGATTGGTTGTACACAAATGGAGCACAACCTTTTTTCTCTGTATATGATGTAGAGTTGAACCATATGTGCAGTCATACATGTACCTAGGATAATGTTCATCTCACTTCACCATCTTTCCTGTCCCCATTCCCCTTTCCCCTCCTTCCCTTACCTTTGCTCAATCAAAGTTCCTTCATTCTCCCCATGCCTCCCCCATTATGGATTATCATACATTTATTAGAGAGAACGTTATACCTTTGTTTTTTGGAAGATTGGCTTACTTTGCTTAGCATGATATTCTCCAACTACATCCTTTTACCTGCAAATGCCATAATTTTATTCTTTTTTAAGGCTGAGTAATATTCCATTGTATGTATGTACCACAGTTTCATTATCCATTCATCTATTGAAGAGCATCTAGTTGGTGCCACAGATTAGCTGTTGTGAATTGAGCTGCTATGAACATTGATGTGGCTGTGTCACTATAGTATGTTGATATTAAGTCCTTTGGATATAGACTGAGGAGTGGGATAGCTGGGTCAAATGGTGGTTCCATTTGATGTTTTCTAAGGAATCTCCATACTGCTTTCCATAGTGGTTGCACCAATTTGCAGTGCCACCCAAAATGTGTGAGTGTACCTTTTTCTCCACATCCTCACCAACACATCTTATTGCTTGTATTCTTGATAATTGCCATTCTGACTTGGGTGAGATGAAATCTTAGAGAAGTTTGGATTTGCATTTCTCTAATTACTAGAGAAGTTGAACATTTTTTCATTTACTCTTTGATTGTATATCTTTTGAGAAGTGTCTGTTCAGTTCCTTAGACCATTGATTGAGTTATTTAATTTTTTGGTGTTGTTTTTTGAATTCTTTATATATCCTGGAGATTAGTGCTCTATGTGATGTGAGTGTAGTAAAGATGTTCTCCCACTTTGTGGGCATGCTCTTCACATTATTGATAGTGTCCTTTGCTGAGAAGAAGCTTTTTAGTTTGAATCCATTCCACTTATTAATTCTTGATTTTATTTCTTGTGTTTTAGGAATCTGGCTAAGGAAGTCAGGACCTAATTGGACATGGTAAAGATTTGAACCTACTTTTAATTTTATTAGGTGCAGGGTCCCTGGTTTAATTCCCAGGTCCTTGATCCACTTTGAGTTGATTTTTATGTATGGTGAGAGAGAGTGGTTTACTTTCATTTTGCTACATATGCATTTCCAGTTTTTCCAGTACCATTTGTTAAAGAGGCTATCTTTTCTCAATGTATGTTTTCAGTGCCTTTGTCTAGTATGAGATAACTGTATTTGTATGGGTTTGTCTCTGTGTCTTCTATTCTGTACCATTGGTCTACATGTCTATTTTGGTGCCACTACTATGCTGTTTTTGTTACTGTAGTATAGTTTAAGATCTGGTATTGTGATGCCTCCTGCTCACTCTTCTTGCTAAGGATTACTTTGGCTATTCTGTGTCTCTTATTTTTCCAAATAAATTTCATGATTGCTTTTTCTATTTCTATGAGAAACATTGTTGGGATTTTAATTGGAATTGCATGAAATCTGCATAATGGTTTTGATAATATGGCCATTTTGACAATATTAATTCTGCCTATCCAATAACATGGGAGATCTTTCCATCTTCTAAGGTCTTCTTCACTGTCTTTCTTTACAGTGATCTGTAGTTTTCATTGTATAGGTCTTTCACCTCTTTTGTTAGATTGATTCCCAAGTATTTTATTATTTTAGGCTATTGTGAATGGGATAGTTTTCCTAATTTCTCTTTCTGAGGGTTCATCACTGATGTATAGAAATGCATTCGATTTATGGGTGTTGATTTTATATCCTCCTTCTTTCCTGAATTCATTATGAGTTCTATATGTTTTCTTGTGGAGTTTTTGGATCCTCTAAGTATAGAATCATGTCATTGAAAAATAGTGATAGTTTGAGTTCTTCTTTTCCTACCCATATCCCTTTAATTTCTGTCATCTAATTGCTCTGGCTAGAGTTTCAAGGACTATGTTGAATAAGTGTGGTGAGAGAGGTCCTCTCTGTCTTTCTTCAGTTCTTAGAGGGAATGCCTCCAATTTTTCTCCATTTAGAATAATTTTTGGCCTTGGGCTTAGCATAGATAGCCTTTACAATGTTGAGGTATGTTCTTACTATTCCTAGTTTTTAAAATATTCTGAACATGAAAGGGTGTTGTATTTTATCAAATGCTTTTTCTGTGTCTATTGAGATGATCATGATTTTTATCTTTAAGTCTATTTATGTGATGAATTACATTTATTGATTTCTATATATTGAAACAACCTTGCATCCCTGGGACGAATCCCACTTGATCATGTTTCACGATCTGTTTTATTGAGAATTTTTGCATCTATGTTCATCAGGGATATTGGTGTGAAGTTTTCTTTCTTTGATGTGTCTTTGTCTGGCTTAGGTATTAGGGTGATACTAACCTCATAGAATGAGTTTGGAAGGGTTCCCTCCTTTTCTGTTTAATGGAAAAAATTGAGGGGTATTGGTATTAATTCTTCTTTGTTGATCTTGTAGAACTTGGCTGAGAATTCATCTGGTTCTGGGCTTTTGTTGTTGGTAGGCTTTTAATGGTGTCTTCTATTTCACTGCTCGAAATTGATGTTTAAATTGTGTATGTCTCCTGATTCAGTTTGGACAGCTCATGTTTCTCTAGACATTTGTTGATGTCTTTGATACTTTCTATTTTATTGGAGTATAAATTTTCAAAATAGTTTCTAATTATCTTCTATATTTCAGTGGTGTCTGCCATGATATTTCCTTTTTTATCACAAATTTTAGTTTGAGTTTTCTTTCTCCTCCTTTTCATTAGGGTGGCTAAGGGTTTGTCAATTTTATTCATTTTTTAAAAGAACCATCATTTTGTTTTGTCAAATTTTTCAATTGTTTCTTTTGTTTCAATTTCATTGATTTCAGCTCTGATTTCAATTATTTCTTGTCTACTACTTTTGGAGTTGATTTATTCTTCTTTTTCTAGGGATTTGAGATGTAATGTCAGGTCATTTATTTGTTGACATTTTCTTCTTTTAATGAATAAACTCAATGCAATGAACTTTCCTCTTAGCACTGCCTTCGTAGTGCCCAGAGATTTTGCTATGTTATGCAAATTCTCATTTATCTCTAAGAATTTTTTTGTCTCCTCCCTGATGTCTTCTGCTATCCATGTGTCATGCAATCATTTACTTTCTAGGTTTTGGAGTAGCTTCTATTTTTTATTTTATCATTGACTTCTAATTTCATTCCATTATAGTCTAAAATGCAGGATAGTATCTCTATTTTTTTTTTTTTTTTGTATTTGCTATGAGTTGCTTCATGGCACAACATATGGTCTATTTTAGAGCAGGATCAATTTGCTGCTGAGAAAAAATTTATTTACTTTTTGATTGATGAAATATTCTATATTGTCTGTTAACTCTAAATTATTGATTGTATTATTAAGTCCTATAATTTCTTTGTTTAGTTTTTGTTTGGAAGATCTATCCAGTGGTGAGTGAGATGTGTTAATGTCACCCAGTATTATTGTGTTGTGGTCTGTTTGATTCTTGAAATCGAGGAGCATTTGTTTCATGTACATAGATGATCCATTGTTTAGGGCATAAATATTTACAGTTGTTATGTCTTGTTGATGTATGATTCCCTTAAGCTGTATGAAATGGCCTTGTTTATTCCTTCTGACTAACTTTGGTTTGAAGTCCACTTTATCTGATGTATGAAATCCCCTGCTTGTTTACATGGTCCATGTGAGTGGTATGTTTTTTCCTGTTCTTTCACTTTCCGTCTGTGGATGCCTTTTTCTATGAGATGAGTCTCCTGAAGGCAGCATATTGTTTTGGGTCTTTTTAAAAATCCAATATTCCAGTCCATATCTTTTAATTGATGAGTTTAGGCCATTAACATTCGGGAATATTGTTAAAATATGCTTTATATTCCCAGTCATTTTTGTTTGTTTGTTTGTTTTTCACTTGACTTGGTTTCTTCTTTGATTGATTTTTCCTTTAGTGTAGTCCCTTGATTTGCTGATTTTCACTATTGGTTTTCATTTCCTTCTCATGGAATATTTTGCCAATAATGTTCTGTAGTACAGTCTTTCTTACTGTAAATTCTTTTAAATTGTCTTTATCTTTGAAGGTTTTTATTTTGTAATCAGATCTGTATCTTAATTTTTCTAGATACAAGATTCTTGGTTGGCATCTGTTTTCTTTCAGAGCTTGGTATATGTTGTTCTAGGATCTCCTAGCTTTGATGGCCTGGGTTGAGAAATCTGCTGAAATACTAATTGGTTCCCCCCTATATGTAATCTGAAACTTTTCCCTTGCAGTTTTTACAAGTCTATCCTTATTCTGTATGCTAGGCATTTTCATTATAATGTGCCTTGGTGTAGATCTTTTGTAAGATGTGTATTGGTGTATACTTGATATCCTGTAAGCCTCTTTTATTTGATTTTACAATTCATTCTTCATGTTTGGGAAATTTTATAATATTATTTCATTGAGGAGGTTGTTCATTCCTTTGGTTTGTATCTCTGTGCCTTCCTGTATACTGATAAATCTTAGATTTGGACTTTTGATGTTATCCCAGAATTCTTGGATGTTCTGTTCATGGTTTCTTACCATATTCACTGTGTGGTCAGCTTTATTTTTAAGAGTGTATATTTTGTTTTCATTGTCTGAAGTTCTGTCTTCCAAGTGATATAGTCTGTTGATGATGCTTTCTATTGAGTTTTTTATTTGGTTTATTGTTTCCTTTATTTCAAGGACAACTGTTTGGTTTATTTCCCCAGAATCCCTATATCTTTGTTGGAGTGATCAATTGTTGCCTGTGTTTGCTCTCTTATGTCATTGTTTGATTTGCAGATCATTTTAATTATGTAAGTCCTGAACTCCTTCTCTGACATTTCATCTACTTGCTGGCAATGGATTCTATTATTGTATCATCTTGGTTTGTTTGGGGCACTTTCTTTCCTTGTCTTTTCATGCTTTCTATGTGTCTTCCCTTCTAACAGTGTGGATCTGAGGTATTATTGTTCCTACCCTATAATCTCATAGTGTTGCTGCAGGTTACTGATGCCTCACCTTTAAGAGGGAGATCAGTATTAACAGCACTCAATACAAATGATATATATCCTTAAACAAATATTTCCTATTTAGATGATTATAGTTTTGTCACAATAAACAGGAATGATGTGCTCAATTATTATCTGCAATATAAACAGTAGGTTTGCAAAATGGTCTACAGGTTCTAATGGTGGACAAAGAGAAATGGGTGTGGGGAGTGATGTTTATAAGGTAGGAGGTAAAAATACAGAGGTATTAGATCATAGGAAGACTGAAAGATGAATCAAAAGAAGTTGGCTGTTAACAGGAGAAAAGAAAGAGGCAACCCAGTGTAAGGATCTCTCCTGCCTCTGCAACAAGATGGTGACTATTAGCACACCTAGCTGGGACACCTCTGATATAACCAAGCCTGTAGGGACCTTGGTGGTAGTCTTCCATGTCCTAGCTGTTGTTCCTAGATGGAAGAGGCCACATCAATAGTTGATTGGCAGGGTTGCATCAAACCCTTAAGTACCGTGGTGTTGGGCTTCCAGCCACTGGCTAGTGTTCCAAGGTAGAAGGTGCTGCAACTAAAGATGGTGGTGGTAGCAGTGAGTGTAACCTGAGGTAGCACTGGAGGTGTCCCAAGATGGTGCAACCACTTTTAGAGATGTTGCTGAATGGGCAACTGATGGCTTTGGGCAGCCTGTTTGGAGAAACAGCACTGTAATATGTGGGCATGGTCTTCAACACAATGCGCAGTCCTGTACCCTGGCTCAGAAAGTGAGTTCTTTTGCCCTGCCACATGTTTCACCTAGGTGTCTCCACAGGTCTATAATAATGGAGCCAACTGACCATGAACTGGAATCTCCCAAACTGTAAGCCAAATAAATCTTTTCTATTTATAAATTAATAGAAAAGTTTCTTGTGAGTTGGTGGGGTGGTCCTGGGCCTAGGTTTGGGTTCCTTGCTGGTCAGCATGGCTGTTCTGGGCCTTCCTGGTTTCCACAGTGGTCAGAAAGACTGTTCTGCTTGGGCTCTACTCAGATTGGCAGGGCTGTCTAAATAAGATTTCTTATTAAATACCATATTCTCATTGTTTTTCCTTCCTCATTTCGTTGAATATAGATTTGATATTTACATTACTTTGAATCTTCCTTCCCTTGAATTTTCAAAATCTCTTTCCTCTCTCCTCTGGTTATTCTGATTCAGAATTCTTTGCTTGCTCACTTTCCTAGTACCATTCCAGGATCTTTTGACTCTGAGTTTTTAAATTCAAAACAATGGCCTTCAAACAGTTATCTCTAGTTTTCAACTGTCTTCCTGGTGCAGATCCCTGTTTCCAACAGTAGCCTACTCCATTCAGATTTTATACAATACCCTTAAATTCTACACAGACAGAAGTAAATTTTAATCACCCCCCCACCAAAGATTATTTCTCCCTTCATGCTTATTTTAAATACTAGAAATGTCTGTGCTAGTTTTCTGTCACTGTAAGGAAATAATTGATAAATTTATAATAGAAAATATTTATTTTGATAGTTTTGGAGGTTCTAGTTCATGGTCAGTTGGCTCCATTGTTTTAGACCTGTGGAGACACGTGGGTGGAACATGTAGCAGGGCAAAAGCACTCACCTTATATGCATGTGTACACAGTAGAGGAAGAGGATGTGGCAGGGGCTTACACTCCTCCAAGGGCACATCCCCAAATGACCTATGGACCTCCCACTAGGCCCATTACCTCCCAATTGTGCCACACTGGGTGTGTTAGTCAACTTTTCATTAACTGACAATATATCTGGGAAGATCATCTGGGAGAAAAGATTTATTTTGACTCATGGTTCCAGAGGTTTTGGTCCATGATCACCTGATTACATTGTTTCAAGCCTGAGGTGAGGCAGTACATCACATCAGAAGGGAGTCATGGAAGAAATCAATTTGCCTCATGGTAGATGGGAAGTAGAAAGTGTAGGAGGGAAAGGGCTGGGGACAAGATAAACCCCTTCCAGGGCATACCCCTAGTGACCCATTTCCTGCCCCACCTCCTAGTTTTCATCACTTTCTAATAATGCCATCAAATTATTAACCCATCAGTGAATTAATCCACTGATAATGTCAGGTCCTTATAATTCAATCACGTCCCCAGGGACCTCCACCTTAGCGTATTACTTCACAAAGGATGAAGTCTTCAACACATGAGTCTTTGAGGGACTATAACACTAGGGACCAAGTCTATAACATGTGGGCCTTTGAGGGCATTCATTATCCAAACTATAGTACCATCTATGCAATCATATAAGAAGGAAATGGGGAAGGGAAGGCATGCTATTATTTTCTAAATATGAAAGCAGACTGTGGAGTCCATGTTTGAGTTTAAATTTAGCTCTATATTTGTTCTACTTACTATTGGTGTAACTTTGTAGTTGACTGCTCATTGCCTTAGTTTCTTCATCTGTAATAAAATAAACCCCTTGAGGTCACTCTGAGCTTTAAATATGTTAATAAGATATGAAGTTCTTAGAATGTTTCTGACAAGGAGTAAAGTCAATTAAGCCTTAGATATTATTGTTATTATCATTTTCTTCATTATTACCTTTAAGATTGTTCTAAATCACTGCTATTGCTTTGTGGAACTTTATGATCTTTGTCTTGGTTGACCTGTTTACTCCTCAAAGTTTCTCAGTTTGGTCATTCCCCTTCTTAACTGTTATACTTTGTTCTACCATTTGACTGATCCCTTAGACTCTGATAATTTTCTTTATTGTTTGCATATTATTCTATCTGAATAATATTAATAAGGGGAGGGATAATGTCCTGCACATCTTTGCATTTCTAGTACTTGGCATTGAGCTGACATGAATCTTCACTAAAATAATGGATGAATGGTTGTTTATTTAGAACTAAGATGTAATGCAAAGCTTAAAATTTCATGATCATCAAATTATACTTACTAAATAGAGTACTGAACAGATTTTTAAAAAAGGTAAATGGTGCTATTACTCTATATGCATTTAAAGCACATAATGTGTAATCCAAGCAGGGGAAGCTATAATTTCGAAAATGATGTCTATTAAGTTTGAATTTTCTACTCTATTTAGAAGAATCTTACACAGAAGTTTCTAGGCCTAATCTTAGCACTTTGCTGTCTAAATGTATGACCTATATTTAATCTTTTACTATTGGAAAAGGCCAATTAGAAGCTAGTTTTTACTGTCTCCTAAGAGAATTAAGAATCTATGATAGACTGTCTCTATTCTTGCGAGGAATTCAAAAACATCAGTGATTGTTGAGACCAGTATTAGGAGATAAATTTTTAACACCTTCTTCTCCAGAGCACTCAAGTCAACACAGCAGGCATTCTCAGTTGATAAGGTATATGCTAAAACTTCCAATCCATGTTTTATTCTGGTACCTTGGCCTCTAATTAACTGTTAATCTTTTGAGAAAACAAAACAATTGGTGAAATCTTTGCAACTATGAAAACCTGTTTTGAAAAGACTGGGAGTCAAGAATAATTTCTTCTGAGTTTGTTCTTTGTACGTGCTATAGCTGTGTCAAAGAATTCATTAATTTAGTTACTATAAGCATAAATTCCAAATCATCCTTGGAAAAATTGTCAGATTATTCAATAATAATTTACTTCACTTCAAATTTTGACATGATCATAAAATTATACTCAGAGCAATACTCCAGAACATTGACTGAATAATGGGTTTTATTGGGCTTGAATATTGATTAGGGCTTTCTGAAAGCAGAATTGTATATTTTTCTTTTGTGGTGAATTATTGTCTAAGATTGAAAAGTCAATTTTCCATGGATTTAGATGCCAAGAACATTTATTTCTAAATGAATAAAGATTTGTACATAACTACCTTAATTATAAATATTAATTTAAGCTTATCAAATAACCCATTCTGTGTATTAGTCAAAAGAAGAATGATCATTATATGTTTTGAAATAATTTACATTTTTGTTATTTTGTTTCTGTATTGGAATATTATGTTTGTTCCTGTTTATGCTTTGGATCTTTATTAAATTATGTGTTTCTTAATTGAGAAATGCTCTCTGGTATGTCTTTGTATTATCTTTCCACAACGCTTTTAACATATCATATATTCAAAAAATCAAAGTTTCCATTTAGGTATATAAATTTACTGTTTATATTTCTTTAATTCTTAGAACAGCTTATGAGATAAGTATTAGTATGCATATTTCATAAATAATCAGATGTTCAGTAAGTTCAAAGAATTTTCCAATGTCACCTAAGAGGAAAATGCAGAACATGAATTACAGTCCATGATCCTTTCCCCCATGTCACTCTGCATTGCATATTGATTACTACTATAGGAAGGAATTTTAAAAATAGTATAAGTTCCAGAAAAGTCTTTGGGTAAAGGATCCTCAGCTGAACAATCAAAAACAATTTTCTAAACCGGGTGCAGTGGCGCACGCTTGTTATCCCAGCAGTTTGGGAGGCTGAGACAGGAGAATCATGAATTCAAAGCCAGCCACAGCGAGGTGCTAAGCAACTCAGTGAGACTGTCTCTAAATAAAACACAAAATAGGGCTGGGGATGTGGCTCAGTGGCTGAGTACCCTTGAGTTCAATCCTCAGTACCAAAAGAAAGAAAGAAAGAAAGAAAGAAAGAAAGAAAGAAAGAAAGAAAGAAAGAAAGAAAGAAAAGAAAACAAAAAACAATTCCCTGAAAGCCAAAACTGGCTGGACTTAGAGAATAAGGTAGTTCTGACATTCCAGCTATTGTCGATAGATCATGAAAGAATTAGGTTTGATTGGATGGGTAAAGCTACCTGAGTTCTCATCGGGCAATGGTGAGGAGCAGTAGGAGATGGTCAGTGGAAGCACATCTTTAGGAGGGCTGTTGTATATTAGTTCCTGGTGGATTAGTTAGGATCATACTCAGCAGCTATAATGCTATTACAGAATCTAATTCCCAGATCCTTCAGACCACTTGCATGAGAAAAGGTAGATAAGGCTGAAGAAGGGTAAGACAACACACAAGCTGACTTGGATTCATGCCAGGGCCTCAATTCCAGTGGAGACTATGAACTGCGCATGAGAATCTCCCACTGAATTACATTCACATCATGTAGACACACACTGAGATCAATATCCTTTACAGTAATTGGTACAAGGATATACCCATATAATAGACAAGGACACACAGATTGACTTCTAGTCTTCTATCTTTAAACTATGGAAAGAAAAATTATGTTATTATTAGTGAGAGTATTTTATCAGTTCATTTTTAATTTTTTATTATTATGAAAAATTGCTAAGGCAGGCTAACTTCATAAAAAAAAGGAGGTTTATTTAACTCACAGTTGGAGGCTGAAAGTACAAATAGCTCAGCACAGGCTGACAAGGCTCCCCCTTCCCTTGGCTGCATTGCTTCATTTTGGATAGCAATGACCCACCCATACTTGAATGGAGGCAGATGACCACATTGCGGAATAGGAATCCAGAAAGAGACCAGGGTTCCACAACTCCTTTTGAGGGCATGGTCTCACTAGGCTCTACCTCTTAAAGGTCCCACTACCTCTCAGTACTGTGACTCTGGGATCATCCTTCCAACATACTATGTGGGGATACATTTAAGCCATGGACAAAGTGTAGCAGTAGTGTAAGCTAAAGTTTCTGGGGGTCACCATGTCAACAATCCTGAGAATGTAATCAATATAGAGAAAAGCTGATTGATGAGAAGAATCAGAAGGGATGGAAGAGAGAAAGTAGGGAAAGATTGGAAGAAAGAAAAAAAGAAAAAAGAGCCTGATTTTTCTTATATTGTTTGAATACTTAATTCTAGACATCTCTGTTCTGCTTTTGGAGTTTTCAAAGATTGTTTTGTTTTTTATGTTGGTTTTACAATGTACAGTCCTCATTGTAAAATTGAAGAAGTGATTTCATGTGTTTATTATACAAAACAGATAAAATATAACAATATTAATAAATAACATCATGCCAACACAACTGTAAATAATGAATAATATAATATATATGAAAACTAGAAGTAATTACTAATTGTTATTGTTAGTTTTAAGTGTTATTTGGATTCTTTGCATTTTGTAGGTGCATAAAAATATGTCCAGTATTGGAAAGGGAAGAAAATTGTCATTTTTCCTATATAGGACTGTTTATTTGGAAAATCTCCAAAATAAAAAAATGTTTTAGGGAAAATCAGTTTTTAGGAATAAATTAGATACAAAATTAAAGAATATACATTCTTTGTGCTTTGTGTTGGTCAGCTTTCCATGACTAACAAAGTGCCTAATATCTTCAACTTGAAAAGCAGAAAGGTTTATTTAGGTTCATAGTTTTAGAGGTTTTAGTCCATGGTTAATTGGCCCTGTTGCTTTGGGGCTTGTAACAGGGAAGTATGTTATGGTGGGAATGTGTGGCATTTTACTCTCATCTTTTACTCTCATCTCATGGCTGGGAGTAAAAGAGAAGAGACTGGTGTTCAATAATAACCTTTGGGAGCACAGCACTCATCACCTAAATTCTCCTACTAGGTTCCACCTCTTAAAGGTTTCTACCACCTTTCAATAGTGCTAAGCTGAGGATCAATTCTTTAACACATGGGCCATTGGCTGATAGTCCAGATCCAAACTATAGTATGCTTCCAGCAGCTAAAACTTGTAACCAAATAAAAGATACCTCTTGCAGTATTTTCAAAAAATATCAAATACCTAGATAAATCCTGCATATAGTGTGTAGGATCCCTATAAAGAAAATTTAAAAACTTTATTAAGAGATATGAAAACATCAGTTAATATTAATGTTTGATTTAATATTTAACCATTATTGTGTAGTTAATATTTGATAATTATTTGATATTATTTAACATCACACTTACAAATAATATGAAGATGAAGTTCAAGCCCCCAAAATGAATTAATTGAATAATAAATATTATAAATATAAATTTAATCAAAATACCAACAGTGTTTTTCAAGAAATTTGATAAAATTTATGTGTTAGCATATATGCCTAAGATCAGTAAGAAGATTTCTTGGGAAGAATAGGACGTGGTAATTTGCAATATTCAATGCTTTTTCTATTTCTACAAAGAATGTCATTAGGATTCTAATAGGAATTGCATTAAATCTGTAGAGTGCTTTTGGTAGTATGGCCATTTTGACAATATTAATTCTGCCTATCCAATAACACGGGAGATCTTTTAATATTCTGAGATCTCCTTCAAGGTCTTTCTTTAGTGTTCTGTAGTTTTTATTGTAGAGATCTTTCACCTCTTTTGTTAGGTAGATTCCCAATTACCTTTTTTTTTTTTTTGAGGCTATTGTGATTGGGGTAGTTTTCCTAATTTCTATTTCAATAGAGTCACCACTGAAGTATAGGAACACATTTGATTTATGTGTGTTAATTTTATATCCTACTACTCTGCTGAATTCATTTATGAATTCTAGAAGTTTTCTGGTGGAATTTTTTGAGTCTTCTAAATATAGAATCATGTCTTCAGCAAATAGGGATAGTTTGAGTTCTTTTTTCCTACTCTTATTCCTTCAGTTTCTTTATTCTGTTTAACTGCTCTGGCTATGGTTTGAAGGAAGATGCCAGAGAAAAATGTCAGATTACATTTAGGGGGAAACCAATTCAGATCTCAGCTGATTTCTCAATGCAGACCCTCAAAGTTAGGAGATGTTAGAATAATATATAACAGGCTCTCAAAGAAAATGAATGCCAACCAAGAATAATATACCCAGCAAAATTAAGCTTCAGATTTGAAGATGAAATAAAAGCCTTTCATGATAAACAAAAGTCAAAAGAATTTACAACTAGAAAGCCTGCACTACAGAACATTCTCAGCAAAATATCTCATGAAGATCATTGAAACAAAAAAGTGAAACCAGCAAAGGGATATTCCTACACTAAAGGAATAAAGGAGAAACTAATTCAAATTAAAAGCCAGAAATACACCAAAATTACTGTGAATACAAATCATATCTCAATAATAACCAGAAAAGTAAATGGTCTAAACTCATCAACCAAAAGGCAGAGACTGGCAGCTTGGATTTAAAAACAAGACCCCAAAATATGCTGCCTCCAAAAGACTCACCTCATAGGCAAAGACATCCACAGACTAAAGGTGAAAGGATAGGGAAAATATATCACTCACATGTATTGTGTAAACAAGCAGGGGTTTATATCCTCATATCAGATAAAGTAGACTTCAAGCCAAAGTTAATCAGAAGGGACAAAGAAAGACATTTCATATTGATTAACTAACTACTCTTTATCAAAAATGACAACTAGCACACAAAATTATCTTGAAAAGGTGGCTAGAAAGAAAACCTGCTTAACCTAGACTTCCCAAAGTTGTCTACACAACATATTTTCCCCTGAAAATCTTAAATTCTATACAATTCATAGTATAAAATTCTTATTGGATCCCTAATTTTCTTCAACTTTAATTTAATTCATTTAATAACTAGTTCATAAACTTAAAAACTCAGAACAACGGAAATGCATTTAATTTAGACTTTTGTGTCCCTATACTTGATTATCAGTTTCATGGTTAGCCACATTTTTAGATTACTGTTTATATTTCCACACTTCCTTTTTGAATTTTACATATATATGTATAATGTTACATATATAAAATTATATGCATAAAATTATTTGTATATAATTTTATATGTTTAGTTATATATTAAGATATATAATATATATAGTTCATATATATAAAATTTCTACTGCCTATGCTGTCTTCACATGTTTTTTTCTGTGATATGTACATATGCCAATGAAATATATATATGAAATTCATCTTTTTTATAGAAAATCATATCAAGCTATATACATTATTCCATATTTATATGTGCATATCATTGATTTCCTTTAATATTAGTATATAAAAACCTTCTTTATTCTTTTCCTAAGTGCATGATATTCCATTGAGTGTATGCATTATGGCTTATATAATCAGCTCTCTAAATTTGGATACAAAGGTTGTTTTAATACTTTTATTACAATACATGTTACCATGACTAAACTTGTTTGTTTGTCATGTCATAGGTATGTTAGGATATCTGTATGATAAATTCCAAAGAGTAGTATGTAAGTGAATGTATTTGTAGTTTTGTTGAATCTTGCTCTCTATAAGTAATCATATTCTGCATCCAGTAGCCTGTTTCTATCTTTGACAACTGAATATATTTTCAAACTTTGAAGTTTGCTGATGTTACAATAAGAAAATAATAAATTAAATTATATTTTCTCATTATATAATTAAGGTTGAGCACAATTTAATTAATATGTTTAAGGATCGTTGAATTTATCTTTCTGGGAAATATAAATTCACATACTTTGTCCATTTTATTTCAAAGACTTGTTTATTATTGAAATGCATCTTTTGTATG
Organism: Geosciurus inauris; assembly: GCA_004024805.1. Lineage (NCBI taxonomy): Eukaryota > Metazoa > Chordata > Mammalia > Rodentia > Sciuridae > Geosciurus > Geosciurus inauris. The sequence continues at coordinate 261,317 of PVHX01000233.1, forward strand.
TGAGAGGAGTTCCCATCATCCATGCTGTGTAGCATTTATCCTCCAATATTTCTTCTGATAATATTTTTGTCATATAGATATTATCAATATTTGTGTACTAAAAATGTTTTATTTTTTGGTTTTGTTTTTGTTTCTGAATTTTTGTTTTGGAATATTCTATATTCCTGCCTAATCACAAGATCTTTCATCCTATGTACTCTTTATAAAGTGTTAATTACTAGATTTCTATGACTGTCATAATGAAGTGCCACAGATATTTGGTTGCTGCTATGATTTGGATCTGTTATGTCCCCAAAGGCTCATATGTTGAAGCTGTAATATGCAATATAGCAGAAATCAGAGGCGCAGTTTTGGGGAAGTGATTGGATCATGAAAGCTCTGATCTCATCAGAAGATTGACCTATTGATAGCTCAATGGACTACTGGGATGTGGTAGAGGCTATGGAAGCTGGGATCAGTTGGAAGAAGTAGGTGACTGGGAGGTGTGCCCTAGAAGGATATTTCTTGTCCCAAGCCCATTGATCTCTTGCTCTCTCCTTCTTGACTGTTATAAGATGCTTTCCTTCACTACACTTTCTACAATGATGTTTCTGCCTTAAAGCCAGCAGATCATGGACAGAAACATCTGAAACCATGAGTCGCAATGAATCATTCCCCCTTAGGTTGTTTTTTATTCAGATATTTGTCACAGGGATAAAAAACTGACTAACACAGTTACCAGTCTGTGATGCTATTGGGAGGTGGTAGAAACTTTAGGAGATCGGGTCTGGTGGAAGGAAATTAGGTCATTCAGGGCATCTCCTCTAAGGGGAGTATAGGACTATTGTCTCTTCCTCTCCTTCTCAGATTCCTGCCAACCATGAGGTGAGAAGCTGTGCCTTGTCGTGCATTCCTGCCATGATGATCTACCTCACTACAGACCCAAGAGAAACGGACTAAATGACTATGAACTGAAACATCTGAAATTGTGAGCCAAAATAAGTTTTTCCTGGGCTGGGTAATGTAGTTCAGTAGTAGAGCATTTGTGCAGTATGTATGAGGTCCTGGTTTTAATCGCAGCAAAAACATAAACAAAACAAACCACCTTTCTTCCTTTAAGTTGATTTATTTCAGGTATTATGTCACTGTGATGGAAAGCTAATTAGCATAATAACATCAAGTTCAAAACTATTTGTCTTTTATACTTGATAGAGAGATTGAGAAAACGTGAAGAAGATTCATGTGGAATGTGTGGAAATTTGATGCTGGCTTTATCGTTTTTCTTGTATATGTGACATAATCATTTTTGCCTAGGTTCTTTAATCTGGTGGTACAATAAATTCAAAAAGAAACACTTCAGGACAGAAGATGGCGGCCTATATGGACCCTGCAGTGCTAGTCTTTCTAGGACCGGAGCTTGAAGTAGTGGAAATACCATCTCCCAACCAGCTTCTTGACATCATCCTATAGCTTATCATCCCCCACAGGAATTTCACTCATGCATGTACGCAGGGCCACCAGGCAGCAGCAATTGCCACAAGCAGTGTGACTTCCACCGGTGAGCGGCGGAACTCAGCTGCCAGCGGCTGGGAGCCCCTGCCCAGGGCTCTGGAACAGCATTTGTGTGGGCGGGGCCTGCTTCTACACGGAGTACGTGGCTGCAGCGCCCACCCAACCACACAGGACCCCTAGCAGTTCCTCTGGTGGACACACTACTCATGCATGCACGGGACCCCTGCTATGGTTCTTTGTGGATTTCCATCTACCAGGGCAGAACTTCCTACACCAGGGGATGCTGGATAGCATCTGGGGACAAACTTTCACTTCAACAAACTTCTGCTTCAACACAGCACACTGTGAAACTGTGTCTCCACTACATCCAAGACCACCAGCAGTCCAGCCCTTCAACCTGTTGCTGAAGCAGATGGCTTCTTTGTGACATGCCCACCTACAACATTCTTCACCAAGTGGGGAAATTCCAATAAGCAACAGACAATGCGCCTACTAGAGGTGAAAGGAAGCAAACCTGTTTATTTACATTGAGACTTGTTATTTTTTAATTTTTTTATACTTATTTTTTTATTTATAGCTTATATTTTTCTCCTAATATTCCTTTTGTTTAATCTTTTTTTTTTATTTCTCTGCTCTTTTCTTCTTTTCTTTCTTCCTTTTTTTCCTTTCCTCTTTTCTCTCTTGCTCTTTTCCCACCCTCTAATCCCCAACATTTGTAAAACCAAATATTTGTTATACAGTAAGATATGGTAGACTGGGATTTCTGAATGGTATACTAAAGAGGTATTATATAGTCTTGTAACTCCCACTTGCATCTGTTTTATTTTTCTTATTATTATGTCTCTTTTCTTCCTTCTTACTGTTCTTCCCCAACTGTCTTTCACTGTTTCTAATAGCCAACTTCTCTTGGATTACTTTTTCATGCTTTCTAGGATCTAATAACCACATCCTCACTTCCTACTACCTTAACATTCTATCCTACACCCACCCTCAAGTTTTTCTAGCCCACCAACAGAAACTATAGACTTGTTACAAACCTATTGTTTACATAATAGATGTTAAATGAACTCATAATTGTTGTATATTGTGACTAAACTGTAAATGTATTTAGGAGCTATTAGGAGCTACTTGGTTTGAAACTATATATTGTTTGTATTGAGATCAATCAATATTGGTCTCCCCTTTAAAGGAGAGGTATTGAAACCCTACAGGGAAACTATAACCCTATAGAAGTAAAAACTGTACCACCTTGGATCAGCAGAGCTAGAAGGAAAGAGACACAAACACCATGAAAAAACAAGGGAAGAAAGTGCCTCAAACATACCAAGATACTACACCATTAGAATCCATGGTCAGTACAGCAGAAGAAATGACAGAACAGGAGTTCAGAATGTACATAACTAAAATGTTCTGTGACTGAAAGAATGATATAAGAGAGCAAACCCAGTCAGCAAAAGATAATTTCAATAAAGAGATACATAGGCAAATACAAGAAGTAAAAGATCACTTTAATAAGGAAATAGAGATTATGAAAAGGAACCAAACAGAAATCCTTGAAATGAAAGAAACAATAAACCAAATTAAAAATTCAATAGAAAGCATCACCAACAGATTAGACCACTTGAAAGACAGAACCTCAGATACTGAAGACAAAATATTTAACCTTGAGAATAGAGTTGACCACACAGTGAAAATGGTAAGAAACCATGAACAGAACATCCAAGAACTATGAGATAACATTAAAAGATGAAATTTAAGAATTATTGGGATAGAGAAAGGCATAGAATTTCAAACCAAAGGAATGAGCAATCTATTCAATGAAATAATATCAGAAAAATTTCCAAATATGAAGAATGAATTGGATAATCAAATACAAGAGGCTTATAGGACATCACATGTACAAAATCACAACAGATCTACAGAAAATGCCTAACATTCAGAATAAGGAGAGAATCTTAAAAGCCACAAGAGAAAGGAATCAGATTCCATATAGAAGGAAGCCAATTAGGATCACTGCAGACTTCTCAACCCAGACCCTGAGAGCAAGAAGATCATGGAACAGCATATATCAAGTGCTAAAGGACAGTGGATGCCAACCAAGAATCTTATATCCAGCAAAATTAAGTTTTAGGTTTGATGATGAAATAAAAACTTTCCAAGATAAACAAACATTAAAAGAATTCGCAGCAAGAAAGCTGGCACTACAGAACATTCTCCGCAAAATATTCTATGAGGAGGAATTGAAAAACAACAATGAAAACCTGCAGAGGGAGGAGCTACACTAAAGGCTAATCAAAGGAGGAACCCAGTCAGGTTAAAAACTAAGAATAAACCAAAATGTCTGGGAATATAAACCACATCTCCATAATAACATTGAATGTCAATGGCCTAAACTCAGCAATTAAAAGACACAGACTGGCAGATTGGATTAAAAAAAAAGACCCAACAATAAAAAGACCCAACAATAAAAAGACCCAACAATATGCTGCCTCCAAGAGACTCATCTCATAGAAAGAGACACTCACAGATTGAAGATGAAAGGATGGAAAAAAATCTATCACTCACATGGACTGCTTAAACAAGAAGGAGTTTCCATCCTCATTTCAGATAAAGTGGACTTCAAACCAAAGTTAGTAAAAAGGGATAAAGAAGGTCATTTCATACTACTTAAGGGAATCATACATCAACAAGACATAACAATCTTAAATATCTATGCCATGGAGCAGCCATGTTTGTCAAACAAACCCTTCTCAAACTCAAGAATCAAATAACCCCAACACAATAGTATTGGGTGACTTTAATACAACTCTGTCACCACTGGATAGATCTTCCAAACAAAAACTAAACAAAGAATCTACAAGACTTAGTAGAACAATCAATGGTCTAGATTTAACGGATATATATAGAGATTATTCCATCCTTCAACAAGCAAAGACACTTTTTTCTCAGCAGTACATGGATCCTTCTCCAAAATAGATCATATGCTATGCCACAAAGCAAGTCTTAGTAAATACAAAAAAACAGAGATACTACCCTGCATTCTATCTGACCATAATGGAATGAAACTAGAAATTAATAACAGTTTTAAAAAAAGAAGCCACTACAACACCTGGAGACTCAATAATTTGCTATTGAACAATGCGTGGGTAACTGAAGACATCAGGCAAGAGATAAAAAAATTATTGGAGGTAAATGAGAACTCTGATACAACACACCAAAATCTCTGGGACAATATGACAGCAGTGCTAAGAGGAAAGTTCATTGCATTAAGTTCATATATTCAAAGATGTAAAAGTCAACAAATAAGTGACTTGACACTCAACTCAAAGCCCTAGAAAAAGAAGAACAAAGTAACACCAAAAGAAGTAGAATACAGGAAGTAATTAGAATCAAGGCTGAAATCAACGAAATTGAAATACAAGAAACAATTCAAAAAATTGATAAAACAAAAAGCTGGTTCTTCGAAAAAATAAACAAAATTGGCAAACCCTTAGCCACCCTAACAAAAAGAAGGAGAGAGAAAACCCAAATTACTAAAATTTGTGATGAAAAAGGAAATATCAAAACAGACCCTGCTGATATACACAGATTATTCAGAAACTATTTTGAAAACTTATATTCCAGTAAAATAGAAAACTCTGAAGACACTGACAAATTCCTAGAGACATATGACCTGCCCAAACTGAACCAGGAGGACATTCATGACTTAAACAGATCAATTACAAGCAAGGAAATAGAGCCTTCCAACCAACAAAAGCCCTGGACCAGATGGATTGTCAGCCGAATTCTACAAGACCTACAGAGAAGAACTAACTCCAATCTACCTCAAATTATTCCATTAAATAGAAAGGGAAGGAACCCTTTCAAACTCATTCTATGAGGCTAGTATCACCTTGATTCCAAAACCAGACAGAGACACATCAAAAAAGGAAAATTTCAGACCAATATCCCTGATGAATATAGATGCAAAAATTCTCAATAAAATTTTGGCAAATCACATACAAAAGCATATTTAAAAACTAGTGCCCCATGATCAAGTGGGGTTCATTCCAGGGATGCAAGTTTGGTTCAACATACAGAAATCAATAAACATAATCCATCACATCAAGAGACTTAAAGATAAGAATCACATGATTCTATCAATTGATGCAGAGAAAGCATTTGACAAAATACAGCACCCTTTCATGTTCAAAACACTAGAAATAGTAGGGATAGTGGGAACATACTTCAACATTGTTAAAGCAATGTATGCTAAGCCTAAGGCCAACATCATCCTAAATGGAGAAAAATTGTAAGCATTCCCTCTATAAACTGGAACAAGACAGGGATGCCCTCTCTCATCACTTTTATTCAATATAGTCCTTGAAACTCTAGTCAGAGAAATCAGACAGATGAAGGAAATTAAAGGGATACGAATAGGAAAAGAAGAACTCAAACTAACATTATTTTCAGACGACATGATTCTATACTTAGAGGATCCAAAAAATTCCACCAGAAAACTTCTAGATCTGATAAATGAATTCAGCAAAGTTGCAGGATATAAAATCAATATCCATAAATCAAATGCATTTCTATACATCAGCAATGAGTCCTCTGAGAGAAATTAGAAAAACTACTCCATTCGCAATAGCTTCCAAAAAAATAAAATATTTGGGAATCAATCTAACAAGAGTGGTGAAAGACCTCTACAATGAAAACTACAAGACACTAAAGAAAGAAATTGAAGACGATCTTAGAAGATGCAAAGACCTCTCATGCTCTTGGATAGGCAGAATCAATATTATTAAAATGGCCATACTGCCCAAAGTGCTATACAGATTCAATGCAATCCCAATTAAAATCCTAAAGTCCTTTCTTACAGAAATAGAAAAGACAATCATGAAATTCATTTGGAAAAATAAGAGACCCAGAATAGCCAACGCTATCCTGAGCAAGAAGAGTGAAGCAGGAGGCATCACAATACCAGACCTTAAACTTCACTACAAAGCAATAGTAACAAAAATGGCATGGTACTGGCACCAAAATAGACATGTAGACCAATAGTACAGAATAGAAGACACAGAGAGTAATTCACATAAATACAGCTATCTCATACTAGACAAAGGTGCCAAAAAAATTCATTGGAGAAAAGGTAGTCTTTTCAACAAATGGTGCTGGGAAAACTAGAAATCCATATGCAGCAAAATGAAACTAAACCCCCATCTCTCACCATGCACAAAACTCAACCCAGTGGATCAAAGACCTAGGAATTAGACCAGAGACCCTGCGTCTAATTGAGGAGAAAATAGGTCCAAATCTTCATCACGTTGGATTAGGCCCCAACTTCCTTAACAAGACTCCAAAAGCACAGAAATAAAAGCAAGCATCAATAAATGGGATGGACTTAGACTAAAAAGCTTCTTCTCAGCAAAAGAAACTATCAATGAGTTGAACAGAGAGCCTACATTCTGGGAACAAATTTTTGCCACACACACATCAGATAGAGCACTGATCTCCAGGATATATAAAGAACTAGAAAAAATTAACACCAAATAAACAAACAACCCAATCAATAAATGGGCTAAGGAGCTGAATAGAAACCTCTCAAAAGAAGATATGCAATCAATAAACAAATATATGAAGAAATGTTCAACATCTCTAGCCATTAGAGAAATGCAAATCAAAACTACTCTCAGATTTCATCTCATCCCAGTCAGAATGGCAGCTATCCAAAATACCAGCAACAATAAGTGCTGGCGAGGATGTGGTGAAAAAGGAACACTCAAACATTTCTGGTGGGACTGCAAACTGGTGCAACCAATCTGGAAAGCAGTATGGAGATTTCTTAAAAAACTTGGAATGGAACCACCTTTTGATCCAACTTTTCCTCTGGCCCATACCCTAAAGATTTAAAAACAGCATACTACAGGGATGCAGCCACTTATAGCAGCACAATTCACAACTTCAAAACTGTGGAAGCAACCCAGATGCCCTTCAATAGATGAATGGATAAAGAAACTGTGGTACATATACACAATGCAATATTATTCAGCAATAAAAGAGAATAAAATTATGGCATTTGCAGGTAAATGGATGGAATTGGAGAACATTATGCTAAGTGAAGCAAGCCAATCCCAAAAAACCAAATGCCAAATGTTCTCTTGATTAGTGGATGCTGATATATATGTGGGGTGAGAATGGGGAACATAGGACAAATGGAGGAACTCTGGATGGGGCAGGAAGGAAAAGGCAATGTGTGTATTAAAGATGGTTGAATGAGATGGTCATCACTACCCTTGGTGCATGTATAAAGACACAAATGGTGTGACTCTATCTGGTTTGCAACCAGAGAAATGGAAAAAATTGAGCTCTATATATGTACTATGACTTGAAATGCATTTAAATAAATTAAATTTTTAAAAAAACTTGCATATGAAAATAATTTTTTCGTTTAAATATATTTACTCTTTGATGTTAATAGACTCAGCTCTTCCAATTAATTTTATGTTGTGTAAAAAAAATATTAGCTTTGTTATGATCTATAAAAAAAGAAACACTTCATTGATCTAAGTAGATTTTTCCTTGGCATATAATGTATTCTTTTTAATTACATATTTAACTTTTTATTTTGTCTTGTTTCCTGGTTCAGAAATTTCATTTATAATTTCATTTATTAATTTCTTTTCCTGTCTTTTTTACGTTTATCATTTTATCTTTAGTATCTTTCTTTGTCTTTCTGTACTTTAAGCTGTTATGTTTGAATTTGTTTTACTGTTTTATTTGTATTCCCCACGAATCCTCTCAGCTTCCCCTTGGTCTCCTGGTCTGTGTTTGTCATCTACTGCCTTGATAATTGTGTACTTTTTTGGCATCAGCTTCATTGTATTGGACAGAAAGTGCATAGCAAAAATTTTTCCACAAATGTCTGAGTTATTATAATTCTGGTCTTCTAGTACATCAAAAATTGCTACAGTAAGAAATTCTTTTATTGTTGTTGGTATTGTTAAGCTATAATGTTGGGTTGTAATTTTTAATGTTTGTGTGATCTTTTCAACTGAGTTTTATATTTATGACAGTTTCATAACTCTAAATTTTTCTTTTAACAGTGTGTGATTTTTAAATTTGCCTGAAAATATTTTCCTGGATAATCTGTTAGCAGATGAGTCCTATCTATGTGGAAAAGGGATGTGCAGGGAGAGAAGGAGGATCAGGGTGTTTTCAATACACAATCCTAGCTCTTTGTCCCTCTAGGTGTGTAGGATTGTATAAATTGCTTAAATTCCCTGGTCTTTGTACGACTGTGTACTTCAATGTTCCACTTTGAAGAATTCAAACATAGTGCTGGATATATAATGAACCTACAACATATGGAAATTCTCATTCTAGATTTACTCTGATCTATTGACTATGCCATGAAAATTAGAAAATGACTGACTTCTAGTCCACATTTAAACATAAAATGCAAATAAATACTGAAGTAGTAGAGAAACAGCCAAAATCAAGCCTTGATAACTGTACATTTCTAGCATCGCATTTATTGTATTGAACAGAAACTTCATAGTAACTAAAGCCCACTCCATGAGCAAAGTGTTTTGGTACTTGTTGATCATTAGAGTCAATGAAATCTTGTAGATGCTGGAGGAAGGATGGATAAATATCATGTCAAATATATTAATCTTTATCAGCACAAAGATTGTTGACTTCAAATAACTAAAAATTCTTTTGTTAGAGCACACTATTTATCATGTGTATGATATTCCAATGGAAAATAATAGTACAGTACTTAATAAAATTGCAAGCTTTGACATATAATGGAATAGTTATTCCTTTAAATGTGTTCCCTCAATTAAAGATATGTGTATATTTAGTAATTAAAAATATTTTTGATATTTGATGTTATAATGGTTCAGAACAACATTTAAAGAAAATATAAATTATTCAAAATGATCTCAATCTTTTAAATGCATGCAAAGATAACGTCAGCATGTGCACTGTAAATAGTAACTATGTAAATTTTGTTGGAAAATATATTTATAATTTAAAAAATAACATCTATGTTCATTCTAGTTCATGTATATAACAATGTGAAATTATTTTATCTGTACTTTTCACTTAAGAATTATGTTATCTTAATACGTTAAAGGCAGAGCATTTATGAATAAACTTTATTAATAAGCTACATATATTTAAGCCTATGTAAGAAAATATCTTTCAGGCTTCACTTTGGAAAATTTTGAAAATTTATGAAATTGAACTTGGCAGCTCAAGAGAGAGAGGAAGAGAAAGCACCATAGTTTATGTTTTATGACTACATCAGTAAGTTGCTTAAGAAATAGCTATTGCATTTAAACAATTTCTTAAGGAGAAGCTTTAAAAAACACCTCAATTTTTTAGCACATGTTAAAGATTGAAATATTTGTGTTTATCCAAACCTTAATGTATTTATTTTTGATCCCTTGGAATTGAGGCTAAAAGATGGATGTAAATGAATTCTCCTCTTCAAAACTTTATAATTCTTCATTTTTTTCCTTGGGAACAGAAAAGCTGAAATATCATTTTCCTTTAAAAGTACGATATTTGTGTTTCAGAGCCAAACCAAACGAAAGCCATCTGGGAACTTGCCATTCTTCACCTTTCAATCTATTCACTGAGTGAAGACAATGATCCACAGCTCTTATTGTTTTGGCACTTAAATTCACCTCAACAACTTTGAATGAATGCCATTCATTTGTCCATGTGATTTTTATCTGTCTTTATTAAATTTGTTCCCTATATATCTATTGCTTTATCCAACAATACTATAAGGTCTTAACAATGTATCATTTTTTTACTTATGTCAATTCCTAACGTGATGCCAGTCACACAATATATATTGGTAGTTACTTCTGAATTTAATAAAAAGTAATGACTTAAAAGATAGAATATTTACCTTTCACATGTAATAAAAAAAACATTTTAAAACATTCTATTTTCAAATTCCTATTGTAAATAAGTTGAACCGCATTGCACATTATGGCATAGACATCCTGTGATCACCTTCTGAGACATATTTTCTCCTATTTGTGCTCAGACTAATTCTAGGAATCCAAGAGGTAATGATCAGCCAAAGGATAGTGATCCTTCCTCATAGGATTCAGCCACTTAAAAACAATAACTAAAAATATAGTCAAGAAGTGAAGGAGTTAAAAATTGTGACTACTGCCATTGAAGAATAAATTGGATACTAAAGTAGAAAGTGACAGGTGGTCCTACTTTTGATTGCAGTTAGGGAATTATTTGAGGAGGGAAATTTAAGAGTGATAGATTAAGGATGAGGAGACAGCCCTGCAAATAGTTTCATTCACTCTGAGGTTAGTGTCAATATTAAGATTTTCTTACAACATGTTATTACTGTATACAGCATTCCTCATGATTTTCTTGTTTTTTGTGTTTTTTTCCCCCATAGCTTTATTGAGGTAAAATTGAAGTCCAATAAAATGCACATATGTGAATTATGTAATTTGATCAGTTTTGCCATGTATGCAAAGATTTTTGTGTTTTTGAAATAGCTCTCCTTTACATTTTCATTGATCTTAGATTTTTTCATAGAACCCTATTAATGAGAATTTAAGAACAGCTGGATGCAGTGGTGCCTATAAAACCAGCAGCTGGGGAGGCTGAGGCGGGAGGATCACGAATTCAAAGCCAACCTCAGCAAAAGTGAGGTGCTAAGCAACTCAGTGAGACCCTATCCTGAAATAAAATACAAAATAGGGCTGGGGATGTGGCTCAGTGGTTAAGTGCCCCTAAGTTCAATCCTTGGTACCTCCCCGCCAACAAAAAAGAATTAAGGACAGACCCTTATTTCTACTTTAACTTCCCCTTTAAATTTTTCTGTCAACAACTTTTATGTATCCACTATGTATTTTCTGCCTGGTCCCCAAATCCTTTCATGGTCTTTTTGGTCTTCTTACATCGCTTTTTACTTTTTGTTTTTGTCTGTGTCAGGATGGCTTCTTTGGGAGCTGATGCCATCCAAGAAAGCTGCATGTTACAGGGACTATTGCACAATTTGGCAGTTAGATATTTAGTTTTTAAGCCATTCCATTTCACAAATACAAGTGCATTTTCTAAGCTAAGTGTAGGTCACCCCGGGGAAAGAGACCCTGGGATGGAGATTAATGTACGGGCAATTTTTTTGGAAAGTGCTCTGAGGAACATATATCTGTGAGGAAGTGAGAAAGTTAGGTGTGGGCAGCAAAGGGGTTTAGTGGTGATGGGGTAGAGTTAGAACAAGGGCTTGAGTTCCTAGGGTGCTCTGGAGCTAAATGTGTTTTCAGAATTGTCTTCTTTTGAGATAAGAGGTTGTTATTTTAATATCCATATTGTCCAGTCATTTGATGAGGGCTGGGAAGCATAACCTGGTATGTAGCTCTCTTTAACTGAGGACAATTTTCACATGCCTTCAATGAGAAGTCCTAATCCTCAGCCTCTGAGAGCATAAGCACTTCCATTCTGAAAGGGGATCAGAGTGCGAAAGCCCAACATGGGACCATTTCTCTAGCCCTAGCACTTGTTTAACAGGGGAGATTGAAGCCTGCTCTCAGGTCATTGTATTTTCTTTACATATACATATATGAATGCCATTCAATGTACAGATATTCTTTTTTCCATAAATTTCTCATAATTTCAGGGAGAAATGAGTCAACAATTAGTTTCAAATATTTCTACATCTATCTCAGAAACTGAAAAAATAAGCAAATATATAAATCATGTAATTTGTAAATCCAATAATAAATTTATAAAAAAACAGTGTTCAATAAAGAGAACATGCATTATTTCCCCCATATTTTTTGTTGGTGTATCAGAGTTGTACATAATGGTGGGATTTGTGGTTACATATTTGTACATACACACAAATAGAGAATGTACATTCATTTAAGGGATGAAGGAAACATTCACAAAAGTTTATCAAATTCTAGATCACAAATCAACATTAAATAAATTCTCAGGAATTAGCATTCTATAGATTAAGTTGTCTGACTATAATGCAGAAAAATAGATAGCTTTAAATTTTTTCCTACAAAATTTGTAGTTTTATCTACAAACTCAAAAATATATTACTAAATAACCATTGTGTTAAGAAGGACCATAGGCAATGGTGAAATATGTAAAACTGAACAATACTTAAAATCTAAAAAATTAGCCAGGCACAGTGGCCCATGCTTGTAATCCCAGTGGCTCTGGAGGTTGAGGCAGGAGGATCACAAGTTCAAAGCCAGCCTCAGCAACTTAGTGAGACCCTAAGGAACTTAGGAAGACCCTATCTCAAAAAAAGGGGAGGATGGGGTGGGTATGGCACTTAGTGGTTAAGCACCCCAGGTTCAATTTCTGGTACCAAAAATAAACAAACAATAAAAATAAATAGTAATAATAAATTTAAAAAAATATGTAGAACACTTAACTAGGAATCATAGAGATATGAATATTAAAAAACAATAAATATTTTAAAATAAGTGAATTAGAAATTCAATTGCAAAAGCCAGAAAAAAAAAGCTAAAAAAGAATAAAGTAAATTAAATGACAGAGGAAGAAAAAAATAATATAGTGAAAACATTTTTTATAAAGAAGAATAAGAAAACTAAAGGCATTTTTTCAAAAAATTAACAAAATAATCAAACATTTGTTAATTAAAGAGATTATAAGCAATTAATTAAATTATGGATAAAAAAACAAAGAACTAAAGAGAATAGATCATTACATGTAATTGATATAAAAAGTAACTTTCAAAATGACAAGGTTGAAAATCATGCACCAGATATTTGAAAAACATGAAGAAATGAAATTCTTGAAAATATTAAATTATATTTTAATGAACAATTTGTCATTAAAATATTTCCAGGAGCAAGTGGTTTCATAGGTGTATGGTTTCAGATTTCATGGATTAGAAAATATCTGCTTATGTGAATTTTTTCTAAAGGATATAAACATAAAATATCTGCTTTCTATTTTTTGATGCTAGTGTTGATTCTAAAACAGTTACAGACATCATAAAAAAGGAAGAATTACAGTTCTATTTTAAATGAGAAGACAGATTATACTATTCTAAATAAGAACGTAATTTGATTATTACAATAAAATAAAAAGCATAAAGTTTATTATAGGAAAGGAAGTACAGTTTGACATGAGAAAAGCATTCATTAAGGCTGGCCTAAAGAATTTGGAGTTTATTGTTCTGAAAACTATTAAGTCCTTTGTAGGTTTCAGTAAGGAATTAAAATGTAGAATTTTTCTTTTGGAAAAATCATTTAATTTATTGTTTTCTATAATTTCAATTGAATTGTGATCGGACTGGAAGTTTACAGATCATTTAGTAGATGATTGCATGAATCCATGAATACTTGACTAGGATTTTAACTGTAGTAGTGTCATTGGCTATGAAAAGGATGGCAAGGGAAATGAGTGAGTTATATTCTATTGTTAGGCTGGAACTGTATTTTATATTATGCCCTTGAGGTTATTTACATATGTGTGTCTCTTTAGTGAAATTACCTGTAAGGGTATGTTACTATGTGTCTTTTCCTAACTCTGCATTCAGTAGTACCACCCTGGTATGTCTGAAAAAACATTACAAGAATATTTACAGCATAGAAGGGGAAGGCACTACACATCAAGAATTAAAATTATCATTTTGTTAATTATGTAGAGCTGAAGATGGCAAACTACAGCCTGTGAAACAACTGCCCATTTTTAGATTGGAACTTGCTCATCCCTTTATTTATTGCCTATGTCTGTTTGGCATGCCAATGGCAAAGTAAAATAGTTTTGACAGAGGTGTTGGCTCCCAAGCACGAAATACTTACTCTATGGCCTTGTAAGAAAAAGTTTGTCCACATTTACATGAAGAAAACAACCAAAAATAAAAGAGAAACAAATGGCGGTGACTGTTAGAAATTTTAACAAAACTGTATTTGTAAAAATAAGTGGTGGACTAGATTTGACCTGTGGACTGCAGTTGCTGTCCACTGGTCTAGACGTAAGATAGTGAGAGAAAAAAGGTTAAGCCCTCAAATTGTGCATATCATAACAATTTGAAAAAGCATTTTTTCATTATTCAAACACTGTTGTCTGATTCAACAAAGAAGTTACTTAACGTCATTTTCAAATGAATGACATTCTACCAAACATTTTTATTGTTTTACTTTCATCTTATTTTTAGTGTAAGCATAAATATGAAACAATATTCATGTTGAACTCCAATGAGCAAAAAGACAGTTTACTCAATATTTTTCATACATCTAGTATTTTTCCTAAATTTTACCTCTAGTCTTATTTAGTGGGCTCCATTCTCATGATCTAATTACCTCCCAAAGTCCTACCCTCCTAATACTGTCACATTGTTGCTTAGAATTTCAATATATGGATTTTGAGAGAACACAAACATTTAATCTATAGCACTGTGATATAATATAAATATAATAAATATTTTCTGTGTTTCATCCATGGTTCCTGGCTTATAACTTCCTTCTTGCGTCAAAGCAAACCATTATAACTAGAACTTTTCTTCCCTAAGGTAGGTCATAAAGACTTTATGTTGGCCATGAAGAAATTCTCTGACCCATCATTGTCTCATAGGAAGTCAAAAAGACCCTCTTTATTACAGAGGAAGACTGCCTCTTGCCCTAAGAGAAGGAATGCTTAAGGATCCAAACAGAAAGACCTTATTGGATCTTCCCACCCAGTCTATTAGCAGTCCTGCCTATGCAGAGAGGTTTCCATGAAAATCTGTATGGACAGGGTTCTGAGAGATTCCAGATTGTTGAATACATAGAGGTTCCTGAAGAGTGGTGTGGGAACTGTAGGCCCCTTTCCCCATTCCTTGCCCTATCTTTATTTACATCATTTATAATGAGCAAGTTCCAATGAGGTGGTTATTAGGAACCTCACTTTGTAACTGATTATTTAGAAACACAGGCAAAATAACCTGGGGCTTGTGACTCTAAAGTGACGGAAAGGACAGTCTTAGAAACTGACCTCTCAAACCTTGGGATCTGACCCTATCTCTAGGTAGGTAGAGTCAGAATTGATTTGAAGGTACCAAGCTGGTACCTGTTGCAGAATTAATTGCTTCCCTGCTGGTTGAAGAATATCCTCACACCATTTAAGGTCACAGAAAAAGTCTTTTGTAGGTGGGAGAACACAGGAAAAGCAGGACATTTTTCCCTCCCTAGATGGATATAAGTTTATTGAAGAAAGGAATTATGTCTTCCTAATCTTTACAAAGCACAGAGTAGCTTCCAAAACACTCAGGACAGAAACTTATACTCAGATGCTTTATATAATGTTTCTTAAATGAATAGAATTCTCATGTCTCTGTATTCCCTACAGTACTAAGTGGCGTTGAATGCATTGTTGTCACTCAATAAATAGTTGCTGATTGATTGATATGTTAGCAAAACATAAAAACTAGAAGTAGCTGAAAATTAGACATATTTTTTGAAATGCAATAAAACTATCTTCAGTTTCTAAGTATTTTAATGCTTTCAACTGTTGTTTCATCTTTCCATCACAGCTAAATTTTTATGCAATGTCATGAGGCTGTTGTCTGCTCAAATTTATAAGACCCTTAAAAACACTGAAGCCCCATAGCAATGCCAGGATCTAGGAAATCTGCAGTCATTTATGATTAATGATGCTCTGTGTTTTGTGAGACATTATTAAAAACAGAAGCCTATGACTTCACTGTTTCTGACAATAACTTTGAACACAGGGTCAGTCCTTCAATTTTAACATTTCTTTGTAAGATTAAAAGAAAGTAAAAACAATTGCATTGGGAGCTTCACCCAGATGTGACAAAATGGGAGACACAAGTTTTCAATCTGTTTCTTCCAATGAAACGTCACCTCATTTCATAGAATATTGATGATGAGCAAATGTTACTGAAGGGCAAATCTAGTCATCAGGAAAACATAGAGTTCAGGACTCTATCAGGCATCACATAGTCAATTCATAGAAGATGTTAACCAAAAGACTTAAGAAGAGCTTAAGAGCTGACTCATAACAAATGCAATTTAATATTTGCTTTTCCTTCCAGATGAATAATTGGAAAGAGACTTATCAAGCTTAAAAATATCAAAGTATTTAAGGATCTATCAAAAATGTAAGCAAGAACTGAATGTTTCCTGAAAAAAAAGGATGTATAATATAAGGACATTTTTATTCAATTACTTAAAAATAGTCATGTGTTCCAGAACATTAAAAAAAAGAGAGAACACAGTTTGATTCTAAATGGAAATTTCAGATTCAAGAACAAACAAATTTCTCCCTCTCTTGAGAAGATAAATATGTCCTTTGTAATAGGCTATTTGATTGAAATTATTGGCTTTCTTAAAAAATTCATGCTTTTAGAAAAAAAAAGTTAAAACGTTAACTCTGCCTACTGGCAAACTTTACAATCCATAGGAAATAAAAGCTAGTTTCTTAAAAGAATTGATACATACCATCATCACACTGAATCCCATCTCCACTACCATCTGAAAGGACTTTCTTCATTGTCAAGTAGTTTAGTGAGGATAATCTGAGTAGCTGAACAGTCATGCAACTTCTTCTGTGTCCCAAGCATCTCTCTGGTTGCTAAGGCACAACCTGACCTTAAATTTGCATGAAAAATTAAGTGGAAGGCCAACAGTTGAGTTGTGGTTTTTCTCAGTTTAATATGACTGCCTTGAAATCTACAAGGAAGGAAAAAAAGAAGAAAAAAAAAAAAACACTGCGTGATAGGAATTGTCACTTCTCAGTAGTTTGATGAAACAGCACCAAAAAGAATTGTGTTGGAGCCAGTTTTCAGCTAATCCTTCTCCTGAAAATGTGATGACATGAGGATAGACAGGCCCAAAGGAAGAAGTAATCCAAAAAGTGAAAAAAGAAAAAGAGGCTTTCCTCAATTTATTACTAAACATTAAATTCTAGTTTAAAAAAAAGAGGGGGGATCCACTTGTCCAACTTGCTTCAAAGAAACAAAATGATGTGTCAAAACTATATAGTTAAGCAATCCTGGGCTGTAAGAACAAAGTTCCTATCACATCATGTTTCCCTTTGTTACAGTAAGCCCAGTGTAAGATAATCAAACAAGAGGTACCTGAGAAACAGCATCCATTCTTAACTTTGCAGCTTAAAAACATCTTTTCTATTTAGCTGAACAGAATTTGTCAACTAGGAAGTGTGGTGCACATCTACTGAAATAAAGTTCTCTCTAGTAATGTCACTAGGAAGTGAGTTACAGATTTTGCAATAAGACTTTTCTCTTTAAGTAATAAGAGTTGTGGTCTTGCTTTCTGCTAATGAAAAAGTAATACTTGATGTATAAATTTTGGGAATTGTTGTTGCTTCTTTTAATTATTCAACTTTTTTTTACTTCTATACCTTTAGTATTTGCCCATTCACTTTCAAAATACTGTAATTTGTAAATAGTTCCAAATGCTCACAGTGTAGATTTTTAAGTATTGGTTAAATTCCAAGAACTGGAAAATACAAATAATTGGCTCAAAAAGATTGCTGTTAGTATTTCTCCTTTATATTTTGTGGGTCAAACAAACTAGAAGCAAATGAATAGAAATGTAAAATACTTTGATGTGGTTTGAAAAATCCTGCAAGACACATGAAATGAATCAGCAACATAAGAATCCCTCCCCCATGAAGGAATTAGGTTTTGAAAAATGGGCCTGTGTACTCAGGGCTTCCATTCTTTCACTCCTTCCTATAGCAAATATTTATTGGGCACTGATCATGATGAAGTACTACTCTAGGTCCTGAGTATGATGCAGTGAACAAGAAAGCAGGCATGGTCTCATTCTCATGAGGCTTAGAATCTGGTAATGCAAAAATGATCATAAACATATGAATTAAAAGTAACAAAATATTTAGGAAACTAGTCCTTACCATTGAGGCAATTTTGCCTGAGAGCTGAATGAAAAGATGTCACAAGTTACATGAATATCTGTACAGAAAATTCCAGGCAAAGAATGCAGAGTTCCTGAGGAAATAAACTTGGTATGTTTGGGAAATTGAAATAAAGTTAGGTCTGGTCAGACCCCAGTGTGCATGGGTAAAAGTTATGTGAAAGGAGGTCAGTAGTGCATTCGTTGCTTTTTCATTGCTGTGACAAAATTCCTGAGATAAACAACTTAAAAGGAAGTGACTCACAGTTTCAGATGTTTTAGTTTCTAGTTAGCTGGCTACATTGCTATGGGCCTATGGTGAGGTATGACGGAGAGAGCGTGATGTTGGAGAGAAGCTTACCTCATGATGACCTGGAAGTTGAGAGAGAAAGGAAGAGGCCAGGGACAAAACAAGGAAACAGGGTCACACTCCCAAGGAGCCATTATCTCTAACCAGATTCTACCTACTATAGTTTCTACCACCTCCCAGTCCATTGAGCTATGAATCCCTCAATGAATTAATCCATTGATGATGTCAGAGCCATCATGATTGAATCACTTCCCCAAATCCCAATATGTGGTGTTCCTGTACATGTACAATGAATACCACATGCTTAATAACATATGGATGTTAGAACCTTTCCACACAATAAAAATCTACAGATTATGGCTTTGCATCTAGTTTGTAAACAGTGCAGTGTCACTAAGCTGCCTCATTCATCACTATCTGCTTAGAGTAAATAATAGACATAGAATCATCCAATTCACCAAAGCAAAATAGATTAGACAAGAGACTGATCCTGTTTTCAAAATTCCCCTTTTCACTACTCCATCTCTTTGTGTCACATAAGATAAGGAACATAAGGGAATAAATGAAGCAGGTAAATTATCTATGATTTGGACAAACTTTCTAAAGTAAGAGTTCTTGCAAAACAATGTAGATATCCCTTATTACACTATACCAGGAATGTCTTTGGGGCCAATGGAATTGATTATGATACATTATTTTCCTCTTGACTGATTGGATTCTGGTTGCAAGCTTAGCCAATCAAGCACATAGAAATTTATTCTGAATCAATAACTTAAGATTGATTTTCTTAGGAAAAGGCTGGAAGGCATATTTATCAATAAGTCCATTTATAAACTGAATTGCCCACTAAGGGGTTAACCTTGATTTTAGATTATCACACAATGGAAAATAATTTAAGTAATGTCCAATTTCAAAATATATTTCATGGTTAAATAGAAAAATTGAAGAATATAACCATTTTTGATAGCTTAAAATAAAATAAAAATATTATACATTGCCTACATAACAAAAGCAGATCTATGATAAAGCTGAAAGAGTGAAAAAAGCTTAGTAAAAAATTATGCCTATTTTGAATTGCATAATATAGTATTCTCTTAATATCTTCCTTTCATTGATTTCTTCCTTTTACTACTAGAAAGCTAGTTAATTTAAATTCAGTTAAATAACTTATAATTAGTTTTCAGAAACACATATCTATTGATGAAAAACTTTATAAGTATTTTGAAATACATAAAAAATTCAAAAGCTATGTTTTTCCATCAGTATAAAGCTGGGTCAACACTTGGAAAATGAGTTGGTTATTCCAGTAGAATTGACATGTCTTTGTTACATGTAATTACTCACAGTCTGTCCTGAGTCAATTAAATGGAATAGAACAATTTTAATGTTGTATTGAAGGCACTTTGCATTACAAAACTATTCATTTAATACTTTGACTTAAAACTGTTGAGCTTTCATGGGATTTTAGAACAGGAAAAACAAACAAACAAACTGCTGCATCATTTCAAACAATAACTTGAAAGAATATATTTCAGAAGAAAAACCTTCCTACATTTCCACATGAAAATGGAATGTTTAGTCATCTGATTGTTTGGTTATATAATATCAAATCCCAAATATGAGGCAGCCTTGTCATGTTACAAAATAGCAATGTAATAGGTACGTTTTTTTTGGTGGGGGGCGGTTACCAGGGATTGAACTCAAGGACACTTGATCACTGAGCCACATCCCCAGCCCTATTTTGTATTTTATTTAGAGACAGGGTCTCACTGAGTTGCTTAGCACATCGCTTTTGCTGAGGCTGGCACTGAACTCGTGATCCTCCTGTCTCAGCCCCCTGAGCTGCTGTGATTATAGGCATGTGCCACTATGCACGACTAATAAACATTTTAATTGTACTTTAAATTTAGTTTATTGGGCATCATTTATAAAATGTCTTGGATTAAAATGTAGGTAAATAGTGAAAGCAGCAGCGCTTAGAATAAGAAGCTTCTCTCTTTTCTTGAGAAGAGCAGTGATTCTCAGTCAGGGTTGATTTTGTCCCCAAAAGACATTGCTAAAGTCTGGAGACATTTTGGTTGTCACAACTGTGGGAGGCATACTACTAGCATCTGGTGGGCAGAGGCCAGGGCTACTGCTGAACATCCTTCATTGCATAGAACAGTCCTCCACAGGGAAGAATTAATCTGACTCACCTATCAACTGTGCCAAGTCTGGGAAGCCCTAAAGTATAAGTGTAGCAAAGCACCTTAATAATAGAGAGTGTATTAAGTATGCTATAATGCGAATAAGCATTATAAAGTCAGGCACTGGATCTAGAAGGCTAACCTTTGTGTCTTGAACATTGTAGAGACTCAATAAACATTTAGTAAGTAAGCATATTAATAAACAGATAAAATATGGTCAATTATTTCCCATAGACTTGCTCAGTTTTTATATGTGGAATAACATATGTAATTTTTTCTTTTCTATACCAAAAGCAAGTTAGTAATCATCACTGTAGGAAAACAGATCCCATTTACTGTAGGGAACTATTTGTAGGATTATATTTATGCCATACTTCAAAATTCAAGTAAATGAAAGTTTGAATATGTTTAAATTCCTTCTACTTTAAGGGACATATTAAGATGGATTTGGTACTACATACATGTAGCCATTTTATTATAGCCCTAAATGATAGAATTTTTATATCCCCCAGGCAGTAATATTACTTATAAATTTATACCATATACCAGTTTAACTTGAACTTTTTTTTATTAAGGGGCTGATTGGAGTCAAACCATATGGTGTGGCTTTTGCCTTATGGAACTTTCAAATATACTGTGAGAATAATTATTCCTCCTTAATGGAGTTACAGAAGAGAATGTGGTGCAGGATGGCAAGACATCTATAATCTAATGAAAACCCTCTGTAAACTCTCCAAAGGCTTGTGCTAGGAGTCTTGCAGTTTTGTGGGTTTTCTCTTATTAAGAGACTACATAGCTGTTGAAATCTCCAAAAGAATAAATGGATGCGAAGGATTCAAAAACTTTCAACTCAGGGGATTCTATCATAAGTATATAATAAATAATTTGGTCTTTTGGGAAGTCAGTTCTGTTATGGGAGTGTGAGAGGGAGAGTGTGCAAGCGCAAGTAAGTGACCTTATTACATTTCTTGAAAATATATCACGAAGAATTTTTCTCTATTTGGAAACCAAAACAAATTTAGACTCTTTTTTTAAAATTTTTTACTATTAGATTATGGCAGTAGCCTCCTAAGTGTCTTTTTATTCAGTTTCTTTTCTATCTAGCCCATTTTCCAAGGCTTTGTCTGTTTTT
>PVHX01000233.1:283430-309620 GCA_004024805.1 Geosciurus inauris
TTTTTCACTTTTTTTCCTAGCTAGATAATGTTATGGTAACTTTCCATGCCAAATTTTTAGAATTTTTTTCTTATCTTTCTTTGGCTTCATGTTCCTATTATGCTCCTAAATGCATTTCTATATACTGTTTAGTAATAAATTCTACTAAGTTTCTGGGTTTGAGTGCTTGTTTTCTCATGGACTACTACATCTGTGATTGAAGGATTATATATTATTAATCATTTCATCACTACTGCCAACCTGGCACATAGTAGGTGTTTTAAAATTTAAAGGTGAGTTGCTATATACCTGTTAAGTGACTCAGATTATAAAGACTGAGAAAATCATGCAATTTGAGTCAAAGATGTGGAAGAACTGACACTACTGTACACTGCTGGTGGGAATGAAAAAGCACAATCATTTTGGAGATATTTGGCAATTTCTTAAATAGTTAAACATGCACTTAAGTATGACCTGCATATTCCATTACCCAAAATAAAATGCATGCCCATATAAAAATATATAGAGGAATGTTCCTAAGTATTTCATTTTAATAACCCCAAACAGAAAACAATCCCACTTCCCATCAATCATGTAGGCAAATTTCCATCAACAAGTAAATAAACTGAT
The DNA here is from genome assembly GCA_004024805.1 of Geosciurus inauris. NCBI lineage: Eukaryota > Metazoa > Chordata > Mammalia > Rodentia > Sciuridae > Geosciurus > Geosciurus inauris. The sequence goes on from PVHX01000233.1 coordinate 284,040, forward strand.
CTATCCACTCAAGTTAATACCATGTTTGTATTTTTTGTATAAAAACAAGTATAGATAAAGAAAATGCAAGTTTCATACATAATGAGATATTGTATAGCCATAAATTTCTGTCATTTGGGTAACATAGATGAAACTAAAGGACAGAATGTTAAGGGAAATAAGCCAAGCACAGATAGATAATTACTGTTTGTTCTTGGTTATTTCTAAAAGCTAAAAAAGTTGATATCATAGAAGCAGAGGGTAAAATAGTGATCAATAGAGGTTAGAAAGGGTAGGGAGGAGGCAGGCAGAGAGAAGTTAGATAACAGATACCCAAAAACAGTTAGAAGGAATTAGGTCTAATGTTCTAGTAATCTGCAACATTGTGTTATGTATTTTAAAATAACTAGAGAAGAACCTGAAGATCTCCAAAACATAGATATGATAAATGATTGAGGAGATGGAAAAGCTTTACTCTGATTGCATTATTATACAATGTGTATATGTATCAAATTATTATACTATACCTCATAAATATGTACAAATATTATGTCATTAAATATTAAAAAATAAGTAATTACTGTATAGATCAATTTCTATAAAATCCTACAAAATGTGAACTTCTATAGTGGCAGGAAGCAGAATAGTGGTTGCTGGGGTTGGGTGGGGTGAGTAATGGAGGGTTGAGGGAAGGGCCAGGAAGGAAGGATTAAAAAGGGGCCTGAGGGAATTTCTGGGGTGATAGACATATTCACTGCCTTGGTTTTGGTGATGGTTTTATGGATATAAACATATGTCAAAGCTTATCAAGTTGTGTATTATAAATGTGTGCAATATATTCTATGTCACTTAAACTTCAAGAAAAACGTGAAATCATGATGAAAAGACATTTTTCCAACAATCCTACTGGCTTTATTAGGGTGTGACAGGATATATAGGGGATATATATATATACACACACATATATATACACATACACACATATATAAATTTATACTGTACATCAGTTTAACTTGAACTTTTTTTATTAAGGGGCATGGTAGTAGGTAATTCTCATGGTTTCTGAAGCAATATAAAATCTAGAAGGGAAATGAGTTCAGTTTTAAAAAGTAGTAGGTATAAGTGGGCTATGTTGCAAGCAAGGTAGGAGTCCAATGCTCCTAGTGAGGTCCTAGTAATTTCTAACTCTGCTGAATAGAAACTACAGACAGGTTGTAAAGAATATTTCATTAGAAACAGCCCTTAAAAAATGGTAAGAGTCCAACAAGATGGAGTTGTGGTATTGTGACCAAGGGGTTAAATATGATTGAACCTAAGAGAGATGGGAAGAAAGAAATCTAAACACAGGTGACTCAGCAGCAGAACAGGTCTGTCAAGTGGGAATTACTGATGTTGACTGGGGCAGGCTCTCAAACACAATTAGGAATGTGGGATACACTTGGAAAAGGGTTGGAACAAAACTTTGTGGGCTTTGATTACCATGGTTCAGAAGTTGGTAAGTTCAGACTCATGCCTCAGAAAGAGAGTTCATGAAAGCCTGCACTTAAGCAAAGCCACAGGGTAAACATAAATATATATATATATATATATACACACATATATATGTATATATATATTTTTTTAATCAGTTTTTCTCCACCTGGCCTAGAGAGCATTGATGCTCAATGAGAGAGAGCACACAACAGAAGCATTGGTTTATAGAGAGGTGGTTTAGTTCAGTTTCAGACATGCTGAACTTGAGGTGAGGTGCTGGGCAACAATCAGATAAAAATGAGCATTGGGCATTGGATATTTAAACCTTTAGACTAAGCTTGAGGCTAGAGAAGTTATTATAAATAAAAGCACATACAAGTTTTATTGACTGAAGATTTACTATATTCAAGGCATTAAAAAAAAAAAAACCTACAATTTATGTACCTGTTAGCTCATTTAAGTTCTCACAATTTGTCATAGAGTCACATTTCAGTCTCACTGACTGGCTTTACTTCATATCCCTCACCCGTAAATATAAGAATACTTCAGGGCTCATTTGGAACCACTTTTTAACTATGCTTGTTCTCTAAGTGACTTTGCATCCAGTCTTATAACTTGAATTTGAAGACAACTACATTAATGTATGTGGCTGGACGTGCCTGGAACTTTCCATTCTTAATAGATATCTTGAACTTGAGATAGTCAAAGGCAAAGTTTTGACTTCAATTTTCCTACACACCTATCATTGGATCATTTTCTATTCATATAGTTTCTGAGGTAAAAAAGTTAAAATTAATTACTTAATAAATAATAAAAGAGTTGTCCTAAACTTATTTTCCTCTATCATTCTTCCCATCCAATCTACAGAAAATTTAGTAAGACCTACCTTCAAAATACGTCCATATACATTCATCTATTTCTCACCACCCTTACTTCACCCAGTATAAACCAAGGTCAGTTCTAACCTAGATTATTACAATTGTTTCCTAAGTGTTTTCCTGTTCTCTCTTAAACCTTTCAAATCTATGAGCCTAGTAAGAGTTGTCCTTTTAAAACATGTGTAAGGTCATGCCACCCCTCTGCTAATAATCCTCAGAATAAAAAAATGTCAAAGTTTCTACCAAAACCCCAGTTAATTGTCTAGATCCTCCAACTGCTACACCCCTTGTTCCCACCAGAGATATACTTCATGCTCTTCCTGGAACTCACTGTCAGGCTTCACACTTAGGCCTCACCACTTGCTGTTTCTTCTGCTTGGAAAGCGTTTCCTCTGACATTTCCAGGGTGATCCCTTCTCTACATTCTCTAACATCCCTTCCTCTGACATTTCCAGGGTGATGTCTGCTCAAAAGTCACTTGGATCAAAGAGGCTTTGCTTAACCATCTTACATAAATGAAAAGACAATCCCATCACTAGCATATAGTAGTTTCTAAAAAATATTTGAATGAATATTTGATTTCAGTGAATAGTCAACACCTTGCAAATGAATACCTGGTAGTTTGAATAGATTTCCTAAGGCTTCATATTTAATATGTTATAAAATAGGAATTTGAGTTTAATTCTTTTCTGAATCTAACACTGATTATTTTATGAGGATGTAAATCCTGAAGTTGACTTGGAAATCTTCAAAGAGGAATATTTGAAACTAAGGAGAAAATGGAATTATATTGGCTAGATTATATAGACAGATTATGGATAAACGCTGGAGTAGGGATTCTTCATCTGTTTTGGATCATGGATTTCTTTAAAAATTTAATGAACTTCTTTGGCCTTAGTTCCCCTAAAACCTTTGTGAACATATAGCATAGTTTTGCTAACCATTGTGTATAATTTACAGACTTTATATTATTCTCTGACTAAAAGTGACAGAAGATGGTGGGAGTGGGGAGTGGGTGGACTTGAACATGGTTTGTGCCAACTACCTTTTTAGGAAGATTTTTAGTAATCTTAAAAAGAGGGCAAATGGGCTTCCAGATCCAAAATTTATGACTCCGATTTTACTGTTACGCGTAAGTTACACAAATACCATGTTCTCTAAGAGTCAAGCTATAAGGAACAAAAGACATCATCTCACAGCTTCATTTTGCAAACAAAACTGCTGGGGGATCAAAAGTGCCCCAGTGGCTTGCCCATTTCTTCTGACTGACTGGTAGCAGAGCAGGGTCTAGATTCTAGGTTTCATAAAGCCATGCTCTTTCTGCCACCCCATGCTGCCTTCCTAGAACTGAGCTATCCTTCTGATCTGAGTTGTTTTTTAAGGAGTTTCAGCATACAACATATAGGTGTTTCTCAGCATTGATACATATATTGAACAAAGAGGATGAATGGTGCTTTGCAATGGATTTTTTCTTTTATATTGCTGAAATATACTAAAAAAAGTCATTTTGTAACCAACTCTTGGATTTCAGGAATTTACTGGTTGGTTATAACTTCTGAAAAAATATTTGATGGCTAAATGAGAATGTAAAAATCTAGACAAGTCTTAAAATACTGGTGCAAGAATTTCCATCAGTCAAGACACTTCAATATGCAATTTGGTTTTCATTGTAGAGATGGCTGAAATGGTGCAAGCTTGTGACATTGTGGTCAATTGCATAATTACAAGGAATGTTGTATGTTCCAGATCTTTGTAAACGTAGTAAAACAACGCAATTTTGTTCACTTGGAGAATTTTAAATACATTTAAAATATTCAAATCTGATGGTACTACTAGTTAGTGTTTAAATGGGATAGTTAATCCAGTTACTTATATATTATTCATTTATCCATCTGTCCATTCATCCACTCATTTTAAAAGGCAGGGCTTGGCTGTTACGGTGGGAATCCTCATACACTATTTATGGACTTTCTGAGAGTGACTGACAGGACTACCCAGAGTGCCAATGTACTCTTTGCTCCAGCTTATCAGTTAACTAGTGAAATTTAACACGGATGGTGTCAGCTCTATATTTAGAGTGTTACTGTATAAACAGAAGAAGCCACTCAGAGAATCTTGTTTAGGAGTTTTCACTTTATTTAAATTCTTAATTTGTCCCTGCAGTTTAGAGAAGGCTATTTCAGTGTGGTCCTGCTTCCAATTAATGAGCTCCAGAAAAGGATTAGGTCTGCCTCACTCAGTCTTTCCAAAATAGACTAACCTTGAATCCCACAAACCCCAGGGAAAGGTAAATATTCTATTCTGATTCAAATTAACTTAGACAGGGAAGACAATCCTAGGTTGTTTATTTTATTATAGCCTGCACTTCAAGACCCAAAACTTAAAGTTAATAAAAGGGACAGGAATTTTGTTGAAAGTTAAAAAGAAGACATATTAGTTTGGTACACATGTTACTTGTTTTTTTCACATATCTAACATTTACCATCTCTACTCATTCAATAAAATGGCAATGGTAACTAATAGTCTGCACCAGTGTGAAAAAGGCTAACATATTTGGGAGATTTTGTCTTATGACAAAAAAAATCTGTTGAAAAAACAAATATTAGATATTTTAGCATATTATGAGATTATAGAAAACTATAACTGTATGCATATTTTTAAGGTAACATTAAGGAATCTCATTCCCCTGTAATGACCTTTTTGTGGGTTTCAAAGAATTTGGGACATCTGATCCCAATCTAACTTTTTTTTACATGAATATTGTCAGCCATCGTTCCCTCAAACCCATTCTTATGCTCAGATCCAAAATAAAGATTACATGTAGGGGAATCCCAGATGGCATTATTATTATTTTTTAAAAATCTTAACTCACTTAGGCAATTTTTTTCTATGTATTTCTACATGAGTCTGATGTAAAGTATTAATCCTGTTTTCTTTCACTTCAAAAATATTTTGTGCTCACAGGAACACATACATTGTAGTGTCTTCCCATGATGAATTAAACTCATAGATTATTTACACAACAAAGGAAGATAAAAAATCTGTTTGGTGTCTAATTATTCAAGATCAGTTGTTTTTTAGAATAATAAAAACAATAAGAAATTCATCGATTTAGGTAAAATTAAATAACATTGTTAAAAACATTGGTTTTACCTTTTTCCCCTCAAATAAGTTTTTGAGTCTAAAGCAATCAACAGAGTTGTAAATGAAAACATTTTTGAATTAAAACAATTAGATTTGTTGATTCTTTGTCTTGCATCTCACAGCAGGAGTCTAAGTACACCCCAAACTTAGATGTGCTGACACCTGTAATCAACACAAAAGGTTTCTTTTAAACTAAGAAGTCATTCTACCCGGTGGAAGTATAAACAAAACCCTAATAGGAGATTTTACTAACTATTCTCCCCTGCTGTGAACACTAGTTAGTGTCTGGTGTTCTAGCAGGAACATCAGCTACAATTTATAATTGGTGAAAGGCAAGCACCAAGTCTTCTGACTGAGTAGAAATTACTGGATGTGCTCACTGAGCCTTCTTCATTCAATAATTTCCTAATTGCCAGCTAATATTAATCATCCTGAAACAGTATTTTAACCGGAAGAAGACAAATAATAACTAATTCATATAGTGCTGATGAAGGGTCAAATTCTCTTTTAAGCACTTTTATATAGTTAAGTTCATTTAATGTTCACAAAATACATTTATGTATTTAAGATAGATACCAATATTATCCCATATTTACTTATGAGAAACTAGAGTCCACATAGTAGCTTATCTTAAGCATTAAGAGCTACTAAGCAGTGGAGGTAAGAGTTGACTCCAGGCAGTCTGAGTCCAGTGTGTGCCTTGTCTTCTCCCTAAGAGTAAAAATGTAAATAAATAAAAAATAGCTGGCATCCAGTTCAGACAATTAAGCTGAAAAGATTTCTTCATGCATGCTTCCTAGGTTTTACACATTTCCATGGATTCTAAGATCCATTGTTTATAAGCCAAATTATAGCATTGATTAAAATGATGGAGTGCAGGAAATAAAATCTCAGTGCATAATGAGTGGACACAAATAAGAAATAAAAAATGATGCAAACTCATTAATAAGTGTCTCCTTTCATCTCAGAATAAAACTTTTCTTATACTATGCCAGAATGTAACTTTATCCTCTACATATTTATCATATGGCTGATGTTCTAAGTGCTGTAAGGCTAGATTTTCCTGTTCTCTACAGTAGCTACTAGTAAGATGCAGCAATGGGATTATATAAAATTAATTGAAAATAAACAGTGAAAATGTGTTTAAAGTGAAGAGAACAGTGCCAGGTGGCAGTTAGAATATAGAACATATTCCACAAATTCTGGCACACGTACCAGAGGTAAATCCAAATTTTGACTTTCAGCTTGTTAGCAGACCAAGCAGAGACCATCAATTGAATTATAGCTCAGGATGAAAATTTACTTTTGCTCAAGAACAGTTCAGTTATGACTAAAATTAGAAAATATCTTTCAAAACTTCGGGTAAAGAAGACACATTATGATATAATAAAATATATCAACATACTCCTTAAAATGAATATGATGATAGGTTTCACATAAGGATTTCACATAATTAACCTTTTAAAAAAATGAAGAGATAAATATAAATATTTTAGTAAATTGAGCCAAAAGAAAACGAAAACCTCCAAGGATAAATCTTGGAACAGATATACCAACATAACTATATGCAGAAATACAGATATATAAAGAGACAAACTAAAACACAGACATGACAAGATTATGTCAAAGCTCCAATTTTGTATATAGCACTTTCAGTATCTTTATATTCCATTGTCTTCATGTGTATGATACTACATAAGCTACATATGTAGGGGAGCTGCATTTTCAAGAACCTGGGTTGATGAAAACTCTACTATCCATGACAATGGCTTAGAAAGTTACCTTCAGTGTCAACATCCAACTGGTGAGGTGATGAGAGAAATGGTAGAGAAAACACACCGTTTTATCTTGCCCACAAAGTGACTAATCACCTTTATCACTATTCCATTAGCAAGAGTTAATCATGTGACTCATCTAATTCCTATTTGTATAGCCTTGGGAAATTTGCTTAATCCTTCCAAGTTTCAGTTTTTCTGTTTGTAAAATGAGGATAATAATGGCAATTGGCTCCCAAGGTAATTGTGAAGATTAGTGTATGTGAAGCACTTAGCTCTGTGTCTGACTCACAATAAGATTTAATTAATAATAATATTTTAACAACATTCTTCTCATTTTTAATATTCAAAAAGATACAACCAGGCATAATCTAGAAAAATATTATTATTGCATATAAATAACATTAAGAGAATCCCAAAAGACAGGGAAAAAATACCTACTAAGAAAAAAACGTGTCTGCTCTCAGAACTCTCTATAATACTAAATACCCTAAAAATGGTTTTAAAATGGAAAACAAATGTGGCCAAGAATTTGATTACTGGATTAATTTATGAGGCAACAGGAAAATTTGCTCGTATGTTTAGCTACATAGCTACGTGGAAAATATAAACCCTATGTTTTGTGTAGTCAAGCACATGAAGTTTTAACATTGAAGTTAAGAATAAAGAAGACATTGGATAAAAGGGATGGTGATAAATTCTAACTTTCTGATTTTAAGGATTATTATAAAATATTAGTGTGAAATAATTTAAAGGTTAAGAATAATTTTTAGAAGGTGACATACATGTTGTGATATTTTATAAGTCATATGCATGAGATTAGCTAAAATAGAAAAGGGAAACACAAGAGAAATAGAGAAACACTGGATGCGACATGGGGGAGGCGGGGGGCAGGAAAGGGGAATGGGTATAGTAAAGATGGTTGATAAAAAATATATATATATAAATATATATATATATATATATACTGTTCATTGAAAGTGCATATAAAAATGTTTAATATGAAGAATGTAATCTGCTTATAATTTTGTGCAAAGTTAGAAAAATTATGATTGTAACAATTTTTTTTCTATTTGCCTCAACAAATGTTTTCATTGAATAGTGTGTACAAATTCTGAAAATTTGTTTTTTTCTGTTATGTTTGATAACATGTATTAAAATGCAACTTTTGAGAAAAAAAAAGAAAGTAAAAAAATAAAATTTAAAAAATTTAAAAAAAAATAGAAAAGGAGAAACTTGAGGAAAGATGAAATGAAGGCTGGAGTATCATGTGGGGATCAAAATAGAATAGGCTTTTATCAGAATTTGGAGAAGACTATTGAGTTTTCATATATAAACATACATGCAAGCACATGCATACCCACACATGCATACATACATGGTGAAAAGTAGGGTCACTTGATGAGATTTGAATTTTTCCAAAGAAAATCATTCTGGATGTATTTTGGTGAATGGATTGGAAAAATTTAAGAGTGGATAAGGAAAATCCAGTTAGTAAGATACACAGAGTTTGGGTAGGAAATGCTAGTATCCCACACAAGGTTTTTGATATTGGAAAGGAGTGAAATGGAAGCGTTTGAGAATGTATTGACTGCAGAAATGTTAGAACTTAATAATGGATGAAACTACCTGGCTGAGGGAAAGCAGTGGGAAGGTTGACTGAGGATCTGGTCCTAGGGAGTGAATACTGATGATACCAAGATTGTAGTTGAGTATTCATAAGGGAGTTTGAGATTGGTTTGTGACAAGTTGAGTTTCCACAGCTTTGGGAAATGCAAGTGGAGATGCTATACAGATAACTGGATCTATATGTTAAAGACTCAAAGGAATCATTTGTGGCAAAAAATGTTAATGCATAATCAAATTTATGATATAACTGAAGTTTAATCAGACTTTCTTAACCTCAACACCACTGACATTTTGGGCCAAACTATTTTTTGTTGTGCCTACTATCTTGTGCATCATACGAGGTTTAGAACATTCCTAGCTCTACCCACAGGTGCCAGTAGCAGTCCTCATATGACAACCAGAACCGTCCCCAGATTTTGCCAAATGTGCCACTTGGGACAAAACCACTCCCTATCGTGAAACACTACATAAATAATAGTAACTAAGAACAGAATAAGGAGTAATAAAAAGATTATACAACCATGTTGAGAACAGAAACTTCAAATTTAATTTGGTTCCAAAATATATGGCTTGAGGAATTTTCTTTAATTGGAATAATTGTCATGGATATAACAGTGGTTAACAAAAACAAGAACACAACATTTTTGTGTATACTATTGTGAGACTAGTTAAAGTAGGATCCAGGGTAGATGGTGAAATGAAGCCAGAATTAAAAGATTTCAAAGTGGCTGAAGATGAGATTTACTGGAAATAAAAGAGTTTAAAAAGGTATGAAATATTTTTAAAATTCTAATCTGGAAGTGTCATATCCTCTTTATATCATTGGTTAATCTTGCATGTTCATCAATAGGCTTAACAGAGAGACAAGTTCTTGCTGATCTCATTTAGAAAACAAAAAGCATACTAGACTGCAGCTCTCGTATACACCTGGGCATAGATTGAGCCAGAGTCCTTTTTCATTAGTGCCTTTTATCCCATTTATGTCAATGCACTCCAGACACTATATGGAGAGTCTTTGTATCTTTAAAGGTTAATAGAATATTAAGACTTTGTTGAACTCATACTGTTGAAAGCATTTCTATTGAAAGCAACATTTTTTGTTCTATGGCTCTAGTCATAGTATTTCCAACATATAATTTTTATTAAATGATTTGTATACTTTTAGGTTATTGGTTGAAGATATGAATTTCATTATTGGTCTATTTTGTTGTAAGTAAAATAATTTCTTTCATTCTCTGAAAAAGATGTAATCATTTGACAAAATGAAACTATTGGTGGCTGAATTAGTTAAACTGGGCAACATTTCTTCTTTCATTATTTTAGTGTCTTCTAGCATGTGTGCATTTAACTTTCACTTGATTACTTGTACTCCATGATGTTTGTGATGCTACAGTTCTGAATTATTTTACTGTATAACTTTCATTTGGTACACGTAGCATGGAAAGTTGTAATTTGCCTACAACTGCCAACTCCTTTTGAAAGTGAGAGTGAAAAAAAGAGAGAGAGAGAGAGAAATAGAAATCTCTTTTAAAATAATTTAAAGACTCCCCCCTCCCCCCTTAATTACCAGAAATTTCTAAAATCCTGGTTTCTAAAGACCATGCCATTTTGAAATTTCCCTGGCGGACAGCGTTGTTCTGCTGTATTCCATGTGGTTAATGTTAGTCACATCCTTGATGTAACATAACACGAGCTGGCTAAGGTAATCCAATGTGACATATGACAGCATTGTAAGCCAGTCTGGGATATTTGAAAATATGCCATCTTTCAAAGACCATGGATAGATAGCATGGTAAACCAAGACCGTGAACTCCACTGCTTTCATTTTGAACAGCATAGGCAAGGTTCTGTGATAATTAGAGGGCAATTTCCAACCTGGTAGATTCCAACAGAAGCTAAAAGCACATTTTGTATTGCTGGTGAGTTTATACTTGAAACCACCTAAGTCAAATCATTAAGAAAAACAACTACTAAAGAGATGTGATTGCATATTATTACAGGTATGAGAATGAGTGCAAATTTCTCAGATCATGCAGAGATGAATTATCAATATGCACTAACATAAAAGAGGTGACAAGGAGGTATTTGATACCCAGTTATGAATTGTGTGTTAAAAGTGCTCAGGTTGAATCGAGTGTTATGTTATTAGCATTAGAGGAAAAACAATCTAGAAACACGAGCACCCAGGCGAAAAATAAAAGTTTTCTACATATGTTGCTGAGTTTCTCTGTAAAAAGTCGTTCTGTCCTCAACCTAATTTATTGTGCAGGCTGTGGAGAATTTGAAAACCATGTTTTCTTCTAGGATTACTTCAAGATCAGCTTCTTTGGTTTTAAATTTGTTTCACATTTGTTTAAGCAGAAAATACTAGCACTAATAATTCTTGATGAATAGTGATGAGTTACAGAAATGAAAATAACCTGCATACTAAATTTGATAGAGGATGGAAGAGGAAATTGAATATAATATGTACATCTTAGAATAAAAAGGTGAAACTGAACTACAAGGTAAAGGATCAGCAAAGCTGTTCATTTTGTGAGATGTAATACTGGAAGTTATAAAGTGCTATTGCTTTATTCAATTGTATTTTAAAATACCCTAAAGTCATAAAAAGATTCCTTATCTTTCCATCCAAGTCAGAATCTTCAAATCATTCCTACATGATCTATAAATAACCTCTGAATAACTTAGAAAAACAATTCAATTTTTTGCAAATTAAAAAGTGTATACTTTATATGCATATAAAACATTTAAGTAATTGTTTTAAAATATAATCTGCTTTAAAATGTTATGTTTAGGTTGATTAAACTTCTAAAATGATTTTGGTTATAGGAAGAAAATGATATTTGTTTTATCATCTTAGGTACAATAGCAAAAATTCCTAATACTTTAATATCACTCTTACAATGTTTAGTTATGTTTTTCTAATATTTTCTCATCTGAAACTCAGAAGTGCATTGTATATTATGAAGATAGATTATTCTGTTCAATTTAACAGAAAGGAAAACTAAGACTTGAGGTTATTCTAATAATTGATGGAATCCTCATTTTGATCCAGGCTTAAAACTTGAAGTCCAGTACCTTTCTTTTTATGGAGCTCATAAAATTAGAGGTTTGTTGAAGTGAGCCAAGATATAATGAGTGACATCAAAATTTAATGTAAAGATAATTTAACATTAAATAGAGGATCTTTGTAATTCTGATGTTTTACCTTAATAATGCTAAAAGAACACACTAAAATTATTTCAGAAGTTGTGGTTGGCAATTCGATTAAAACAAAATCTTAGCTAAAAATTTTGTAATATTTTATATTTAGTGCAATAGGATATGTTTGAACAGAAACATAATGATCTCCAAAGGATCAAAAATATAAAATCTGATATTTTAAATTTAATAGAAATAAATAAAATATATTTGCCAAATTTATTATCAAAAAACAATCTACAAAGCTCATTAGGAAAATAAAACAAGCTTGTATCTAGAGGAAACTAAAGGTAAAATGTATAAACCAAGAAAAATCAAGTGGAAGTAAACTATTCACTGGGCTGCTTTAAAAATTGTTATCCAAGCATTTTAGAAAACCAGCTGTTCATGACTCTTGGCAATATATTCTAGAAAGATGTTGTCTCATTAGAAGGTGGGATGGGATACTAGAGGAAAATTATAAGTCTTTGTTAGGAGCCTATTTTAACTACATCTTAAATGGATTATTATATCTCACTGAAAGGCTGTGATAAGTATAATTATTTCATAATATAACCTAAGTACTGAGGCTCACAGAGGATACATGATTTGTTCAAGGCCATATAGCTAATAAGTTTCAGGGTAGAGATTAGAATCCAGTAATAAAATTGAGAATTTTAATTCTGAAATAACTGAAAAATATGTCTATTGATCTTGGAAAAATTTTAACACATGACCAATGGCAGAAATTAGAGAAATGAATAAAAATGAATAAAGGGGTTTCTCAAACTGATGTTCTAGAATTTACAGGGGCCTAGGTAAATGAAGCAAATGAGGAATAAGCTAGAAAATGAGAATGTTCTGGAATTTACAAGGTCCTACCCTGGAAGAGCTATATGATTCAGTTGAATGATACTTTTGTGTTATCTAGGTAAATTAAGCAAATGAACAATCTGTTAGAAAATGAGTTCGCATGCATTTTGACTTCCTAAAATACTATAAGGTAGAACATGGGATGGGGAATCAGACAATTCTGATCTCCTTTCCTTTTGTCTAGTTTACTAAATGTGTTATGTTGGACTTTTTAATTCCTCTGATGCACTTCTCTGTAAAATGACTATTAATTTTACTTACCTGCCATATGTTACATTATATTTCGGTAAAACCTTTGCAAAAACCTGTGTGGCTTCCACAACAAAATTCCATTTTCTCCTTGGATTATAGATCCTTTTCAGGTCAGCTACAGCTCTGCTCTTTGTTTTCTTCTTTCTGGTAGAACGACCCACTCCTCCTGAGTATGTTTGTTTCTTAGAGGGAAAAGGGAGATGCAGTAGCCACTGGACAGCTTTGAGGGATCTGCTTCAATGGTAGTTGCATCACTCTCACTGACCTTTAAGTGGGCCGAGGAGGAGGTCACGTACACAGGCCTGATGTGAGTGGGGTTGGAGCATATCATGGTCTCAGTGAGAACAGCTGGGTTCAAGCCTACAGTCCACCACAGCACCCACATGACTGTTGTGATAATGAGTGATGGGATGAAACAGTGGACTTCCCGGAAGAGTTTCAGGCATATAGTATGTGCTCTGGAAATTTCATATCACTTTCATTCCCAGTTTGGGATCCAGAGTCAAGTTAAACAGAGACCAAGCTCATGAAATACTGTGGCTGTATATAACAATTATCCAATATCCATTTTGTCTATAACCTTTATTATAATAACTGAACAGTACAATTAAGTGAAGTACTACATTTATCATGAAAGACTTGAAGTTTCAAGAAAAATTAGTCATTTTTGAAAAACAATCACATTGTTAGAAAGATTTTAGTCCTTCTGTTTAGCTCTTTATAAAAAAAATAGTTTCATAGAGGGAAAGGGGATGCAGGAACCGTGGAATGGCTCTGAAGGAATCTGCTTAAATGGTTGGTCCATCAGTCTCTCCAATATTTAAATTAAGACCTGACTTTTAAAAGTACACTCCTAATTTATCAGAAATTGCTAAAGTCTTAGAGACATTTTGAAACAACTGCAGAGCAGAAGAGAGAAAGAAGGTTACAGTTTCATATGTATGTATGTATGTATGTATGTATGTATGTATGTATGTATGAAACAAATGAAAAACATTAATAAAATAGTAAAGCAAAGCTTCAATTGGAAGGTAACATTTGGGGCAACAATTGCAAATAAATTTTGATGAGGATTATATTCCAGTGTGAAATCTCTCAGGGATTTTGCAAACTGTAGGACAAGAGGAAAATTCCTTATAGAATGTTTCTGAAAGGGTCCCTTTTCTATGTCATGTGGTCTACTCCCACAAAAGTTTTTTATGAGTAATGGATTTGGTCTTAGAGATTTTTGGATGAATCCTTGAGGAAAAAGCCAGGAATTTTTCCTTCTCTTTCTGAGATCAAAGACACCACTATGTTTTTTGGTATGAAAAGGGTTTTGCCATGGTTGCCAAAAATACGCTGTTTCGCCATCAGCTGTGTGGTGGTAATGCAATGATTGACAGCCCATGCTTTCTCTCCAGTGTGGCTAAATTTCAACTCAAAGGTAGTGCTTAACTTGTAAAGTACTTTGAGTCCCTTTTGGATAAAAATTGTAACAAGACAAAAATAGTTCTTTAGTGGACAGTCAACAACACCCACTGTGTGTTACTGTAGTACAAAAGGGTCCTCTGTGAATACTTGGGATAAATTTATGTCTGTGTAGGACTAAAGTACTTAGTTGTGATGATTTATTTACCTACTTTTTATCACAATGAAATTTAATCAAGAAAAAAGTAATTTGTTTAAATTCTTCCACAGAAACAAAATTTTGAGAAATATTTTTTGTATGGGAGGAATTCATGAGGTTATTGGTATACCATTCTCCATCATAAACTTTTTAAATGATAGATATCTGTTTTTACATAATTTTAGATGAACTACACTGGAGATGCATCACCTCTAAATATAACACAAATTCAGAAAACTCTTATGTGAAATGCAGAATGACAGATGGATGTTAGTTGTGTATTACCTAAGAGATCCCATATTATATAAACACCACTTTGATATTACTTATGTGCTAAAGATCTTGAGAATCCATTTATTTATTATTTAGGGCTTTTTAAAAAATTCAATGTATCTTCTACATTGCAAAATTTAAATAACTTATATAAATTAGTGAAAACTAAACAAATTAGCAAAGGTTCATCAGAAATCCTATCGGGCATTTGTGGGAGAGAGGAAGGTTTTATACACACACACACACACACACACACACACACACTCTCCTCCCTTCTTAAAAGAGTTCACCTTTTGAATTTAGTTTGAATATATATGAAAGTGAAGAAAGTGAAGAGCTCGTTTGACGCAAGAAAGAAAGAAAGGAAGAAAGAAAAAAAGAAGAAAAAAATCCCAGGAAACCTTCTCTTTTAGGAATTATCTGCTTTTACACTAGTGTTTTACGACCTTGAGATATGCAGCATTCGGTAGCTTTTCCCTGAATCTCCGTTCCAACTAAATAAAGTAATGTGAAGGAAAACACTTAGATTCTTTATACTCTAAATCATGAAGCTAAGGACATAAGATCTTGAATGATTAAAGCTAATTGGTGCACAAAGATCAAATTCACTAGAAAGCTGCCTTACTTTTTGCTTCAGTTTAGAGGCACTGTTTAAAATCAGGGGTTAAAAAAAGCATTGCATGTTGTGTTAATTGGTTCAGGAGTATGTTTTATGCTCACTTTTGATGCTATGAAATGAAATGCAACAGTTTGGAAGGCAAACTGAAACAAGGGGTTCGATGGGTGTGGCAGCTTCACAGCTTAAACCAGTTTATAGTTTGCCAGAAATCATTCATTTATTTCACCTCTGGTATTTGGGCCTAGATTTAGGGGTACATTTTAGAAAATATAAAGTTTTGTGGGATTTGGATAAATAATGTACCTATTCAACTTTTGAAAATTTCATCGACAACTTAATGAATTTTATTTCACTCAAATTTTCCAACTTAATAATGTCTCTGCTTCAGTTTTTATGTATCTAGTCCTAGAGACTCTGTGGCTTGCAGAGGACACTTAGGTCTATCTTCTGCAGTCTTGTTTATTTTTTAAAATCTATTTTTTACAGACAATTCATGTTTTAACTATTCTATTAAAATGTAATCAGGTTTTTAAGTGAAATTCATGAAAACATTAAAAAACCCACACTTAATCTAGAAGTCTACTTAACGATAACTTTATCAACAAATTATGCTGCTTATAATAACAATGTTAGTGTATAATGTACACATGCAAAAGTGAAAATTGATAAACATCTTTCTTTCAATTCCTGCTTTGAAACGTTTAAGATCTGAAAACAAGATTTTATTTTATACCAGAATGATCTATGACAGAGAAAAAGGTCATGCTCTTTGACAGAAATATATGCAGAGGACTTTAAATTTCTAGATTTTTAAAATTATTCAGCTGATGATCAGCTATCATCTAGTTTCTTCTGATATTTGAACTTGATCACTACTGCCTGAATAATTATCAGAGAATGCCTTTTCACAACATTTCTCTAAATTGGGAAGCTTTTAATCAGTCTTGATTCTATTATGAAATTAAGTCCTTCTATTGATAATACCAACATGAGTGAGGTAGAGCCTTTCATGCTGTTAACAATATATTTATCTTTAGACCAATATTACAGAGTCAGGAATTAACAAAATCTATACAATATTAGTAAGATACTTTACTAACAAGTTTAAAATATCCTGAAGTGAAACTCAACTCATTTTGTGTTTAAATTCCTAAAGCTTTGATTAAATCCTAATACATAGCATCCAGCTGCACGGAATTCATTTGATGGAAACACTTGATAATTGTTCACCTTATACCCTCATCATCTGTACACATTCTCTACAACTCTCTCCTTGAAAAAATAAACTTAAGCACCAAATTAAAAAAAAAAAAAGAAAAAGAAAAAAATTAAACAGCAGTTGGGACATTAAATAAAAAGTAGCAATCTCTGAAAATAAAAACAGGGACCTCTAAAATAATGTTTTATTTATCACATACAAACGTGTTTTCCTAAGAATTATTTCCAGTGTGGGCCACCATATGGAAGTAGAAATCCATCATGGGAATGAACTAAGATGGTTTGTATCACCTGCATAACTTGTTTTGTTCTATGCCTTCAGGCTTCAAAACCCGCTTCCCATATTTTTTTCCTTTCTTTAAAAATAATGTACATCAGTTTAATTTATCCCAGGTCCTGACAGAAGGATCGGATTTTAAGCATTTAATGCTGTGGTTTCAAATCCAATTTCTCAGTGTTCATCATTTCAAAAGTGGCAGAATTCAGTTTTTGAAAAGGTTTAAGAACTTGGGGAGGATTGGCGTACCTTCTGAAGTCCCACACTGATGTTAAAGGCAGCCCTGTACAGGAAAGAACAGTTTGGTCTGGATTTTTCTATACTGCTCCAGGAAATACTAAACCCTCCACCTACTCCAACAAGAGCCTCTTCTTACTGATGTCTACCTAAGAAATACTTTTTAAACTCACAAGGCATATTGAATAAATCATCTATTTACAGGTCTTCTGAAGTAAGGTACTGATTGGTTGGTGCATTTTCCTAAAAGGAGGGTATCAATAGATCTGCTTAAGGCTTGATTCCACTGAGTGTGTTTGGAAACAACTTTCCTTGTGACCAATGGAATTTTTATCCATTCAGACACTGAAGCATTAGATCCCTGCACAGTAAATTCATTGTAGGCTCTCTTTATTGGTGGTGGGGGAACCTCAAAAGGTCAGGAGTCCAGATTGCTTCAAATAAACATCCAGAATCTCAGATGCTTTTCTGAAATGGGCCCAAGTTTATTTGAACCTCTTTCTCTGGTTTGGAAATCAGGCTGAAAATTTCACAGAAACAGATTTTCTTGTGAGATCTCAGAATGTTGTGGTTTAAGTAAAGTAATAAACAAACTTGAAAAATGAAAGGCAAAATTGGCTGAACCTCACCTGGTTTCATTCTATTAAATGCCTGAAACTGAGTGGCATTGTGCAATCTTTAAAAAAAAAAAAATAAGATAAACAGAGTTTGGCTGTGGTCAAACCTAGAATTATCAAGCATTTCTCCTGAGGGGTTTAAGACAACTCTTTGCTACTTCATCCTTCTTTCTCCTTATGTTTTAGCAACTTTCATCTATATCCCTTCACCTCCCTTTAACTTTTGTTTGGGAGACTCCAGTATTGTTCTTCCATTTTTAAACTGTTAATGAAGAAAAATTCTTTGATCACTTGAAGTGGAATAATTTCCATTTATTTATGGGTGTGATCTCTTTGCAATGCATGCTATGGTATATGTATGGTATATAGAACACGTAAAAAAGAAGTTAAAGTGTTTTTCAGTATTTATTATTAAATACCAGGCACAGGAGTTAGAACTTATACCCATATTGTGTTATCTAATCATCACAACAAAACCATTAGGCAGGCATTGGCATCTCTATTTTACAAGTGATTAAAAAGTGGTTGATGAAGGGGTAACTTGCTCACTTGTGCACATAAGTTACTGTTATTAGGAATAAGCAGAAGCAGGACCAAAGCTGAAGATATCTAACCTCAAAGACCATATACTTGACTACTGATTTATAAAGTTTTCTATATAGTTGTTAAGGGCTTCCCAAGAGTGTTTTGGTTTCCTTCTTTCTTATCTTTTCTTTTTTTAAGCCCATTTATTCCTAACTAAAAACTCTAATCCTAACCTTTCTATTTAATGGGTTATATATCTTATATGCTACCTGGAAAGAGTATGTGGCTTATAACTCTTAGATGTAGATAGAAAACTTCTGCAGTTAAGAAAGTGTATTATGATGATAATAATATAGATCTGTAAAGCACTCTATAGTATACAAAGAAATTTTGTATGTTATTTCATTCTGATTCTTCCAGGAAGTACATGGATAGACATTTACATGTACAAATATGATGATCTATAGATACAATTGAAGAAAAGTGAAGTTCCATGAAATTAAGAGATTTTCCAAGTCATGAAATTAAGAGGCATCAGAAGACTCTCCAAGTCATACCTTTTACCTATATGAATTCCTCTTTGCAAATCAACACTTCAGATTTCTACCTAGTGGCCTTTTTAAAATATCTTTTTCTATTTTCTCACTCTTAACGACTTTCCAATCACACTATATTTTTCCACAGTACTTTTGCATAATTCTGCTTTGTACATATATTTTGCTTTTGATAGAAAGCACTCTTCACTCACTGATAAAATCCAAACTACTCTTGCAAAGCCCAAAATAGTCTGGACACATGATACCAATGCTGTTCTTGGGCTACCCATTTAAGTTATGTATCGAGTCTAAATTTAATCAAGGCCACATTTTATTTATACATTTCATGCATTAAACTCATTTAAACTTTTAGTCAGATTTCATTAGAAGAAATACTACCGTGCACATCATGCAGTAGTAAAGCTAATGTGCTTCAGGAATTTGAAAGGAGTTAGAGATCGGGAGTCTGATTTCAAATTTTCTTTTTCTTTCCCTCAGTGCTTGCAGCAGGTCTGTGAATGGCCACAGTTTGTTTCCTAGGACACTAATACAGTCAGCATGCTCTGTACAAATGTGTAAACACAGACATTCCCTGTAATCAGGGAGGTTGGTGTCTTAAGGCAAGATTATGTTTTTTTAGGAAATGCAATTTATGTTCAGGATTAAGTTTCGCTTGCAGACTGATAACGTCTGAGGTTCAGGGAGATGATAGGTATTGTGTCCTAACCGCCTGCTCTGCATCTGCAGTCTTGAGACCGTCTTCCTGCAAAGCTCTCAGTCCCATGATCTCTCCTAAAACCTTTTGGGTCTTTCACTTCTTAGAAGACTGGGAAAAGTAAATGATAGGAAAATTATTTTAAAAACTAAGCATCTATATGCCTGATTGGTAAGTGCCAGGAAATACAGAGAGACAGGAGGAAAACAAACAGATGACACCAAGCTGAAATCCTTCTTCACAATTCAGGAAATTTAAATTTATGTCTGGCACTTTGGTATTCTTGAGGTTGGGGTTGGGGGTGGGTAGAAAGTTAGACCCGACTCCTAGAAAGTAATCATTTTAGTCTGCTTGTGACATGGCCTTAATATTATAAAGCAAGTTAAGGATATGACAAATATTCTCTCTCATTTTAAGTAGAAGTTGAGATCAGTACACCCAGAATTTATAAATCTTCATAAATTCTTCCATAGGAGGGAAAAAACTGTTCTATTTCTTTTCCAAACCAGAAGAAAATAAAAGAGTTTTCACAAGTTAAAAGGGCAGTTTCCATGCCAAAAACATCTTTTTTTGTTTGTTTTTTTGGCCTAATACTAAATTCATGAGACTTCTTTCTTCTTTTCCTCCTTCTCCTCCTTTTTTCCCCCTGCTTCTCTCCCCCCACCCCCCTGCTTCTCCTTATCCTTCTCTCCCTTTTCTTCTTCTCTTCCTTTCCTTTCCAAAGTCAGAGGTTGAGGTGCCCCCAGCTCACAGGGTGATGATTATACAGAAGGGAACTTGAGCCTTCATCAGGCAGCTGAGTTTTCACCATATTTAAAAAAAAAAAAAAAATCCCCAAGGAATTGAGGACTCAGAACTGGGACTTTTCTGACTACAAGGAAGAATGACATGCTTTTTTAAAAAATCATGGTAACAGGTACTGCATGGGGAGAGGCCTTACCACAGAAACCTCAATCAGCCTGGGTTGTGACTTCCAGAGCCAGAGTACCACTGGACAGAGTGAGGGGAGCATTTGCTTGTTTGTTCAAACATACTTACTAAATTACCTGTTTGTATCAATTAGGAGGACAGGCCTAGGGAATGCTACTTTGACCTGATTTTCACAAAATGAGATCCTTGTGCACCATTATAATAATCTGAACAACTAGATATGTTCTTAAAGGCAGGAATGGACTAAGTTTCTCTCTTCTGGCTCCTTCTGCTGTTTTCTTTGCAATACTTAAAAGAAGAAACATTGCAATTGAGAAAGAAGTTCCTTCACCCTCTCTTCTACTTGTCCCATCTTCCCTAAAAATAGAATTTTGTGACGTTCAATCTAACTTCTTTTCAAGACCATTTATTTAATAAGTAGAATGTTCTGGCCTGAGATGCAGTATAAATGGAGATTTTTTTTGTTGTTCATAGAGTTCATGTTTACTGCAGAGGGCGAAGTATTGAAAAAGAGGAGCTGAAATGGAAATTCTGACATCGCTTTAGCTGCAGACCTGCTGCCTTCACTGGGGAGAAAAATATTAGCTTTTGTCTAACTTACCTTTTCCATAAGGTGTAAAAGGCACCCTACACAAAGGAGAATATGAAACCCAGAGCTCGTCTGATTGCGTGCATGTTATTCATATGCACGCCCCTTCTTGCGAACTGGCACTGGGTGAACGCACTGATTCTAACCATATGGCCGGAGGAAGAAAGGCACTGAGTTTCCTCTAGGGTGCCCACAAAGTGTCCTGCTGGCTCCCCAGGCTGCAGAAGAAAATGAAAAATGTGATTTCTCCCATTATGAGATTTCATCCAGATGCTCACGAGGCTATATATTAAATAATGAGCCTTGACTTTAAAGATTATGATTTTAGAATTCTGCAGACTATATGCATTTCTCCACTGGGTGGCACTCAAAGGCCAAAATACAGAAGCCAACTCAGAACGGAAACTGAAAATCTAATTTAAAAAATATCACTTAAGAGTGGATTAATTCAGAATTACTACACTTCTAATCATATTACCACTTTATAGTGTTGAATTCCATTCAGACTGTTACTTGCACTGACTGCTGAGTTTTTGAAAATAATTCTGCATTACAGAGAACATGCAGAAACTTAAGATAACAAACAGTTTTGTGCTGGGAAACTGGAATTTTCTGAACAATTATCAAAAATAAAACATTTCTCTCCTCAGTGTATGTACTAAATCTTTCAAAGTATCATGATAGTTTTTTACAATCAAGTTTATTTTCTCCCACAGCTTTTAAATTTTCTTGTTATACATATATTTGGCATATATTACATATTTTTTCATATATATTCCATGAATATTATATGTATATATATATATGTATATATATACGTATATATATACATATATATATCTCACCTAGGACCTCACACATGTAAGGCAAAAGCTCTACCACGGAGTCACTTTCTCAACCTCTTTATATGTCTTAAAATTTCACAAAAAAAACACAATTTCACTTAATAGTATTCCTTGGTTATGATCCAATAGTAACCACTCCTACAACTATTTGGTTATTGCTGGAACTGGAACTTAGGGACGATAAGGGACATTAGTTTCAGTGTAATAATGTTCAACTATTTTGTGCTACATGATCCATAGATTATAAATAGGAAACCTCACAGAGATTTAGATTCCAATGGGCTATATTCAAGGTTCCTATCAGATATGTGCCTTAAGTTTTAATCTGCCAAGTTGCTGTTTTCTGCTTTCTTCTGGCACTGTTTGGTTTCATTCAGCATGTACAAATCCTACTTCAGGACTTTCTTGGCAAACAATTTAGAAATAGTAGCACAACTAGAACACATGGAGCACACACCAAGGCCAAACTCCAGTACTGCCTCTAGGACCTAGCTAGAGCCCCGCCTCATACACATTCTAATCACTGATCAGAGAAAGATATAAGCCAAATTGTGAAGTAGATGATATTATTTTTGATTTACAATCACCTCTTCTTTCCCTGACCTTATCTCTACATCACATGTAGTGTAGTTGAGAAAAGAAAAACACAACTATTAATTAGGCTTGAGTTAGAGTAATTAGAGATTACCTGATCTTGGCTAATTTACTTAATATCTTCATATTTCTATTACCTAATTGGAAAATGGGAATAATAACCCCTAAAATAGAGATGGTTTTGAGTATCAAGTTGGATCAAACATAAGGCACTTAATGGTTGGGCCTGTGGTAACTTCCCTATAAATAGTAGCTATTGTTAAGGTAAACATGAAAAAATTTATCTCTGTATGGCACTGTGAGGCACTGAGGTGAAAAGAACATAAGGTATACTTTCTGTCCTACAATATATATAGATGAGAACCAGGCCAGGTGACGAATGCTTGTAATCCTAGCTACTTGGGAAGGCTGAGGCAAGAGAGTGGCAAATATGAGGCCAGCCTCAGCAACTTAGTGAGACCCTGTCTCAAAATAAAAGGGACTGAGGATATAGCTCAGTTGCAGAGCTCTTGTCTAGCAAGCATGGAATCCTAGGTTCAATCCCCCGTACCACACTTACCACATGTACCCCAGTACATACTTCACACAGGTAGATGAGTGAAGATAATCATTCACTTCTAACAAGTAATTATTGAACACTTACTATGTGACAGGATTTATTTATTTATTTTTCACAGTACTAGTACAGAGGATTGAACCCAGGATGCTTTATCAATGATCTACATTCCCAGCTTGCAGGCCTCTTAATTTTTTTTTTTTTTTTTGAGAGAAGGTTTCATTAAGGTTGCCTTAAACTTGGGATCCTCCTACCTCAGCCCAGGAGTAGCTGGAAATACAGATGTGAGCCACTGTGCTTACTACAGTAACTGTTTTTGATGATAGTATTATAATAATGAAATATGAAATATGAAACTTGGTCTCAGAAAGATTATAGTTCTATGGGAGACAAACATCAAAATTAATTTTTTTATTATAGCTGTAATAAGTACTGTAATAAGAACTGTGAAGAAATATGACAGGGAAAGCCCAGATGTCAGCAGAAGTCACAAAATTAAATTTAAAAGAAATACTGATTTGCACTTCTTTTATCACGCTTTCTACAAGAAAGCATCCACCTCATTGCCATGCTGATTCTTTTGGACTTATTTTCTGAGAGTCATTCCTTTCTCTAATTTTACATTCCTACTAAAATCTTAATTTCTCTACAATCTTAACGCCTCCAGTATTTTTCTCCTCTCTGCCTTTTACAGATTACTTAGTCCTTTGCCTTTGATTCTCCTCCAAACATCACCAATACCACAGCATCATCCAGAAAACAGTTTAAAGTTGAAACTTAGATATATTTTATTAAAAGTCATTTGCACATTTTGACCAAACACAGAATGTCTAACTCAACAGAAGAGAGAGAAAGCCAAGCAACTCTGAGTCAGCCAGATTATTTTCAACAGAATATTGTTCAGGAGAAGCATTTTTGTGTTTTCTTCTATTATTACAGTTTTAAGAAATGTTTTGTTATACTTTCATTGTTTCTGTTTTGTGGATAGAAGTTTTATGAAGATGAAAAAAGGTTTTCTTGGGGGAATAACATTTAAGCTTAGAATTGTGGGATGTGAAATGAGCTGGAGGAGTCAAAACAGGGAACAGCATGTAAAGACGCTGAAAGATTTTTAGTAGGCTCCACTTTATCTGGCCCTGGTCATACTGATAAAATGTTAAATAGAAATACTTGGTTGCTCAAGTTCACTTCCTAATTACTCTCCTAGGGAAAACACCAGAAATTCTAGGACCTGAGAGCTGAGTTAGGGCTGTGATCCTGCTTCTGGAAGCAGGTGGCATTGAAGCTGAACCCTGAAGGAAGAGGAGCACGCAGAAAATGAGAGATGGAAAAGGACAGGAGGAACCAGGAGATGGAATGGAACTGGAGGCTGGCTGTTGTGCTCATGGAGGAGTCAAGTTTGGTGAAGTAGAAGGAAGTCACAGTGATTCTTCTGGAAAAGTAAGCAAAAGCCTAATTGAGGGGGATTTTGAATATTTTCTAAAGATAAGAAGTTTTGAGTAAAAGGAATGATGTGTATAAATCAGTTTTGTAGGAAGCTGACACAGGCTAATAATTGTACTGATAAGGGCTTAATTCCCCAGGAAAATTTCCATAGTAGGAGAAAATAATGCAGAGTGATTAGCTTGCTGGGATTGGAATTAGAAAAATCTGAGTTCATCCTTTGGTTTTTGCCTCTTTCTAGCTGTGTCAGAGCTGGTAGAACATGGTGGATGGCTTACTTTCTCAGGTATTATGGCTGCACAGCAAGATATTCAGAAATTTAGTAGCTCAAAGCAATAACAAATTTCTCACAAATCTGCCAATTTTTGCCAGTCTCAACAGATATATCTTATCTCTGCTCCATTCAGCATCAATCAGCTGGGATGGCTCAAAGATAGGGGCTGGAGTCATCTGAAGATAATCATTCATAGATCTGGCTGATGATGCTGGTTGAGCCTGTAATTGAGGCTGGTGGCTGAAACACTACTGCATGGCCTTTCCTGGCCCTATGGATATCTTACAACATGGTGGTGGGTTCTAAGGCTGAGTGTCCTGAGAGAGTTAGGCAGAAGCTCTATGACATTTTCTAAGCTGGCCTCAGAAGTTCCAGTGTCAGTTTTGCCACATTTTATTCATCAGGATTAGAAGGGGTTCAAGGAGGGGGGTGACCCATAAACTTCTTATGGGTCATTACAAGGTAGTAGAAGAGCACTAGGCACTCTAGATACTGCTTTGACCATGTATAAAAATACAATGTAGCCAGGCGCGGTGGC
>PVHX01000233.1:309720-362881 GCA_004024805.1 Geosciurus inauris
AAAAAAAAAAAAAAAAAAAATACAATGTGCCACATCTTCTTTATGTCTTAGTTTATAAGTAGAAAGATGACTTTATTTAAAGCTACTAGACAGTGAAGGCAAGGAAATAGACATGTTCATTAATGTGATCTATACAACATTGCCTTTGACAAGTTTTGCTCATCCCAAGAACTTTTCTTGTGTGTATATGTGTAAGAATTTTACACAATATTTATTCATCGATAATTTGACAAATGAAGAGGCTTATATTTACCTTTTAGTAATGGAGGTATCTCAGAAGAAAGTTGACCTTGGAATGTTAATGTCCACATAACCTTAATCTTCCAAAGCTCTGGATTCTTCTTCATTGTATAACTCTGATTCAGGGAAAAGCACTATTGTTGCACTTTGTCTAATGAATTAGCACAGTTAAGAAAGACAGTTGGACTCTGGACTCAAGGAATTGACCTATGCTAATAGTAGAGGTGAGATTGGAACCTTGAGTAGGAAAGAGGGTGGTTTCAGGAAGGAGACAGGAAGGGAGGAGTTAAGAAGATTAAGGCTGAGAAAGAGCATTCACCTAATAAAGAATTTAATTTTTCTTTGGTGTAAGGTTTTCAATTTTTTTTTCTGTTATAATTTGATTCCTTTCAATAACGTCACAAGAAGTCAATTCTGATACATATATATGTATGTGTGTGTTTTGGTAGTGGTTTGTGTGAAATCAAGGAATGGATGGAGCAGCATGGCATCCAATGATGTGGATTTCTAGATAGTGAACAGAGGGGGCCTATGGCTCAACTCCAATACGACAGAACCAGCTTCCAGTTGAATTACTAATGAAGGAAGTAGAAGTCAGAGGCAGAATTCGCATTAAATACGAAAAGTGTACAGCATAATAACTAATATCTAGTAAGCAGTCACTAGTGGTAGCTATTATTATAGTCAGTAGTAAAGAGAGAATCCCTCATGTGTGATGTTTTGCTTTAACAAAATAGGGTTCTAAGGCTGAAGTTGATAAGTATAATTGCTATTTCTTATGACAGTGGTGGTTTAAATAAAAGTTTGTAGTGAATACCAATGATAATGATTCAGCCTGGTGGAAAATTGTTTTTTGACAGATGTTCCTTTTGGTGTCTCTCAAATCATATCAAATAAATTTGTTCACCAAGCTCATTTGCAGAGTACTTTCCACTAAATTGGGCAAAATTTAGTAATAATAATAATACAACTTTAAAACAAACCTGAAAAAATCCTGAGAAATTCAATTCAACATTTTTTCTCATTATTTCATGATTCTCTAGGGTAGGAAAATTCATGAATTTGATGAAAAATTTTGATTAAAACAATGATATTTTAACTACTTTTATAATAATCACATATGACAATTGGTAAATAAATCAACATGAATAATAATTTTCAGAATAGTGCATTCTGATGAGTAAGAAATTTTAATTTTAATGTATTTTCAATCATCTATTTTTTCCTCAAACTTTCTGCATCCATTGAACAAAATTTTGCCAATCTCGAGATCATGAAGATGTTCACCTATTTTTCTCTAAGATTTTTCATGTTTTATAATATTAACTAGCATTTATCTAGGTGGAGATAGATTTAATTAATGATAATTGACAATGATGAGCATTATGAATACCTATATTCTCCACAGATATAAAGAAGAAAATTATTTTATAAAATAGTCTATTTTGTCCCCTCAGGTTGAAGTATAGGGACATAGAAAGTAGTCAAAAATATTTCCTTGCAATTGGATTTCAAATTTTTGTTTTAGCTAAGTGTCACTGAAGCAGAATTCACTTGGTGTTGTGTCACCAATTAAATAACTTTGTGAAACAACCTGTATATTTGGTTGTGAGAGAATGTGTTTTTATGGATCTTGGTTACATCCCTCAACATTCTGCACTGACGTAATTGAAAATGCTTGTTTTATGGATTAAAAATTCCTGACCTACTGTTAGTGAAACACATACTCTCTTCTTAGTTTTGTCCAGTCCAGATGGACTTTCAGCCTTACCTGAATCCTCTTTTGGTAAGGCAAAATGATGTAATTGACAAGGAAAATGTTTAATCAATAAAATTTATAAATCATGAAGTTTAGGGCTTGTCTAGTGCTTGGAGTTCTTGAGTTGTTTTATATTTAAAATTCGTCATGTCTTCTCTATTAAATTGTGACAGAATTTTTTCCCATACCTATTTGATCTATAAAAGAGTTATCACTTTGGGCTCTATCTTAAAAGTTCTGAGTTCATTTTGATATCATCTGAATGCTGTCTGTTGTCTTCACTCTCCATAGACTCTTGTGCTAATGATAGGTAAAACATGAAAATAAAATATTCATATGCAGTAGATCTCCTAATATTTGGGGACAAAGATGTGTTATCAGTGACAACATGACTTTTTAGTAGTTTACAATTAGTCCTCTGATCACACTGGCTTTTCTTTACCCCAAATATATGTGTGATATGATTTTGTTTTTGATGGATGTGATATCTCAGAATTCTTACAAAATATGTATTAATTTTGTCACTTCTTTAGCATTTCTTCTGGTATGCTCTCTTATAAGATATAAAAACCTATGTAGAAGGACAGACATTGCAATTGTGTGGATTCATTGTTGACTGAATAACTGCATAAATGATCCTGATTACTTAATTTGTGAACACCTTAAGAGATGTCTGTATTAATTAGCTTTCTTTCATTGGGACAAAATACCTGAGAAAACCAACTTAAATAAATAGAGGATTTATTTCTGCTCATTGTTGTGGTATAGTTTTCCTCCATGGTCACTTGACCTCATTATTTTGAACCTATAATGAGACCAAATATCATGATAGGAAATGTGGTAGAGCAGAGCTGCTCAAATTATGGCAGCCAGGAAGCAAAAGAGAGAAAGAAGGGGCTAGAGTCCCAACATACCATCAAGAGGATGCCCCCAATGATGTAACTACCTTCTAGAAGCCCCAGTTCCTAATGTTTTCATCACTTCCTGTTAGTGCCATACTGGGGACCAAGCCTTAAACACCTGAGTCTTTGGAGGATAGTACAGATCTAAACTTTAGCAATGTTTTTTGTAACACTCTTGACTACAATTAGCACCAATAATTGTAGCCCCTTTCAACATATTGATTTCAAGCATCCCTTTCAAGTATTCCTTTCTCTGAACCATGCATTACTGGGTCATTTAATATATTTCATTGCCCCAAATCAAAAATTCTTTGTCTTTATATGAGATTGCCAATACACTGAACCCCCTACTTTTCCCTTATGCATCTGCGCATCATGCCATTACACTCTACTGTTAAAATTTTTATTCTATAATTCATAATTAGGCTCATTCTCTACCACTATTGGCTAATTATTTTGTTGCTGTGTTCTGAATGTGTATCCCCACAAACTGATATGTTGAAACTTGATCCCCAATGTAACAGTACCTAGAGGTGAGACCTTGGGAGTTAGTTAGGTTGGGAACCCTCCGCTGTCATAAATAGGATTAGTGTTCTTATTAAAAAGCCCCAGGGAACTTGTTCACCCTTTCCTTTTGACATGTAAGTACACATAGAAGGTACTGACTATAAGAAGTGGCCTTCATCAGATACTGAGTCTTTTGGCATTTCTCTTGGACTTCAAAACCCCCAGAACTGTGAGCAATATATTTCCATTATTTATACATTATGCAGTCTACAGTATTTTGTTATAGCAGCCTGAACATACTACAGCAATAACGTATAGGCATTGTGGAAACAAATAAAAAATAAAATAATCCAAGTGGTTCAAAAGGAGGATAAGAAGTAGTTTTGTATGTAGGCACCTGGGGTAAGAAAGTCCAGGCAGAAGGCACTGTGAGTTCCAACTTAAGTAGACTGACTTTACAGGTATGCAAACTTGCTGTTGAAAAGATCCTGTTCAAAAGACCTCCATCATTTTCAAATTCATAATACATTTTGAACAAAGGGCTTTACATTTTTATTCTGCACTAGGCCCTACATCATCCCCTTAGGGCACTGTACAGGAATAACAAACGGTACCCATGGTCAGAGGGGAGTGAGCAAGAAGGAAGAGTAGTAGCTGTCAGGGATGTAGTGGGGTGTTGTGTCTTTTATACCTTGAATGACCTGATTAATGTTTAAACAGGATCACTCTAACTGCTGTGTTGAAAATAGAATGAAAAGATCAAAGGTGGAAATAAGAGTGATTGGTTTTAGGAGAACTATTGAAGTAAAATCTCAGCAGTACTTGATGGTGGGGGGTAACATCTGGTCTTAAATTTAAAATTCCATTGTGTCATCCTGTTTTAAATTAAAGACTTGCAATGTTGAGTGCATTTAGATGACATTTAAAGGACAAAAGGGAGAAAGTCTTCTTATAAAAGAATATTTTCTGAGGGATACAGGACCTATAAGAGGATTATTTCATGTCACCTTATGGTGTGGGGTCTAAAAGTCTCATGGATATTTGTGAAAATGCTTAATAGACTATATAAAGTTATTATGATCATTATTATAGTTGGGGAGAATGAATTAGCTGATCTGTAAAGGCTCTTTCTAATGTTTATTTTCTTTAATTTGTACATTGTCTTTTGAAATTTAATACTATCTTAAATGTGATGATTTCATCTTACCCTGGTCCCAGACAGACTGGGTTTATTTCTAATTCACAATTAATTTTGAGGTGGTGGAGTTGTCATAGGCTTTACATTTTAATATAATTTTATATATTTCATCCATTAGAATCAAATGAGATAACGTATATGAAAATGTTTTGGAAAGCCTAAATAACTCTATAAACGCGAAGGATTAAGTAGTATATTAGGAAGGTTGTAGTTTAAATCTGTTTGAAATAATTTGTTTGAAAGTTCACATTTCCCAACAATTTGAGAAGACTATATACTCTTTTACTATAGCTAAAACATAGAACTTGCTTTCATTTTATAAAATTAAATTTTTGGAGAAGGATTAACTAGCAATTTTCTACATAGTGTAAAGATTGTTCTTCTGATACTGGCACTTGTGGGTTGTTTAGAATTTTCCTGCCAAATGTGCAGTTTCTTGGATTTTTTTTTTAAATTGGTGGGAGAGAATGACTTTTCTGTTCTCCTGCTTGTTTCCAACTTTAGATTTCCATTTACAAGCATGAAAATAAGTCCCACCCCCCACTCCTACCTAAAATGTTAACTAAGTACTTATTCACTGGATCAAGTTGTTGGCAATTACAATATTGGCAACAAAATTCTGTGAGTCCTTATGAGCCAGAAAGTGATGTAATTGTAAATATAATTCTTTAGGAAGATGGTGATCTTTGCAAAGGTTAAGTCTTCCATAACTGCTCTTGAGCCCAGCCTCAAACATCACGTATCAACTCCTACCCAGATCTCCCTTGCTGCCCTCCCTGCATTCTCTGACCAAGTCACACCCTCTCGCTGAGCTCCACTCTTTCTTCAGGGAATTTGTCATAGGTGGATTGATGTATTTTTTTTTTTTCTTATTTGCTGGCTCCCTCATAGGTTCCCAACTAAGTTGGAATGGGATGCATGCCTGTTTGTTCTGTCACTCCTATTGCATTACTTGGCAACAAAGAAGGAACTCTAAATGTGTTCATTAAACAATCAATTCTAGGGTGTCTGCTTCAAGAGGGACTATTGTACTACTTTTTTAATAAAAATAATATATGGAAGATATCAATAGCCAGGGGATAAATAGTGATAAACTAAAATTTTTGCCTTTTTAGAAATAAAATGTAATTTTACAATTATCTACTTTACTGATTTAGGTAATCAGGATAGTTAGCTGCTCTAACAATTTGCCTTCCAAATGGTAACACATATCTTGTGAGATCAATGAGAGCCAATGCTGCATAAAGTTACTCAGAAAAGGCAGTAGACTGAGGTTCCACTGTTGGGACACACCACCTTGAAGCATCTCTCTCTCTCTCTCTCTCCTGTCTCTCTCTGTCTCCTGGTGTCCATGTCCTGATGTTGCAAAATATGCCACAGTAACAGGGAAAAGAGAGCACACTAGGAATTCACACCATTCTCTAAAGCTCTGGACCACTTGTGTTCATGGCCATTTGGCTAATACTTGTCATATAGCCCTGCATAAATGCAGGATTCTTAAAAGTCTTGTGTGCAAAGGAAAGAAGCAAAGCAGAAAGAGTGAGAACTAAAAAACAATTCCTGCTAAGTAAATGTTTATGCTATAACATTTATTTTAGGTGTTGGAATAAGCAGTTTATATTTGTGATATACAGTAAGGAAGAAGCTCATTTTTCTATAATAGTAGACCTTGAATACATAATATCATGTAAAAGTCCAAATGTCTTAAATTAATTTTATTAATGGAGGTCCAAGCATCATCTGACAGTAAAAATTGCTAAATTATTTCAGATCGATCTTTCTTTCTCCTTTCCTTCAGTTCCTTTCTCCTTCTCTTCCCCCACTCCTTCTTTCCCATACACACAATAAACTAGACACTTAAAATTTATGAACATACATGCAACATATATTATGTGATGCTTTAGATATTAGGTATCCCCCAGAGTCTCATGTGTGAGACAACGCAAGAGAGTGTACAGGTGATATGGTTGAGTAATGAGAACCTTAACCTAATCAATGCATTAATCTCCTGATAGGGCTTAATTGGGTGGTTAATTGTAGGCAGGTAGGATTTGACTAGAGAAAATGAGTCACGAAGGGGGCATGATTTGGGGGTATATATTTTGTCCCTGGAGAGGGGAATGCTCTCTGTCTCTGTCTGTCTGTCTGTCCTGGTGTCCATATCCTGAGCAGCTTTCTTCAACCACACTCTTCCTCTATGATGTTCTGGCACACCTTGGATGCAGAGCAATGTGGCTGGCCATCTGTGGACTGAGATCTCTTAAACCACGAGTCCCAATGTAAACTTTTCCTCCTCTAAAATTGTTCTTGTCAAGTCTTTTGGTCACAGCAGCAAAAAACAAAAAACAAAGCAAACAAAAAAACAAAACTGAAAGAGATCATTAGATTATTTTAGGATTTTATATATTTAATAAATTTTACAGGTTAAAAATTTGACAAATGTATACAAAATATGAACTAACATTATTCAATTACTCTGGTCTTGAAAAATGTTTAAAATGGAGCATGGCAGTAGCCACAATGGAGGCTGTGACTGGGCTTGTGGGAATGAAGGGACAGTTGCAATCAAAGTCCCATGCTATGGGATCTTAAGTATCTATTCATAAAAGTGGGAGCACAGATCTTTATAAAGAGCCTTGCACTGAGTCTGCATAATCAGTTTTGACATTTTAACTAATTAAGAGCTTACTAACTACTTATTTTTCAATTTAGTCAAATAAGTGACTAATAACAAGTGTGTTTAGCCAAAGTAGTTAGTAAAACTAACCAAGTAGTCAGATTGATAAAATATATAGTTTTAGCCTCAAATCACATCCAAAAGATTCTGACAGAAATAAATGTGACCAAAAGTTGTTTTGGTTTGGATCCCTGACCTCATTTTCATTGTAATTGTTAGAAACCTATACACCCTGGATTGACTTCAGGGGTAGCTTACTGAATCTGACAGACAGACTCAGCCACAACTGCTTCCTCCAGAGTTCCACACACAGACTAGGCACAAAAATCATATTAACTCCTTTTTATGTAAAACCAAAAGTTGAAACCAAATATAAACACGTGTAGCCTTTATGTGAACAAATGTATTTGTGTTACAGAAATACAGATTTGAGGAAACCTAGTTTAGTTCCCTGTATCATTCTAATTCAACTTTTACTGTCTTCTACAGAGGAGAGTGTTAACAAATTATAGCATGTAATGCCAAGTCAGCCTTGGCAATCTTTTTCTGATTGGTTCTTCTTAGTTATACATGACAGTAAAATTGACTTTGATAAAATTTATACAAGCATGGAATATATCTTACTCTAATTAGGACCTCATTTTTGTGAGTGGTCATGATGGTGGGATTCACTTAGATACTTTCATATGTGTACATAGGAAAATTATGTTAGGTTGATCCAACTGTCTTTCCTATTCCTACTCCCCACTTCCTTTTGTTCCCCTTTGTCTAATCTACTGAACTTCTTTTTTTCTCCTTTGACCTTTTTTATTGTTCAGCTTCCATATATTAGTGAAAACATTCAACCTTTGAATTTTTGGGAGAGATTGGCTTATTTCACTTAGCATGATATTCTCCAGCTCTATCTACTTACTGGTAAATGTTATAAAATCATTCTTTTTTTGTGACTGAATAATATTCCATTGTGTATATGTACCACAATTTCTTTATCTATTCGTCTGTTGATGGGCATCTAGTTTGGTTCTTTAGCTTAGCTATTGTGAATTAAGCTGCTATACACATTGATGTGGCTGTGTTACTGTAATATGCTTACTTTAAATCCTTTGGATATAAGGTGAAGAGTGAGATAACTGAGTCAAATTGTAGTTCCATTCTTAGTTTTCTGAGGAATCTCCATACGCTTTCCAGAGGGGTTATACCAATTTGCAGTACCACAAACAATATAAGAGCGCTTTCCTTTCCCCACTTTCTTGCCAACATTTGTTGTTACTTTTATTCTTGATAATTGGAGCCTTGGAAATCTTTAGAGATAATTATTTCTCTTATTATTAAGCACTTATGGAAAATGTGTTTATATTTTGGATTGCAATTATATATCTTTTATGTTGATTGATCAATGTTAATAAGGTATCATAATTGATATATTTTTTCTTTTCTATATGGAAAGACCTTTGTAAATTGCAAATGAAATTTGTTTTGATCAAACACTAATTATCACCAGAGTATAATTCAACCATTCAGCAAGTTTTTATTGATTACTTCCCAGTGCCACTATTCTAGAATGATGGTTTGAATTGATTAAATAAACAAGACCCCTGTCCTCATGAAGTTGAAAGACATATAAATAATGATAAGTAAGGGCCA
This sequence comes from Geosciurus inauris, assembly GCA_004024805.1. NCBI lineage: Eukaryota > Metazoa > Chordata > Mammalia > Rodentia > Sciuridae > Geosciurus > Geosciurus inauris. The sequence goes on from PVHX01000233.1 coordinate 318,648, forward strand.
GGTGCAATAGCACATACCTGTAATTTCAGCTACTTTGAAGGCTGAGGCAGGAGGATAGCAAATTTGAAGTCAGATTCAGAAAATTTGCACAATGTAGCAAGACCCTGTCTCAAAATTAAAATCCTAAAAGGGCTGGGGAATGCAGCTCAGTGGTGAAATGCCCCTGGGTTCAATTCCCTATCCCAAATTATAAGTAATTTATAGTGTGCTAGAAAATAAGTATCACAGAAGTGTTGAAGATGTGGGTGGAAAGGTCAGAACTCACTGAGAGGGTGCTTTTTGAGCAAAGACATGTAGATGGTTTGGGAGAGGGCAAGTAATAATTTTGGGAAGAGCGTTCCAAGGAAAGGAAAGAAATGGAGCAGAGATGTGTGTCTGGTGTGTTGGCAGAAAATCTAGGAGCCCAGTGTAGCTTGAATGGAGCAAGAGAAAAGAAGAATGGCAGGGGCTAAGGCCAGAGGAGTAACAGGGAAGCAGGACTCAGGAAATGGAGTGCCTTGCAGATCTTGGGTAGGGGAGAGACATGCTCTTAGTGGTGATGCAGAAGATCTCTCCAGCTGCAAGGTTCAAATAAATTGCAGGGACACGAGGGCTGAGGCAAGAAGGTCCCTGGTGACTAGGAACAGGAAAATGGCAGCAAGGATGACCAGAAGTGATGTTCTAGAAATACTCTCACAGTGGAGTCAACAGGATTTGCTGACATATTAACTGTGGTGGGGGAGAGAAGTATATAGAGAAAAAAACCCAGAGGATTGTATGGCAGCTTCTAGGGTTTGGGCCTAGCAACGGGAAAGATGCAGTTGTTATCAACTGAGATAGGAGAAATGTGGGTCAAACAGGTTTGGGGGAGGACCAAGAATTAGGAGTCCAGTTTTGGACATGTAGAGTTTGAGATGATTGTTACACATTTGTGATGACATATTGGGTAGTTAATTGGATATAAAGCTGAAGTATTGGAGATAAACATACTGAAATAAAATGAGGAAGTCAGACATTAAAAACAGTTATAGAGGCATTTATGTGATTCTAGTTCAAATAGGAAAGTATATACCCTTTGTCTTATGTACTGCATCTTATAGTTGTGCATATATAAAGTGTGTGTGTGTATGTGAGTTTATATATGTATATATATAAACTCTTATGCTATGGTTTATGGATTTGCTGGTGGGAAAACAGCACCACCTTGTGGAAACAATATATATATTTTAATCTGTGAAAATGATAGCATAGTACATTTTCCTGTGTTCTGAAAGCACTTGGTTCCTTTCTAAAAAAACCAAATTTATGTATTTGTAAATTGATGAATAGTAATTGTGTATATTTATGGGGTGCAATGTGGTATTTTAATCTATGTTTTAATCAATGTGGTATTTTAATCTATTTTAATCTATGTTTAATCCTCATGTCCCTACAATTTATTTGAAATAAATATTTTTTATTTATTATTTATTATTTTTTAGAAATATTAAATCAAGCTAATCAGCATGTTCATCACTTCTTCAACTTGTTTTTGTAATGAGGTTAAAAATCTGTGTGATTTCTTTTCTATGTGGAATCTTAAAAAATTAATATAGAAATCTAGAAAGTGGGAAGGTGGTGACCAAAAGGGAGAGTAGCAATTTGATTCTTGAAGTAACCTATTGATGCTGCGAAAGCTCACAAAAATCTCTGCATTAATTTGTGTCAGGTTGTGTCTAACAGGTGCCAAAATAAGTGACACAATTTGTCAGTCAATCAAGTGGCTGAAGAATTCAAATAAATGTCAGTTCAAGAAATTTCTCATAAAATCTTCTACAGAGTCTGAGTAATAATGTAAATTATAATGTAAAAATTGGTAACTTTTAAAATAGGAGTTAAGGTTACATTACATATGTGTATATATAATTCATTAAAGAAAATAAATTCTACCACCTTCAAGATCTTTCTTGAAGCCATTAATTCACTTATTTATTCTTTCAGTACTGAAAATATAATTTTCTGTATATGCATAATTCTGTTAGGCTTAGAGGGAAACCCCAAAATATTACAAATATAAATGTCTGTCTAGGAAATTTACTACCTGATTGAACTTACTACCTGTTAAAATAAGGACCAGCTGGGCCTGGTGGCACTCATCTGTATTTCTAGTAGCTTGAGAGGCTGAGGTAGGAGAATCACAAGTTCAAGGCCAGCCTCAGCAACTTAGGGAGATCCTAAGCAACTTAGCAAGACCCTGTCTCTAAATAAAACATAAAAAGGACTGGGTGATATGCTCATGTTTAAGCGTCCTTGGGTTCAATCCCTGGTACCCCAAACAAAACAAAACAAACAAACAAAGCAATAAAATAAAACATGGGCCATTAAAATTGGAGAAGGTAGTAATAATACAATAAATATACATAGCTATTTGTGACCCAAATTACTTCTTTAGAGCCTTGTTTCTCAGTACATTTTATCAAAGATACGAGAGTAGCTGGGCGAGGTGGTGCATGCCTGTAATCCCAGCACTTTGGGAGGCTGAGGCAGGAGGATCGTGATTCAAAGCCAAGCTTAATCAATGGCGAGGCACTAAGCAACTCGGTGAGACCCTGTCTCTACATAAAACACAAAACAGAGCTGGGAATGTGGCTCAGTGGTAGAGTACCCCTGTGTTCAATTCCTGGTTACACCCCCTCCCAAAAGATACGAGAGTGATTGTATAAGAAAGTTTACTTTGGTTTTATGAATGACTATATGAAATGCATTATTTAAAATATTATATTTCAAGTAAAATTTCAAAGCAATTTTCACCTTTTTCTGTAACTTTGGTTATTCTACAAACAAGTAAAAAATATGTTTATTTAGTTCATTATGTATACTTAATGTACATTAATGTGGATATGAAAGCATGGATATATTTTTAAAAATTTAGACAAATAATCCAATAAATATATGTATAAGTTACTGGCATTGCACAATTAATCTTCGATTTTATTAGTGCAAAAAGGAAATTCAGGTAGGATGAGCCATAAATGAATTATTTGCTGAAATTTCACTCATGTGCACAGGAAATGGAAGAGGCCAGTCTCCAAATACATCTTTTTATAGTGTTTTATTTTAAACTATGCAAATATTTTCTATATTCAGAAAATGAATTTAAAGGGATTATAAAAGACATCTTAAAATTAAAAGGAAATAAACTGATATATCAAACTGATAACATAATCATTCAAAATAAATAATGGTGGACTTTTCATACGGTATTTTCACTATAGGTATTAATAGAACGTCATTCTAAGGACATGCTTGTGTACGCACACAAATCACACGTAAAAGTGAGCAAAAATATTGAACCTTCTTTGTATTTGTTTTTAGTAGTTGCTCTGGTGTGGTAATTCTGAAGAAATTTCTTGTGAATTGTAGGATAGAGTACATGAATAAATACATAGATGCTGGTGAGAACCAGTATTTTCATTGTAGGAAGGGACATACAAATTTGGAATGGGGGGATTTGAAAAAGAAGTCTGTGATGATAGATTTTCATTGGAAGTATAAATAGGAGCTCTCAAACATACACACATACTTCTAGTTCCAATTTAAGAGCTTTAGTGCATACGAGTGTGTATACATACACACGTATGTATTTTCTCTTGCTTTATTCACAAAGAGATATAAAAGCATAACAGCAATGGTAGATAAATAGCAATGAGCACCCCTAGTTCCCGATCTTGATTTCTAAAAATTTATGACTATTTCAAGAATCCAGGACAGCTTGCTGAAATTAACAATATCACCCTGGACAAAAAAAAGAATAAAGAACCTGAAACATCTTTTTGTATTAGAAACCAAAGAAGAATTTTTAAAAGACTAATGGGGTCCTAAGAAAAGTATGGAAGAGCCAGACTGGTACTCTTTCATTCTTCAAGTTTGGGAGAGTTTGAAAATCGATAGAATAATAAAAATATTGGATTGCCCAATAATGTAATCTAATAAATTAGATGGAATGACAAGAATTATGGAATTAGAAAAATCACCATTTGATAATCACTAATGTAATAACTGATTTGGGCAAAGATTATTAATGCATGCTAAAATCATTGAATTAAAAGTTGTTTGGAAACGTGAAGGTCAATTGGTCACAAGTATCATCACAGATTTCATAGGAATTAAAAAAGGGAAAACTATGTACAGTGGAGAAATCCAGCCAAGATCACCTTTAACAAATGATTAAGATTAACATCAGCAATTACATTATCCTGAGAAGATATGATCGGAAGAACGCAATATCACCTATAAAAACTGTCACCAATAAAAACTGTATGGTAGACATAAATAATTCATCTGAATATAGTCATGAAAATACCGCTAGACTAATCTATAAGGCATTCTGTACTACAGGTGGCCCAGACTCTGTCGAAATGTCATGAAACATATCATAAAATATGATATTCTTAATTAAAAAGACAAGAAAGCTAGATGTCCTATTTAATTTTTATTTAATCAGAGGAAAATAGAGCAAAACAATACATTGTTGAGATTCTTGGAGAAACTTCTTATGTAAGACGATTATTGCATGAATGTTAAATTTCTTGGGTGTGATAATGTCATTGCTATTGTGTAGGAGAATGTCCTTGTTCTTCTGAGACATTGAGTAAAGTATTATGATACTTAGGTAATTTGGGATGAATTTTCATTGCGTTTGCAATTTACTCTCAAATTTTTCTGGTTAAAAGACAAATCTATATCTATGCCTAAGGCTATTCCTCTGTCTACATCTCTGTGTGTAACTCTACGTCTATCTATACTTACAATTTGCGTATATGTATATATATATATATGTAAGTCTATGAAGGAACTGATTAAGAATTGGTGAAGCTAGATGAAAAGCATGTAGGATTTCTTTGGCTTTTTTTTAATTTAGAAATTTTTCAATATAAAGAAATTCGATTAAAAGTGCCTTGTATTTCTGAACTGTCTTATATTTTTAATAAAACAGGCTATAGACAATATACTAATTGGAACCAATGTTCAAAATATGTCATGTTATTTTCCCAAGAACACAAGGTGTGATGAAGACAAGGTAGGATCCGCGCTTGACTGTCCATTGACTGCCCTTGCCACAGTTTTACATTTCTTTTCATGGCACACCTAATCACAGTCTTTGAACTGGTTTGTGGAATACTAATTCTATTCTTTAATCTCCTGTTCACAGCTCTCTTTTGATGTTTTGTTGTGACTTTAACTGAATATTTTACTTTGACTATCAAAATAGGAAGTCTAGACTAGATAAATGTTCATGCTGAAACTAATTCTAAGATTCTGAGTTCTTTCGCACATTATACATTCTTCATATCAAATACAGAAAAATAAGATCTGATATTGTGTGTATTATCTTTAAACTTGGAAGACCATCAAATGCTTTCAGAATTAATAACAGTATATAAAACTCGGTTTTAATAATACAATATATATGCTATAGTATTCTGAGTATTTAAATATTATAATTTGTATACATTCCTTTTTCGATTTATTCATAGCTCTGACCATTTCAGAGATTTCAGCTTTGGCGCTGCTTTTTAAATTGGAATTTCAGAAATATAAATATAAATGTAACTCTGTTGGAGTTATAGGTAGATTTTAAAACACTTTTATTTAAATAATGTAATAATCCTAAAATTATTTTCAATTCCTCTTCGAATTGACTTCTGTCTTCTTTTTGTGAGTCTTAGCCTCTGTCTTCACCTTGCAATGAAAGTCCCATTCACCAGTGGAGGGAATTCTGGAAGCTTTTACTTTGTTTCTCTTGTAGATGACCACTTCCTTTGCATTAATTAAATTCAGCAAACCTGCTTTCCATTCCACCTTGCCTTAACAGAGAAAGCATTGAGGAATGAATGGGGCGGGAGGGGAAAGGCAGATCCAAACAAGGAAAAGTACTAACAAATGCAAGAAAGAATGCACATAATGTTTTGGTGAAATAAACTGAAATCACTTTAAATTGGGTGGGGAAATTCTGTGAACTCTGAACAGGCACTCTGATTTATGGGACTATGTTAGCTAAATTCCAATGCAAAGTATTCCAGTATATAAAAATCTAGTCAAACTTAAATCAATGAAGCAAATATTCAGAAAATAAGAAAATTGTTAGTTTCTACTAGGAAGTATATAAACTTATACATACGATTAGCTTATAGATGTGATAGAATGAAAACTATGTTAGAGACCTATATCTCTATATTTACTGTGGATATACATAACAAAATGGTTTCTATTATATTGGTCTGACAAATATATGTAATGAAAATTGACATATTTAATACAAGTAAGTTCACCTGATATTTTTTTAGCATCAACTATGTAACTAGTTTGATGTTAGATGTATTTGTATGAAAGAAATGATCCCATTAGTATTAGCCACGTGTCAGAGAGAGACTTCCAGGTAGTTGTGTATGCAATGATTCACCTCACCTGCCACCACCTCACAGATTCTGAATCTCCCAGCCCTCACCCAGAGTTCTCCCTCAAAATTGCTGGAAAATAACCTCAGAAAGGAAGCCATTGCCCTCGCAAGGAAGCAAGAAAGGAATTGAGACGTGCTGATTATTGTGCCTCCTCTTCCAGCAGAGGTCTGTTATTTTCAGAGATTTGTGGGAATCCATAATTATATGTGTTTTAATCATATGTTTACATAGAAGTGCATTTCAGACTTGATGGTAGCTTTAACCTTAGAATTCTCAGATGCCATCTTCCATCTTCATTTAGACGTGGATCATGAGAAGTTAAATGCTGTTCTGCTAGTAATGCTTCTGCCACTTTAAACTACTTACTGTTTCCTTTCTTGAAGTCAAATTATTTTTTTAAAAAATAATTTGGCACTTGCCAATGAATAGCAAGGTAAACATCATGCAGAAAAAAAGGAAGAAAACTTGACATGGAAGAACCTTTTGGAAAAATTATCCAAATAGATTTTTGACAAACCTAATAGCACAATTATTGTCATGAGTACTGTGACCCAGAAAGAATACTGAATATCAGCATGGAAATAGATTTGGCCACAAATTCATTTCTGGAAAGGAGAGCAAAGTATTACCTTTTATTTATTTTTCATTTACACAAGTGATTTTTATGCTATTGAAAAATGCACATTAGCTTTGCATAGTGATTCTCTTTTGTTTTCTGACCCCTGTTATAGCATTCAGGTCTAATGTATTAGGTAAAACTTGTCTGTTAAGTGTCCTCAAAGGACTTCAAAGCAAATATCACCAAAGATCTAAATTCAAAGTGCTATCACTATAACTTGCTATTTGTGTTTATTCAGTTTTTAAGAACCTAATCCAAAATAGAAGTTCAGGTATTAATAACATCTTTAGTGGTATACAGGCAAATAAAAATAATCTGAACTTGCTTGATTGGTGCAAGATGAATCTAAAAACAGTATTTAAAATAGAGCTCATTTGTCTTTTCTGTTTCCTTTAAAGATCCTATCTCTCTACAGTTTTCTAATATGGCTATTTAGCTTTCCTTTCTGAGAGGGGCAAATGTTTTAAATTATAAGCATTTATAATCTCTTCTTTGTTCTGTGAAGAGAGTGGGTTATGATAGAAGCAGCTCTTTTCTTGGATGGAGAGACAAATAATAGAATACTGGGGAAAGGCTAGATGGTTTGTGTCAGCATGTGGATCTTGGAGAGGTGAAAATTCCAGTGGGAGGAGAGGTGAGGTCTAAATTCAGCCTCAACCAGTAATGTGTGGCAAGACAGGGCAGACCTGAGTGCATGAATAGCATGAAACTTCTGAGGAGAAAACAATAACTTCAAGTAGTTTTTGACATGTTTCATGTGATTTAATTCCATTTTTGTGTCCATTGTATGAAACCATCAGTAAGACATTATTTTTAAAAGCATTTTGGAGCCAAGATGTGTACAACTTTTAGATAAGTTGCAGGGCTAAGATAGGTGTTAAATAGAATATCAGTGTATTTTTGTGCTTTCAAAGCTTTCCATAATTCACCTACAATCCTAACTTTTTTCCTGCTCTGCCCCTTGCATATTTTTATGCCTTTCCCATACCAACTCACCTCTTCATCTCTCTGGCACTTGCCACTCTTACCTCAAGTGAACAGAGAAAAAATTTAGAGAAAATTACTGTGCAAATGTTCAGCCCTTTGTATCTTCTACATACTTCTGAGTTTCTCAAGTGGGGGATTTCATCACATGCAGCCTTTCTCTTACTCTGTGTTTATAATAATTCTATAAGGCCTAAACACCAAATTCAGTTGTTGATCTTTTTGTAACATTTGACACGATCCACTTGCTCATACTCTTGAAATTCTTGTGACATTTGGCATTTTGTGTAATATTATAGTAAAGAATTTCAGCCCTTTTTGTTTATTTAACACGGTCAAGCTCTTTCTCTTCATGTATAACAGCCCTAAGATGTAGTGACCTTATTATAGTGGTTTCATATATAAGAAAATGATGATACAGGCATTCTGCTTCTAGAACCTACTCAAATACTCCACAGAAAATTTCACAATTATCAGAAATCCCTTTGTGATATTTAAGCTTGAATAAAAATTATTATCAAAGTAAGAGATAAAGCAAAAAAGATAGAAGTAAAGTACTATTTAGGTTATTGATGTACACTAAAAAATTACAATACCAATATCTTTCTTATAGAAAGAACAATACATTTCATACAATGCAAGTAGAAACTATGCCTTCCACTTTCTGTTCTTTTCCTCCCCAAGAATTTTTAACCTCAAAAACCAACATGCACCACATGTTGTCCATTGACTCTCCAAAGTACAATGCAAATATTTGAACACATGACTATGTACATTTTCCAGGTATATGGTGCCAATGACTTCTAGTAGATAGGGATTCACAAAGACTAAGCCTCAATCTATCCATTGCATATAACTTCCATGAGTCTTTTGTTTTACTCTACTAGCTACTACTCCAGTGATTATTCACCTAAATTGCTACACTTTGCCTCAACATTTTCCTTTATTTTTATGTAAAAATATTCAAAGTAGCTAAAAGTATGCATTCATTTCCCATCGCTATATGGTAAATTAGCTCAGAATTTTAGCAGCTTAAAGCAATCAATGTTCTCACACAGTTTCTGGAGGTCAGTATTCTAAGAGTGACTTGGCTGGTGGTTCTGGGTCAATATGTCAGTCTGGGATACAGTATTGTAGAAGCTTGACTGGGTCTGACGGAACAGCTTCCATAACAGCTCACACACAGTTCTGGCAAGGGACTCTGCTAATTATTGTTAGGAATTGTCAGTTTTTTTTATATAGACATTGAAACTCCTCCATGATATGTATGACAGCTGGCTGGCTGTGGCCAAAACAATTGGTCTGAGAGAGCACTGCAGAAATTTAATTTCTTTTATGACCTAGAAAATTTCAGTCTATTATTTGTGCAATATCTTTGGTTTAACAGTTCAGCCTTCTTCAAAGTGGGAGAGGACTACACAGGATATGAGTATTCTGGGGCAAGATCACTGGAGCCATCATGGACATTGGCTACCATAAAATATAAGACCCAATTTTCAACTACGTATTAGTTAAAAAAAACCCAATGTTAACAGTAACAATACATTAAAAAATGTTTTATGTAAAAATAAATAAAATAATATTAAAGTTGAAACTCAATTCAGCATTACTAATGTAACTCCTCATTTATTCTCTCTCATTCTTCCTTTGGGTATCGTGAAATGTGAGTGAACTTTTTAGTTCATGTTTTGTAGTTTTGCTATATATGTGTGCAGTCATAGGTTGGTTAATGACAGGAATACATTCTGAGAAATGCATTGTTTGTCAGTTTGGTCATTGTGCAAATATCATAAGTGCAGTTACACAAACTAAAAGGGCTAGGACATTACTAGGTAATATAATCTTGCAGGAGCAGTCTTGTATATGGAACCCTTTTTGTTGACTGAAATGTCATTATGTGGCACATTACCGTATTCATAAAATAGAAGATATTGTGTTTGTTTAATTTGCATAATTAGACTATACAGATCAATTGAAACTTGCTTTCTATACTCTAAAATCTTTTTTAGAATTATTTTTCATTGACAGATTATATACATTCATCATGTACAATGAAATATGTTTACATAATGAAATGGCCCAATTGAACTAAGTAACATATATATTACCTCATATAATTATTAGTTTTTTTGTGGTGAGAATACTTAAAATCTACTATCTTGGCCATTTTCAAGAATATAATATACATGTTTATTAACTATAGTCACCATGTTATAAAATACTGAAATGTAGTGTTCTCTTACAACAAATGATTTGAATGTAGTGTCTGATTATTAGAAAGGCCTTCCTTGATCACCAAGGCAGTGATCTTCCTCTTCCTCATAACACTTAGTCCTGTTATTTGTTTTATTTTGCTTTATGCAGCTGTGGCACTTCTCACTACCACTTTACCTGTTTGTTTGCTTTTGTTTGTTTCTTAGTTCTATGTCTTTCAGCATTGGAATTTAAGTACCTTTGTGACTGGGACTTTCTTGTTTTATCTATATACCAAGAAGAGTGTTGGGGTCAGTGCTCAATAAGTGTTTTGGAATGAATCCATGACCTGATCCATCTTTTTTGTGTTAAGTGTATTTCTCCCATCTTATATGACTAAATACTTAATTTTTCTGATCAGACCAAAATCAAATAATCTTTTCTGAGACACCATTTGTTTTAGTAGAGAGAATTCACAGCTCTATCCTTGATGTTAATATTGCACTTTGTAAATAACTATTTTAGAATATTGTTTATAGAGGATTTTTTTTTGTATTGTATGTGTTATACCCCCACTGGCTATAATACAAAAAATAGAAGTATAGATTTTGAGGAACTAAAAAATACTCAAATAATTGAATCAATTACTTGATGGACTACAAATTTAAAACAAGTACTAGCTTAAAAGAAAGATTAAAATTCTTTTTTTCCTATTGGAAATATTCTAAGTAATTTTTTTCCTTTTTTATTGGTAGTCAGTCACATTTATTGTATATATACTTACAATATTATGTCTTCAAGCACTGAAATATAAAGGTTCTTTGGGAAGCTGCACTTGGCCCTGATTTGACAAATGTCAGGTTAATTCATTTCTACTAAATGTAGGAGATCAGTTTAGAGAATCTACTTTCTTTAAAAGATCTCCAGTGCAAAGAGGAGAATAAGGTTATCCTACCAGATCTGATTTTAATCTTTTAGAACTTTAACAATTTAATCTTGAGCTTGAATTAGTCTTTCCCCCTAAATTGTTAAATTGCTTAGGAAAGCAACTTTTGAAAGATTTTAAATAACATAATTGACTGACAATACTTTGAACACACTGAACAATTTTCTTCTACTGAGAAGAAACTGAGTTCTTTCAAAAAATGTAAAATAGAATTAAAAACTCTCTGAAATATATACATCACACTGGAACAACAATCCAAAAACCCAGTAACCAGAAATCCTTCACTTATCTTTTTGCCAAATTAGTAACTATGTGACAATTGTTCTTTGCCTAAAATCATACAGACTTATTTTCTCTCTGTTTCAATAGTTCTCAAAAATGGATCCAATAGGAATAGAATTATAACTAGAATACAATCTTTTCTAGTTCCTTTATTCTTTAACTTCAAATTAGGCCTTAACTCATGATGCTCTCCCATTCCCTCACCTCCAGATTTTATGTGGGACATATTTAGAGTTATATCCATGTTCCTGCTAACATCTTATTATTTTTCAGATTTTTACTTACTGTGCAAAATGGAAGCCCAGCTTGACCCATGAGCTGGCATTACTATAACACTCATCTTGAGTCTTTTCCATTACATCTTCTCTTCCATGAAGGCTGGGCCTTATTCTCTGCCTTCCACGCAGTAACCAATGGTAGTGCCTGGTTCATTTGTCACAGTATTTGGAACAATTGCCATCATAAACACCATCCTGTGAACATTTTAATTTAGCGATAACACTTTTACACTTTTATTTGACTTCCATATCGTTAAAATTACACTTTGTGGTTCTAGTCCTTCCCTGTTGTTAGACTTAAAAGAAAATGGTCAGAATTGGTTCTTATTTTATTTGGTCTTTGACTTCCAAAGTTTCTAGTAAGTAAATGGAATGGTCCTAAAAACTAGGTCACTTATTTTAAATTTGGAGTTCTTACCCAATCTATATGATGAGTAAGGTTTAAAATAATCTATAAGAAGTACACAAACATAGTAAATTAATTGTATTGTGACTATAATCAGCTTTGTGGCTATTTTCATTGAAGTGAATCAACTTTTGACAAAACGTTATTTTTCTGATGTCATCATTATGAAAGTATCAACAATAACTGATAAAACTTATGAACATATAATATTTGTTCACAACTATACAGTACATGGACTTAAATAAAGTTTGGTGAAATGAATGAATGATTTGGGTGAAATCCTTTATCAGTAGTTAAATGTATTCAATAATGAAAAAAAAAAGCCTATGACTATAATATGTAAGTCAACAAATGTAGAGATTCTTTTTGGCATTTTGAAGTATGAAAACAAAATAAAATAATACAGAAGAAAAAAAAAGAAAGGCATACTTAACATACAGCATGTGTCCAGAGTTTTTTCATAGGTTCGTCAGTAAGCAAGAACAAGGAATGTGTCTCAGCAAGTCTAAAGTGAAGAACTCAAATATGAGTCAAGGTTATATCTCAAGATAGTTAAAGAGGCTTGGCTCTCCTCTAACAACCTTGTTCTTTTCAAAAGTTGGCACCCACTATTGCCTCCAAAGTCTCTGCCACTGCAGACAACCAAGTAGTCCACCTTGTTTTGGCTTTCCCAGTCCCTTCTGCCATCTAAGTCCCTGCTCTCTTTGGTTCTGTTCATGGCTTTGGCTGACTCATGGTTCCTCTGTTGGGGCTGCTCAGTGGCACTTTTGTGGCCAAATAATTCTGTGTTGTAGGAGTCTGTCGTGGGATTATAGGATGCCTAGTAGCATCTCTAATTCTACCAGAAATATTCCCCCAAAGGTGACAACATAAAGTCTTAAAACATTGCTTAATGTTCCATGAGGGCAAAATTTCAAGTGTTTCCTATGATGACTTAACACTGTTATACTTTCTCTCTATACCATTCTCTAAGCCCTTTTGAATTCACCTCCAGAGAAAAGAGCTGCTCAGAGGTGGCAGTATGTCTCGCCAATGTCTTAAATGGCTTCTGTATTAGAGCTAAATAATATCTTAGCTCTAAACCTATGGGACACTACATAAACTAAATTAGAGACACAAGTTTCTTTTGTTCTATTATTGTTTATAAGGAGTTATTTTTTTAACTTAGAGGGATCTTGTAGAAATAATATCTGTAGTGGTGAAGAAAAATTTATTTTAAAATTAACTAATCCCTTCATCTTCACATCTGTTTATATTTCATTAAACCCCTCCAAAGTAAAATTGACTACTTTTAATTTAATATTGAGTTTTAAAATGTGACTTAATTTTTTACAAAAGAAATTGTATCTCATGATATACTTCTTAACTGTGTGTGTATATATATGTATATATATACATATATATATATAAAGACATTACATTTGTATAAATCATTTATATTCCAGAATGCCTGTGTTCAACTTCTGATGGACCCATACTAGTGGAATGACCTTGGGCAGTTTTTTTAACCTATTAATGCTTTAGCTATCCAGTTAGGATAACAATAACACCAACTTTGTAGCATTTTTAGAATGATCAAATGAGTCAAAGTTTACTAAAAAAATTAAATGTCAATTAGAAGCACAATAAAAATAGTGATTGTGGTAATGGTTTCATGGATGTAAATATATATCAGACTCATCATATTGTACATTTTAAGTATGTGCATTTTATTATATGTTGATCATACTTCTGTAAAACTGAAAAAATTTGTCTATTATATAAGTAAAAATACATTTATAATGTTGTTTAGCTAATGATAATAATGGTTATTTCTGAGTAGTGGTATTCTGTGTAATTTATGATTTAACTAAGTTTTGTTGAGTTTAAACTTATTCTTTTCTGTATTGTTTAGATTTTCAAATAATGACTGTATGAGATCAACCGGAGCCATTTAGCATAATTTCTTAGAGGGAAGTATTTGAATATAATAATGTATTGAATATTCATTCCTAAGTCTTTTGTCTGTCACTCTTCATTAGACAGACTTCGGATTTCATAGCTCTCTAAATGTCTGAGTGTTCTTATTTCATTGTTTTACAGTTGACAGGTCCACATGTCAGAGAATATGACTGCTGCATCTCCATATGACTATGGAACCTCATTCCATGACTTTACCATATTTTGTATTTTTCTCCTGTGTTCAGAAATAATCCATACAGCAAATGAGCCTTTCCTTATATTTAACTTAATAGCATGCTGCTAGTTATGTACATTGCTGCTTCCTGTCTATGGAACTCAACTACTGCTAAACAATTTCGGCTAAGTAATTTTTCACATAGAGGCAGTGTTAAATTCTTAAATGTCCTTTTAGCTTCTCTGAGTCAGATTGATTTTGTTTTCCCTATTGCTTGTTTCTTTTGGTTTCCACAAGCTGTAAATTAATGTGGCATGTTTTTTTCTGAACCATCTTTGAGTAGGCCAAATTATTTCAATTTCTGAAGCACAATAACAAGAACCTCCCTCTCTTCCTTCCACTGACACACACTTAGTAATCTTTTTGTGCTTGAAACTATGAGCAATTTGAAGATTTAAAATACTAGACTTTTGGTTACAGTACAAAATATCTTGCCTATAACAATGTGGCTACCATTGCCTCATATACTTCAACATTTATTTGGTGCTTATGTTAGACACTCACTTTCCAAAATGTCTTTTATTTATTACAAAAGCATACATTCAGGGCAAACATTTCGAAAACACAAGTGATTATTTTATTGTTTCCCATGATATTTACAATAACCATGGCTCTTTCAATGTCTGCCTCTGCCTATGGATACAGGATGGAGAAACACAATAGGTTACAAGTGTCTACTCATTTTCTATGAAATAAGCAAATACAAAGTAGCTATATATCTCTAATTTTTGCCTTGAGAAAAACCTAGAACCAGTATGGCTCTATTTCATTTGATAACATTATGTTCTCATTCAAAGCATATTATTTGAATAGCTACCATTTTCAACAAGAAGTCTGGTCCGTTAAAGTACCATTTTGGTTCCCTATACAATTCTGTTGCATTTTATTTCCATAACTACTTCCTCAATACTTGGTTTTTCCTGTTATCCTCTATGGTCTCATAAAAATGTTGTCACATTTTTCACCCTGATTTTTAAAACATTTCATGGTCTCTTCTGATTTATTGCCTCTGACATTAGCCATTCATCAAACATCATGGTGTGTCATAATCACAGACATGCCATACTATTCAATGCATCATATTTTTATGTTCAGATAGATGCCTTTTTGTTTTTATTGGACACTCTTTAAAGCTCACTTCAAATATTATTTTGCTCTAAATGTCTTCCGAGAATACATTTATTATCTTCCTAGTTTGTTCATCTTTAAAATTAAAGCCTTAGATTTAGAAGTAGAAGGAATTTTAAAGATCATGTAATTTAGTGCCTTGGTGAAGCTTGGAAGTGAACTCATCAGTGTCCAATGACTGTTACAAACCTGAGAGTGAATTTATATTTCCAAATTTTATATCACAGGACAGTGCTATTTCTCCAGTGTCATGTGGTTTCCTTTTAGAATTTAATCATATACTATTTTATTGTATTATTTTATTTCATTGCAGAAGCCTTGTTTCCAACTTTGACACAGTTTGCATAAACATTGTGCTCATATTTGTATATTCTCCACAATCCTAGCCCAGCTCAAGACATAGAGGTGAAGCATGTGTTCTCTCTCTCTCTCTCCCTCCTACACATGCACATACACACACACACACACATACACACACACACACACACACACAAGATACATAATGATAATAATGTTTAGGTCAACAACAGATGGTATATATAAGGTTGGTCCCATAAGATTAAAATCTACTTGATGTGCTTAGTAGGCTCTGCCATCCAAGTTTATGTAAGCATGCTCTATGATGTTTGCTCGATGACAAAATCATCTAACTACGCATTTCTTAGAGTAGTTAGATGGCACTCACCCCATCACTAAGTGACACACGGTTATACATGGGTGAATGTATGTATGTATGAATGGTACTCTACTACTTAACAGAATTTTATTTTTAAGAATTTATATCAAATATTTGTACACCCAATATAGGCTGTCAGGGAATTATTTTGAACTTTTATGAGTGTTTGGTTTTGACCAAATATTAGATCATAAAATTATATGACTCTGATTCCCTTCTATTCTGCTACTCTAAATTATTATTAATCAAGCCCATTATTATTTTTATCTCTCTTTCTTTTTCACTTCCATAGCTGTAGATAAAAGCAGCCATGCATCTGTGACAAATACTTTCACATTTCCTCCATGAAAACAAATGTCTATTACAGGCTGCTTGAGGCCAGAGCTCAGTGTAATAAAGCTTTTTATGTGTGCTTCAGGGCATGTTTCCCCCACCCCAGATCTATTCTTATTAGTTTAGGTTTGTTCTTTCATGGACTCATGCAAAGAGGTATTCATTGGGGCAAGTATATTTGTGGGCTCAGGTGTAGTTGTTGCTTCTTTTCTATGGGTCTCATCTTAAACACATAACTAAATTCTTAAGACAGAAAACGTGTACAAGTTGGAGGGGCAGAGGTTAGGAAGCAGCTGCTTTAAGATAGTTGAGTGGAAACCACATGACTGAGTCATAAAATACGCTGCATGAAGTGAGAGCAGGTTGGAACACAAGGAAGTCTTACAGTGAATTGCTCTTTCACAAGGGAACAGTCCCTCTGGACCATCAAGTTAGTAATCTAAGCTATCCTTTACTATTAAAACTACTCATGCTTAAAATAAGTTGTCTTAGTCATTAATTAAATCATAAAACCACTGAATAAACTAACTGACATCTTTGTAAAATGGGGATTTAATTATAAACTTTCATCTTGGCAAAACTGCTTGAAAAGAAACTTAAAACTGTGACCATAAATGTGTATACTCAATAAAATATAACCTTTCCACTTATTAGTAACACTTCCCTCACTTAAGGGGTTTCCTTTTCTTAAGCTTTTGGCACATGTGACCCACTCTCCACTTTATGAGTCCTTAGCAGACATTTGGACTTCTTCAAATACGGAGACGGCATTCGAAAGCCTATTAGATGACTTACAACTGAAAGTTAGGTTTAACCAGAATTTTAGTTTGGGGAAATGAAAGGAATGGTAAGTAGCAGCCTGATGCATTCTTTCTTATCTGTGATTCCAATTAATTTTTTATTTTTACTATGAGACTACAACTTTTACTATCTTTAGAAGAAATAATTGAAAAGAAATCTTGCTTGTTTGCTACAAAGTCCCTTTACATTTAAAAACACTCTCTGCTGGGAAATGTACTCCCGTAAGGGAGGTATTTCTGCTTTCCACGTTGAGATGATCTGAGCTCATAGTACAGGGCATCACTTGGCCTCATGTATGCTCACTGCCTGAATATCTTCTACTATAGCAAACCATAGAAGCAATACCTCCACAATATAATGTGTCCTGGGGTTTTGTTTAAATTAGTAAACCCAGTCTAACTTTTTTTTTTTTTTGGTACCAGGGATTGAACTCATGGGTACTCAACCACTGAGCCACATCCCCAGCCCTATTTTGTGTTTTATTTAGAGACAAGGTCTCACTGAGTTGCTTAGTGCCTCACTGTTGCTGAGGCTGGCTTTGAACTCATGATTCTCCTGTCTCAGCCTCCCTAAGTGCTGGGATTACAGGTGTGTGCCACCGCACCCGGCTCACAGTCTAATTTCTTTAACAATACTCCTCCAAACAGATAAGTGTTTGCTCAATGGAATTTTTCTTTCTCACATAGGTTATTTGATGGTTGAATAATTAATTGGACAGGTTGCCCTGCTTACAGTCATTCAGCTAGGTAGAGGTTTTGTCTTAAACAAATCTTGCCAAGGATAATCTGTGCACCGTTATCCCAGTTGGCTTATAGAGAACTATGCATGGAAGAGAACGTATAGCAGATTTTCATGGACCACTCCTACTTGTAACACAGATCATTTCTGCTTCCTTTCCATGGGACAGAATTCAATCATGTGGTTACACTGAAGTGAAAGGGAAGTAGGGAGATGGCTAGCTCTGTATCCAGCAAGAGAAGAGGCTCATATATTTGCATGGGCAATTAGTTGTTTCTACTTCACCTGTTCAACCTCATTTGTTCCTCATTACCCTTGAATCCATTCAAGAAGGCTTTGCTCTTCTGAAAGGAGATCCAGCAGAACATTCCCTGGTTTTCAGTTCCAGGAAGTGATAGTGATTTCTATCAAAGAACTTGGGTGCATTGGTATCCAATATATGTTTCTCCAAGTGAATATAATTTACAAGAGATATTTCACAACATTTGTAGTCATATTTTTTGTTCTTAGAGCCAGCCATCTCTACTCCTAGAGAAGTCTGTTTTCTTCTAGCACATCCTTTACTGGCAATTTTAATGTTAGGTTGAAAAGTCAAGATCTATAGAATGGGCCATTTGTATCTAAAAACTCACCAGTGAGATATCTTTATTTTCTTTCATTCTGGAAAAGTTATACTGAAAAAGTACCTGCTGTGTCTATGAGATGCATATTAATGACTTGTTTTTGGAACTGGAAGCTTCAAAATATTCCATACAAATTCAGTCTTATTTCATTCCAAAAATCAATATGGTTCTCCTGGGAATGAGTTTTACCAAATTCATTTTCTTATCTCTACCCTTGTTTTTGTCATTTGATTTATCTACTTGAAAAATAAGTGAATATTAAATCTTAAAAAGAAAAGAGTTTTATTTTCTAGCCCAGCAGACCATCCGTGCCCTGTGATGATGTCAATCATTGAGTGCTTTGAAAACCAGCCTTTCCCCATTCTCAGCAAAGGTGGTTTCTCCACCTTCTTGTTGATGTTCTTAATGTGATTCCCCAGCAGCTCATGTTCTCGGTCTAGGTCACCTCAGGAGTTTCTCTGGTTCCTTGCTGAACTTTCTCTGATAGCTATAGCTGTGTACAATTCTTTCAAGGAGGTTTCTTCAGTAGGCAGAGCAATTGTTCCCGTTTTGCTTGGGACTACAGGGATCTCCTGGGTACTAAACTCAGGAAAATCTTAGGCAAACTGAAATGAGTTGATCCTCCTATTTTCTTAACGTCCTTTGGAACAGCCAGGTAACAACAGCATGAAGTTCTGTACTTTCTCCCTTTCTGCTCAGTATCACTTTTGCTTTCTTTGAGGCAGCTAGTTTAAGTTGATTTACCCTTCATTCATCAGGAAGTATTCTTCAAATTGTAGTTCCACACCACTTGCATTAGAATGAGAGTGCTTATTAAAATGGAAATTTCTGAGTTCTACCCCAGATAGACCCTCAAATCACAGCTGATGAGGCCTGAGAAACCACATTTTTAATAAGTACCTTATGGTGTAATTTGGATGCACTAAAATTAGGGCTCTACTTCTTTAAGAGGTCCATTTATAGAGTAGCAACAGACAGCCTCTTTTTTCACCTGTCTGGATCAAGTTTAGGTAGCTATAGAGTTTAGCAAAAGCCTTACTTTTCCTTTTCAATATCCAAAACTCTAGAAAATACAAGTGTTTATACAATAAATCTCCAAGTTGTAGTTGCAAACCAGGGGGCTGCCAAACTCCTGTCCCATGCAGGACAGTAAAGGGTACTCCACACATCTTCGTTTCAGTGTCCCCCTCCCTCCTACCCCAGGGCAATCGCTGGATGCCAAAGGTCCCATCAGGTCCTCCTTTTTTCCTGCACTTTTCATAGCATCCATTTTAAAATTCTCTTTACTGCAGTCAGATTTACATTGCTATCAAATCCTTTTGAGGAAAACCTGCACTATTAAATGTTCAATTCCTGGTTATTTTCTTTGTTATTTCTTTTGTCTCACAGCAGCTCTACCAATAAGAGCTCCCTCCCAACCTGGAATATAAACACAGAGTGATGTTCCTTCTTACCCCACATCACTGACAGTGTGGACAGCTTTTCTGGAATATCCAGCCTCCTTTGCCTCTCCCTTTACTGCCCCTAGGCCAGCTTTTCTTATGAGAGAGGAAACAGTGGTTAGCATTCTTCCTACTTCTTCCTTTAATTGCTGGATATTAGCTAGGACTTTCCATTTTCTGGATAGTGTACTCCCTCCAATTTATTTTCCTTGTTTTATTTTAAGAAAAGCCTTAGGGAAATTAACAACCTGTTGTGGACATAGTTGATATGCCCACTAGATGGCACTCCTGGGTTACCTTTGTTTTTAGTTTCATCAATGCAGGATTTTTACAGGGAAGCAAAAGCAAGAAAGAGCCAAGATTGATTCACAATAAACCTGATTATGAGTACTGCAGTGTTTCATTGCTTCTGAAATTAAGGTGTGTGCTATGCTGTTGAATCTGGGGTTATTATATTGTGATATATTTGGGGACTGATTTTAAGGTAGGCAAACAGTAATAAGTAACTGAATGCCTCTACTGGGTGCCCCAGCTGTTACGTTGCTGTAGACAAAAGGGCTCAGATAGAGTAGGCACCATGTTCCCAAAGGCTGGGCCTTAGTGTACCCCTCACTGGGCTGAGTCTTTGTTCACCTGTAGCCTCTCTTCTCTTCCAGTTCTCAGTGATCAGTTTTTCACATTTTCACTAGAACAAGTATTCTCTTGATGGCCTCTACTTGAACAAACTAATTTGTTTTTCCATTTCATAACTATTTAAATAGAAAACAGATATATTTTTCTATGACAAGGGATTTGGGGGAAGGCGATTTTAATTTTAAATGTTCAGCTAGTAAAATGACATTTAACAAGTACCAGAACTCAGAGGGAGAAAAAATGGAAGCAAAAGAAAAACTGAAGATAGGAATAAAACTTTACTCATAATCATATTCAACCAAAGAGACAACTAAAGATAACTAAAGAGTAGTAGTTTTGGACGGTCAGACCGAAAGCTAGTATACTATTTGGTATCACAGATTGGCTCTGTTCAGCAGATACTGGTACAAAGCAATGAAGCAACTTAGGTCAATTCTTTCATTCTTAAACACATCTGTACTCCCTAAGATTTAAATACTCTACTTTTTAAATAAGTGGTAGTGTTTCACTTTTCCAGTATTACTAGATTAACCATATTAAGAATTCCTTAGTTAGAGAATGAAAAAGAGATTTCACTAACCCTAAAAATATCAATTGCCAATAGAAAGGCAGCTTGGTATACAGATTTGAGATCAAACTGTTTTCAAATCTCCATTTTGAAAATTATTGAATATATGTTGACTATGTTACTTAATCACTTTGAAGTTTTCTATCTCCTCTTCCTGAGATTGTCATAAAGATGAAATGAAGCTTAAGACATGAAACCTAATCCACTTAAATCATTCCGTTCTTTTATAAAACACTAGAACAGAAATAGAGAAAAACCCAGAAAATGTCATGATAGGAAACACAAGAGAGAAGGACGAGTAAATTTTCCTGGAAGAGAATTTCAAATTGGCAAAGACATGATACACTAAGACCTGACTCCATTCTCAAAATTAAGATTTTGTTCTTTTATTTGTTCAAGTAAGAACTGACCAGAAATATTGTGGCTTATATGAAAAGAGACCAGTGTCAGGTTGTCCTAACAATTTGTTATGTGGATCTGATTTGTGCTTTTTATTTATTTTTTTCTAAATAAATGAGCTTAAAATGGGTGAAGATTGTTTTAGTCAGCTTTTATGTTCCTGTGATCAAAAGATCTGACAAGCAAAACTTACAAGAGAAAAATTGGCTCATGATTTCGGAAGGAATAGAACAATACAATCTCATAAAATTATAAAAATGAATGTTTTGATGTACATACTTGCATCCAGAAAAATTGTATATATCAAGAATTAATTTTGTGCTAACAAAAATAACTTCCCCTGAACTACAATTTGTGCATGTTGGAATGAGACTTTCATTGACTAATTAATTAATTAAACATATCTTAAATTTTCACTTTATTTTTGTCTTTTTGCTTAGTGCTGAGAATCCAGTGATAAATATGGTTGAAATATCTGCCCTCAAGGAGGTACCATCAATGCTAAGTGTACTTTGTTTAGAAATTTTAAATACAGTGGATATTAATATATAGTTGACTCACAGTCATATTTCACCTGATTTTCCAGTTTTCCACTTATGTTATGATACCACTTAAGTGAAGAACATAAAATCCATTTAGTTAATAAAACACATTAAAAGGGAGAAATAAAGCTGGGCGTGGTGGCTCAAGCCTGTAATCCCAGCACTTAGGGAGGCTGAGACAGGAGGATCGCGAGTTCAAAGCCAGCCTCAGCAATGGCGAGGTGCTAAGCAACTCAGTGAGACCCTGTCTCTACATAAAACACAAAATAGGGCTGGGTATGTGGCTCAGTGGTCGAGTGCCCCTGAGTTCAATCCCCAGTACCAAAAAAAATAAAGGGAGAAATAGCAGCTCACAAAATTAAAAGTAACTTTAGGTGATTTATATAAAGTTTCTATCCAGAATTAGAAAGTAATATTGTCAAGTAATTTGTCATGTGCAGTGATATTTAGACAAATTTGGCACAGTAGTCTACCAATTTCTTATGGATCACAATATAAAATAATTTCTAGTTGAGGATATAAGAAAATTTCAAAGACTGTCAAACATGCTTTATGAAGATCTCTATTATGAAGACCTAGAATGTCACACTATGATGACTTACCACAAGTGAACACAGAGATATTTTGGTTGAATATTGCTCTGATGTTTGGAACTAATGATTCACTCCAGTGGTACAGCTAGCAATTTATGACCCTAAAACAAAAATGAAGAATGATTCTAGCTTTTACATCAGCATTCACAGTAGGCTCCCTCTCATCTTCACTCCCAAACAAGCCCAGAAATTGAGATGTGACATGGTTCCTGAGAGATTCAAAATTTTCAGCTGACTAGTTTTAAATGACAAATTGAATTTTACCCTTCACTTGTATCTGAAAGAATTTCATATTGAATAACACATGGGGGTCCTAATTGAAAATATGTTAGAAATAATAGCTTTGATCTCACTGAACTTTTGAGACTATTTGTTCCATTTTATAATTTCAACAAAAACTAATGGTTCAAAAATATCTAAGAAAGAACATTTGTGATAGTTATAAAAACGTTACTTTAGTTTAAAGTCTATTATAGTATATACATAGTATAGATTTATTTCTGGAAAAGTAGCTACTCATCTGTCCCTGTTTCCTTCCAAAGAACCTCTATAATGTGACCTCTTATTCCCTGAGTCTAAAGTATATTTTCTATAGTTTCTATTTCACATAGTGAATAACATGAAAATTATTGAAGTTTTACTGTATAAATCAAAGTGTAATTCCTAAAATAATGGTAACACAGTTTCTATTCTCAGTTAGGTTGCGGTCTGTCTGAATTTAATAAGAGGAACATGTCTGTCCTGAGAGGACTTCCTTTCTACGTGGACATATGTGATTTGAAACTGCAGTTTTCCATTTTTAATTTTTCTGCAAAAGCAATATAAAGAGAATACAGGCTCTGCATGAAGTTGTAGGCAGATTGAGTCATTGGCATAAAAAAAAGCCTATTATACTTTTCTACTCATTCTTGGTACACGTTATTTTCACGTTACAACTCTGTTTTCCTAGACTTTCCCAGGGACTTGCTTGGCTGCACAGGTTCCCCTCAGTGAGGCCACAGAGACAGAGTATCACCCGACTGTAGCTGTGGCTCCTTAACTCCAAGTGGGCATTAAAATCACCAATGTCCAGACCCCCTCCAGACTCAGTAATTAAGAATCTCTGTAGATAGTTTGAAAATCACTGTTTTGAAATTCCCTACAGTGATTTTAATACGCATAGATTAAGAAAAATGGCTATTTTAATATTTTCTACCTGGAAATGGGTTTTAATCAGATCATTAATGCATTCAGTGAGTTAACTAGCTATTGGACTACATCATGCAGGCAACATGAAAAGCAGGCACATGCTTTGTTATTTTATAAATTACATAAATCTTACCCTAAATGCTTTGTCTTTCCTTCAGATGCTCATAGTTTACCAATATCACCATGGAGGAAGAGGCAAATCTCTGTCCATCAGATGTACTATTGAAATCTTGAGGTCTACTTAGTCTAAACTCTCACAAAATGTGGATATCCCATCTGTAATAGTTATGGCATCTATTTACATGCTAGTAGTTCACTGTTTCTCAGGGAAGCCTATTACTTTAATGTACAGGCTTAGTCATCAAAAAACTTCTTCCTTACATGAAACTGAAATACTTTTCTCCATCACTTTGCTTATTTGTACTCATATCAATTTTATTGACTATACAGACTACCTCTTAATTTTACTGATGACCCTTCAGAGAACTGAAGATAGCCATCAGAATTTGTCTCCTCTACAGATGAAACATCCCTAGTTTTTTCAGCTATTCCCTTTGAATGCCTGGTGACTTGAAAATGTGGTTTCAGATTCTTTGGCATTTTATCCACCAATAGGTGGGGCTGTGTAGTTGGGTGAATCTGAAAGGGCAACTCCAGTGATACTATATGAACTCCAGAGTCAGGTCTTAAGAACCAGGTGTCAAACTCCTTGTTCATTGGAACTTGGTAGTCATGCAAGTGAAACCACATGTAGATGCTCCAGCCAACACCCTTAGCTAATCTTCATCTTCCAACCATCCGCACAAAGGCACCCCCAGACCAGCTGAATCTCACTAAATTTTCACAGTCAATGCCACATAGAACAGAAAACAAGTTGTTCAAACTCCCACTCACAAAACCATGAGATATAATAATATGACTATTATTTGAAACTACTAAATGTTTGGATAATGGATTACTAAGCAAAACATACTAACCCAAAGTGGTACATTTGTTATTCATATATATTAAAATATATAATTTATTGTGTTATGTCCACATCTTTTTACAAATCTACATAGGAACAAAACATCTAAAACTTTTTTTTTTTCATTTCTGTTTGGACATGGCAATGTGAGATTCAACCAACAACATATTTTCAGACAAAAATATAGAATATGTGCACACCTGCAATCCCAGAGACTTAGGAGACTGAGGCAGAAGGTACAGAAGTTAAGGCCAGCCTCAGCAACTTAGTGAGATCCTGCATCAAAATAAAAAAATAGAAAGAACTGGGGAATTTATCTCAGTGGTGGAGCACCACTGGATTCAATACCCAGTACTAGAAAAAATATACAGAGAGAATATATCATTTTTATTTGTAGTGATGGACACAGAGAGGATAGCAGATGTTTGTGTTTCTTATATTTCATAGTCTCATTAATCTATCTCTGATATTCTTTGTCATGAATTTGAAATAAGACTTGTAAGAACAAGAAGGCAAGGAAAAAAGGTAGGTCACAGGATTTGGTATATTCTTTTGGACTTAATCTAGAAGGATGTGACCCATTTTTTAGTATAAGCTGAATAGGCCCAATTTAGAAAGAAAATGATGTCTCTGTGGATTGAAAAATAATGTTCATCAGTTTTGTTCTATTATCTTTGCTGTTGATATGTATACTACACACATGTATAAAAGTGGTCATAATAAAAGTAAGTATGAGAATAGGAAGTCTGAAATTTAGTAAATAATGTTTAAGTATTACATTCATTTTTATAAAAATAGAGCAAAATATTGTTATAATGGAAAGTGGAATTTTACTTCATAACTATGTGTTTTCATGAACACACACACATGAATACATATACACACACATTTAAAATACATAGCACAGGAAAAGATGTAATTTAATAGCAATATTTTTTCCTTCTAAATACATCTTTGGAGCCGGGCGCGGTGGCGCACGCCTGTAATCCCAGCACTTAGTGGGGCTGAGACAGGAGAATCGTGAGTTCAAAGCCAGCCTCAGCAACGGCGAGGCATTAAGCAACTCAGTGAGACCCTGTCTCTACATAAAACACAAAATAGGGCTGGGGATGTGGCTCAGTGGTCCAGTGCCCCTGAGTTCAATCTTCAGTACCAAAAATAATAATAATAATCTTTGGTATTTTTCTAATTTTGGCACTAGATGGCGCGCGTTGCTAAAAAGTTATCTGCCTCAACCGGAACAACCGCTTGAAGAAACACACACACACACACATATATATAAAATGAATGTAATATAGTATAATATAAATATAATAAATTATATGTATAATTTTCCTTGGAAGATATGAAAAATATAGACAAAATATAAATAGAATAACAAAATTTACTGAAAGACTAAGCCATCCAGGATTGAGAATACAGTTTTATTTAAACTCTAATAAATTTCAAAAAATATTTCTATTGATCTTGAATGAAAAATGTAAATAAATCCTCAGAAATATAGTTTGAAAAGTTTTGATCCTTCAGAACATGCAACTCTTACTAGTGTACATATAATACTGTCATGAATATCCAGAGTCTATACATTCTATTCTTGCAGGTATATACTCCAAAAAATTACAAGTTAAAAAGACAGACTATAAAAATATAGACTAGGATACTTTTGGGAATTTCTATTAAAAGCATGAGCAGAAATTCAGTATGATTATGAGCAATAGGGCACCAGGTTCTCAAGAACTAAACAATTTTTGATAGAGACAAACACTTTGAAGGCTGTTTACAGTAATCTGCACATAGTTGTTACCTTTGTTGTGTGATCAAGAGATATGATCAAAACTGGAACATAATAGAAGGAGATAATGAATGAAATGGGACAGTGTGGTCAACATGCCAGTACTGAGTAAGGGCTACCCTAATTCAGAAAATGCCTATAGGTCAGAAAGCTAACTTCACATGCTCAAAGAATGATTCTAAAACCATGACAAATGTACAGCCTAGCAGACAAAAAGAACCTTCTTCATTTAACCATTTATTAGTTTATTCATATATTTATGCAATCATTTAATACATACTTGTCGAGAGTTTACTGATTGGAAATTTCTCTGTGAGCTCATGTAAACTGACAGGTACAATTCACTATCAATTACACACTAGAGGTATGAATATAGTCTGATGAAGCACAGAGGAGAAATGGACAAAAGGTGCCTAGATTGGCTGTAAGATGCCTCAAACTGATGTGATATTTAAATAGGTACTGGGATTATAGTTAGGGGTACTAGAGAGAAGAAGTTGCTAAAGAAGAGGGTGCATTGAATTGGGTATAGTATAAAGGCAAGTAGATGTAGTAAAGTTAGCATTGAAAATAAAATATATGACTTAGTATCATGTGGTCTCTGTTGAAATTCTGGCCTGGGCATCATATGTGGAGACTCAAGAATGAAAGTTATCTTCTAATTTTCTCTCATTAGTTTGGAATATAGTTTTCATGAAGCCAGAGGCTTTTCTTGGTTGAGACAAAAACACCTGAATAGATCATCTTTGAAGAGGAAAGACTGATTTTTGGCTCATGGTTTCAGTCCATGGTTGGCTTGCTTCATGTTTCTGGATCTCTGGTGAGACAGAACATCATGGTGTAAGGGTATGGTACAGCAAAGCCACTTACCTCATGGCAGCTGGGAAGCAGAAAGAAAGAAGGGGACCAGATACAAGACATAATCCCCATGGGCATGTCTCCAAGGACTCACTTCCTTCAACTAGTTTATACCTACAGTGGTTTCCACCACCTCTCAATAGTCCAAGGGATTAACCTACTGATGAATTCAGAGTCCTCATGATCTAATCACTCTGCAAAAATCCCACTTCTGAATATGCACTGGAGACAAAGCATTCAAAGCCTGAGTCTTTGGGGGACATTCCAGATTCAGGCCATAAGAGCTTGCACTTCAGATTGGAACAACAGTGATTCAGAACAATATTCATATTATTTTCCTTCATCTTCTAAATGCCCTTCAAATATTTGTCAATTTATCCTAAATAGCTTCTAGGGCCCTATCTTCATTCAGTATTACCTGATATACACAGAGGCACTGTAGTACACCTCTTCAGTAATCTAGGTTGGGCATGATTCTGATTATTAGTCATCCAAGTGCTCTCCTAGGAGGACAGAATATAAACTCTCTTCCATTATTTCTTTGCTTTGTGTTAATCCTTCAAACAAAAGTATTCTCCAGTGGAGGCAACTCATTTATGGAAACTTGATAGTCATCTATGTAACTGCTTTTAACCACCAAACTATATAATTAAGAAAGTATTCTTGGAACTAATGTCTAAGAAAAGCATACGAAAAAAATACTTTTAACCACTTTACTTATAACCATAACATTTAAAAGAGAGAGAGAGAAAGAAGAAAAATAAATACCTTTTTGAAATGATGGTTGTAGATTCACATGGGTCAAAATTTCTCTTTTTAAAACTCTCTGCTATGACAAAACTGTATAAACATGGGCAGTGAAATAAAAGATTTTTAAGTCTGTCTGTTAGACAGACTAGGAACTTTAATAAGAGAATTGAATTGTAATTCTAGCAAGAACCTAAAGAGTGTAATCTCCAATCTGGAAAGTGAAGAGTAACAATGGAGAAGATGAGTGAAGGGATCACCCTATAGATTTCCAGGTCAGGTCACCTACTAAATCTAAAAATCTTGATTCACTTGTTTGGGGATCTTAGAAATAATTTATAGAAAGAATATTAATAAATAACCTTTTATATCACTTATGTAATTCATTGCAGTTTTTCTCCAAAAGAATGAAATTTTTTGTCCTGTACCTAATTTTTAAATCTGCTTATCTGAAATGCCAGAATAATGATTAAGTACTATATCTTCAGAGATAAGAGATTGTTTGATATTGACAAGTACTTGTGAATAGTGCAAAGTACAGTGAGTTTGTATTAGATGGTAGAAAATCTGCCACTAGTAGCAGAAAGCAGCTGTTTGACAACAGAAAGTGCTTATTAGTTGTCACCCTATTAAGGTATCAAATTAGTAGTGAACCAATCAGCCATCCAGCTAACCGGAAACATGAAAAATGCAATGTTATTTTCTGGCCTTTTCAACATAATTTGAAGACTTCAAAATCAAATTGAATCTCTGAATTAAAACAGGTTACACAAATGTATTTAATTGAGACTAAAATATACAGAGGAAGTAAGCAAGAAACAAAGAAGCATTTATAAAGCATAGCTATTCTATACTGGCACTGGTAGCAGTGAATTACTGTTGCACAGAAATTGGAAAGTGACATTGTTTAAGGAAATGCCAAATACTCTCCTTGAAGAAGCCAGGCCAAAAAGAAACTATTTACCGTGGAAACTCTGCCCAATTCCAGAGACCACATGTGTTTCCATTTCAATGAGGAAACCTATGAGATTCTAATTCTTTGCAAAATGGAAGAGATGTAACATGCCTATATTCTGTCTTTGTTTTAATTTTAGTAGAACTTGCAGTGGTTATTATATACTAGGCACTAACTAGATGATAGAGATCTCACAATATTGATTCGTAATATTGTGTTGGGTACATATGAATAAGAAAAACAAAACAAACAGAATGTTTATTTTATGTCCTTTCTTTCTATGGATTTTTTGTCAAATCTCAGACACCATAGTTTTAGGATACCAATAAAGGTGCTACCAATTAAACTATGACAAGCTATGATTCATAAAGCACATGATGATTTCAGGGCAAATGTCCCTGTTATATGTGAAAAAAAAATGTGAATTATATGTCTTTTTCAAAGGGTAAGGTGAAGTCCAAAGACATAGGGGTAGACCCAAAGCCCAGAATTGTCTATGGAATGCTTCACTGAGTAAGTAGATATTATGCTGAACTCCAATAGGTATTTCTTAGAAATAACAACTACAAAGACAACAAAATATTCTGTGCCCAAAGGAGTTTGAAAATGATGACTTAAACAACATTAAGTTCCACTGCAGGACATTATGGAGACTTTAACATTTGAGATGCAGACACTGAGCCTCTCTAAGAGGTGAAAGAAGTATCCATTGGTTCCCAAAATTTCTTGACAAAAATATTCTCCTCTCACCCCACTTTGTTTTCATAGGACATATTATGGTCTTAGGCCTCACTGGAATTAATGTATTCAGAATTTAACTGAAAACAGGTAAGTCCAAATTTATATGAATTGCTTTTTTAATTTTTAGGTTTTGAAGAGATATAACAAAGGTAAAATGTATGTCAAGTGCATATTCTCTCTCCCTTGGTAGTGAGTGCATGCCAACTTTCATGCCTCTTTTCTACACTATTGATATAAGCTGGTTAACAAGGAAAACTCAATTCCTGGAACCTTTTAACTAAATAGCAACAATCTACTACTTGACTTTTAGCATAAAGGTGTTATCTTTCCGGAAGCATAATGAATGTTGAAGCAGAAACCTGTCTGCATTTATATCCTGGCTCTGTTGTCTACCAGCTGTGCTTGTGAATCTTATTTAAAAGCTCTGTGCCTCTTTTTCTTCATCTGTGAAATAGGAATAGGGATATTCCTAACTCATGGGTTACTATGGAGATTTGAGTATGTGTGTGTGTGTGTGTGTGTGTGTGTGTGTGTGTGTGTAGCTGTAACTTAGGACTTAAAAAATAATTAGCACTATGTGTGTCATGTATTATTTTATTTCCTTCTTCTCCATACCTCCCAAACAGTGCAAAGAAAAAATGTGCCTCCCTGTGTTTTCTCTGTAGATCTTTACCTCTTCTTGCAGTAGGATGGCATTCCCAGTTCTGGGCTTAGTGTGTGAGGGGGAGTGCTAGGAAGCCTATCACAAATGACCTCAAATCTGGCTTTTATCTGTAATAGATCTCCAATTTCGATATCTGACTCCTTTCTGTCTCTTTGTTGGTTCCAAACTGTGGCATAGAGAAATTTATTAATCCCTTAACTAACCCTCAGAAGTTTTATTCGTTTACATTAAAAGTGTCCATATGAGTCAAACCAAAACTAACTGCATATGTACCCTCTGATCTTATCCTAGCAACCCCAAGCCTCTTAAAAAAAGGTGTAGTCCACTACCATGCCAAGAGGAAGAGTAAAAATAAGAGGGACTATGGATGGCCCCGGTGGTAAAACCCCTACAGAGATTTTAGGTCAGTGAGCATCACCCTATACAAGCTTTCCTGGAATATCTATTCACTCCTACCGAGGCCACAGAGGAACTTGCCCTTGCCAGGTCCAGAAAAACCTGTAGAGGTGAACATCCTCCAGTCATTCTAGGTCTGTGATGCTTTCCCTATTGCCTGCCCTTGAACGACCCAACTTAAATTCTCCCAGAGGAAATTGACATGAGAAAGAAAAGGGTGGTGTGTGCCCAGCAGTTTCTACTGCCTTCCTGTCTGGGGAGCCAGCAGTTTAGGAAGAATAATTATGCCTTCTCCTATCTCCATGTCTTTCCAAAAGTTGGCATGAATGTGGACAAAAAGAACTATAAAAACCCTAAGAAATACAAATATGTCCCTTATTAAGACTTGAAGAGAATTCTCATGGATAGTCACTTTGTATCAATCCTTTTCTCTTTGAAACTTCTAATTCTGGCTCTTCAAACCTGTGTATGCTGTATATAAAATCTATGAAGAAGCTGGTTGCAATGGCACATACCTGTAATCCCAGAGGCTTGGGAGGCTGAGGCAGGAGGATCACAAGTTCAAAGCCAGCCTCAGCAAAAGCGAGATGCTAAGCAACTCAGTGAGACCCTGTCTCTACATAAAACACAAAATAGGGCTGAGGATGTGGCTCAGTGTTGGAGTGCCCCCGAGTTCAATCCCCGATACCTTGTTCCCCCCCCAAAATTCTATGAAGAGTGAGCAGGAGTTTGGAAGTATTTCAGCTTTCTATAATCTGTACAATAGTCTTAATATAACTTCTCTTCCTTTACCTTTGCATCTACCTCTCCTCTGCATCTCTTTCCCCCTTTTCTGTAAGGGATAAATGTCTGTCAGATTTCAGGGAAACTTCAATATTGTTACAAAATCTAATTATAAATCTTTTATAATAACTTATAAAATACAACAAAAATAGGAACCTAAATTTCTACAAAATGTTAAATTTTGGCTAACTTTTACAAATGCCATGCTGTATTTTGAAAAAAAAATTCTGTAACAGGTTATTGAGGATTTTAGTATTGGAAAATTGTTGAAGAGGAAAAAAATGTTACAAGCATTTGACATTTCCTTTTGGGGAGTTTGCCCAGGATTTAGGAAAATGAATGAAGCAAGTGAGAAAAATTAACAGGCAGCATTATTGCATTATTGAAACATAACTATGCATTACTTCCTAAGACCAGACAACAAAATTTTAAAATGGGTATTTAAAAAGATAAAGGTATCATCTCTCTGCAGAATAAAGGACAGTAAAAACATGTTATAGAACTCCACACTGACTATGGAACAGGAGTGGAGGGAGTAATTCTTTTATGAGGGAAAAGTGGGCCATTATTGTCAATTGGCTCTGCGCCTGTGTCCCAGTTTGGCTTTCTACTTCCTTTTCTTTCTTCTTACAGTAGAACCTGGATGGGAATTGGAGTATTAGGAACACATTTTTCTCTGGTAATGTAACAGCCTACATGATTTCCTCTAGGGCCAGATTCTTGTCAAAACTCAGAGTAAAGCTTTTTTTTTTTTGTCAGCAATTTCTGAGCCATTGGTCATGTCTTGACGTCGGGCCCACTTCCGTGTCAGAGCTTTTGAGGATGAGGTTATAAGAGCATATCGCTGGGCTCCTCATTTCTACTTGTTGTACTATTCCAATTTAAGCTAAAAGGGGGAAAAAGGTTTTGTAATAAAATACAAAGCTTTTTAAATTTTTTCATACTGGATCACTGAAAAGGCCTGTGTTCCATATTCAAGAGGTTTAAAAACAAAGCTGATAAATGCAACATTAAAAATGGTGTATTTTGTGCAAACAGTACTACACACTTGTCCAGATCAATGAAATAAGAAGTTATATTGGGATAATTTCAATCCTCAGAAACTCTTCATTTTATCTTTAACATCATTTTGATTAGAAAAAAATTTATATAATATTCCATGAAAGTTAATTAAATTTTTTTTAGTTTACATGGGTCGTTGGTTTTATCATTCTAGAAAGCCTTACTAAAAGTCAAGATGCCATCATGTACAGAATAATTAAATACAAAATAGTAATTTCTCACTTGCGTGCATCAAAATACCAATGACTAGAAATCTACCAAAAAATTCTCTACTCACACAGCACAGTTTTCAATAGGAGCATCAGGGGAATGACTGAACATAAATTGAAAAAGCACAAAAAAATGATTTTTTTTCCTACAAAAGATTTGAAAGGAGCCCCAAGGAGACAAATTATTGGACATCAGTTTATTAGCATTTGGAGAATGTGAAATAAGATCAGCTTCTATTTTTTAGAGTCAAAAAATATTTCTCATTTTTTCCTGGCTGCCCTTCAGGTTATTCTCATGTAAGCATAGA
This sequence comes from Geosciurus inauris, assembly GCA_004024805.1. Taxonomy (NCBI): domain Eukaryota; kingdom Metazoa; phylum Chordata; class Mammalia; order Rodentia; family Sciuridae; genus Geosciurus; species Geosciurus inauris. Next base: position 352,097 of record PVHX01000233.1, read on the forward strand.
GTGCATTTTTTTATATATTTGGTTTACAGAATTGACCACTTGATGACATGAACTATAAATCACAGAATAAAATAGATTTCTCCCACCCTAGTCAATAACAGAAGAAAGAGACAATGTTTGACTTTATTTAATTTTATTTAATTTTGTTTTGGGCTGGGGAAAATTAATCATGATAAAGGAGTTAGCTTTACATGGACAAGATCAGATACAAGCTGGAAGTGGTGGCAAATGCCTGTAATCCCAGTGTCTTGGAAGGCTGAGGCAGGAGGATTGTGAATTCAAAGCCAGCCTCAGTAACTTAGTGAGGGCCTAAGCAACTCAGCAAGACCATGTCTCTAAATAGAATGTAACAAAGGGCTTGGGATGTGGCTCAGTGGCTGAGCCCCTGGAATCAATCCCCAGTACCAAAAAATAAAAATAAAAAAATATATACATAACATACACACACAATTGTATTGGAAAATCAGAGGATAAAATGAATGACAAGAACACTTTGTTACTAGGGGATTCCCATTCCTAAATGCCAGTGCATTTAAAAAATAATGAGCTGCATGAATATATAGATACATATTTCCTGTATTGTTTTAGAATGTTTTAAAATTATGGTGGCTGAGTGGGAAGGGAGGGGACATTTCCTGTAGTAAATATAAAGCCCCCAGTTGAGGAGGAGCTTTATGTAAGAGGTATGCTGTATCTTTGGACTCTTTATGGACAATAGCAAAATGATGAAAACCCATTAATTTAGAAAATAGACAATGAAATATTCTTTAATTAAATAGAAAGTTTTAAAGAACTTTACTTGTCTCTGCCCAACACACCCATGTACATGAGTGAACTTATTGTGCTGGTTGTTGAATTTAGTCTATGATAATTTTGGTCATAGATAGTAGAAGGACTACGTAACGATACCTGAAGCAAATGACATTTTAGGGGGAAAAAGCACATATAGTACAAAATAATAGTCTATTTTTGGAGAGACTATGAGATCATGACTCAATTTATGTATTTTGCTGTGATTGAATTTTACTAAATTATAGTTTTCAGTGTTCCTATGTTAAAAGGGACAACTCATTAGGTAATTTGGTGTGCCTGAAATGTACTCTGACTAATACTGTTATTGCTTTCAAAATTAAACACAAACACTAGGAGATACTCATCTAAATTGACTTAATCTTAATTTAATTACTATATACCAAGGTACACCCATTACAAAATTCAGAAAAATATTGGCCAAATAATAGATTAAAAATACAGAGTTATCATATGAGACATAACTCATTTATTAGATGTTTGAGAAAATATTTTAGGGAAGATTCTCAGGTTAGTTGTGAGGAAAAGAAATCTACTTTAAAACTTAAAATCCTTTCCAGACTCCTATTCTCATAGTTTGATGATCAATTAATTCAGAACCAATTGTACTATTAGCCATTAGAATGCAAATAAGAAGCTTATGAATATACATTCTGACTCTTACAGCCTCAAACAGTTATATACTTAATTGTTCTCGTTCATGATATAAAAATAAGCAGAAATAGACAAACTGTTTTTAACTATTAACATTTTAAATTAAGGAAAACTTCTGATGGAAGGTGATTGTCTATCACAGAATAATGTCTGCTCCCATCTTTTCAAGATCACATTCCGATCAGGAAGAGATTTGACAGGTACTTTCCTCGTTAGAAAAAATTAAGTTGTAGGATTAGAGGCCTCTTTCAAGAGCACATAGGTTTGAATATGACTTGGTGATTCACTGCAATCTCGCCATAACACTTCAATGCTCCTTCATGTTCTCTGTACATAATCTAAACTACTTGCCTTGGAGCATAAGTTATCCAGAGCCTGGTGCCCCAATCACCAACATGTTTGCCCTCTACTGTAGAGCTCTCTCTCATCATTTTTTGTCTCTCTTGCATTCTCAAATTTTGCATAAAGAATCTTCTCTGGAGCTTCTAGATTGGTTCAGAAGCTTTCATAACATGGTTTATAAAACACGTTTGGTTAACCTGGGAAAATCTTGACTTCAGTTTGAGACGTATACAAGGTAATACAGCCTTTGAAACCTCTTACCTCCGCAGAGAAAGTTGCTTCATTTTCTACATTTCTACAACTTGCTTTTATCACTGCAGTTATATTTACGACATTGTGTTTTAATACAAAAGCACACAAATCTGTCTTTCTAGAGCAAGGACTGTCTTCTTTTTCTTTCTTCTTTCTTCCTTCTCCTTCTCCTTCTCCTCCTTCTTCTCCTTATGAGCATCAGGCATATATTATCAAAATGTTGAATGTTGGTTGAAGATGGGATTAGTTTCTGGAGGAACTTATGATCCAGGGGAAAAAACAAGCACAAAAATCAACAGACAGAATATAACACAGGATAAGAGCTAATTTTTATTAAGTCCTTACTTTATGCCAGGTACTGTAATAGAATCTTTTGGAAGTTAGCATAATGAAATTCCATGCCAATCTTTGAAGTAGATATTATCATTATTCACATTTTATATATACCCCTGTACTTCTCACATGATATTAGCATTTCTTTTTACTGTCTGAGTCACTCTAGACTGTAAGCTCCTTGAAGACATGGACTGTGTCTGGCACCATTTCAACTCTAGCATCCGATATGACACCTACCACCTAAAAGATAATTAAAACAGTGGTTGCTGTATTTGCAAATACATTCATACATTAATCAAAGGATTCATTTTTCCCTTGACAGCACACACTATGTAATGCTCATGTTGTTCCAGATTCTGTTCTACATGCTTTATAGGTATTAGCTCATCAAACCCTCATCACACTCTTGAGATCCAGCTTCTCTTATTATAAACTCTGTAATGTTTGCAGATGAGAAAACTGAGGCACACACAGGGAAAAAACTTTTGGCTAAGACCATATAGCTAATTATCTATTTTGGATACTACTCTTAAAGATGAACTGAGATAAAATCTAGAGTATGAAATTAGCCATATGTAATCTACAAAAATGGCAATTTACAAAGATTATAAACAGTCTTAGGTGGATTGGTGATCATTTTTCATCTTTCTTTCCTGGGGAAGCTCTTAGCCCATTTTGATCTTCTTTCTTCATTTTGGTTTATCTTCACCTTGTTTAGTTGGCTTAGCTCTCATTTATGGATCCAGAGTTAATAAGCTTGCTGCATGTTGCTTTCTCTCTGCATACTGTACATGCTTTATTCCTGTAATTGCTACTTAAAGAGTAGATTTTAGTTACAACTATTCATATTTTAGTACCTGCTTTTCAATTGTCTTTCCAATTTCTATCACTAATACTATTGCACAAATATGGGTAGGCTAGAAATTGCAATAAATGACCTGCTTTCAAGTGTAAATATGGCTTTTGTGATTATTGGGCTACTGGGCTTTGCATATCTATCTTTCTAAGCAGATGAAAAAATTTCCATTTGAATATTAAACATTTTACTGAACTTCCTTTTTCAGCATGGTTGTTTCCTAATCTTTTCCACAAGTGACTCACTTTAAAAATTACAAAACTAGTTTTCCTTTTGTATTCATTCCAGTTGTTTGTAAAGTGGGATTTTTTCCTGCTTATTGTTACAAATCTATTAGCATTGCACATATATCAATATTCTTTCATATATAAATTATAATATTTATGTTTTTGTGGTTTGCTAGTCATCTTTTCATTACTATGACCAAAATTACTGACAAGAACAACTTAGAGCAGGGAAAGTTTATTTTGAGGCTCATGAGTTCAGAGGTTCAGTCCATGATCAGCCAGCTCCATTGCTCTGAGCCTGAGATAAGGTGGAACATTATAGCAGAAAGGTGTGGCAGAGGAAATCTGCTCAGCTCATGTGGCCAGGAAGCAGAGAGTTAGAGAGAGACAAGGGTCAGGGACAGATATAATCTCCATGGTCATGACTCTAGTGATCTATTTCCTCCCACCATGCCCCAAGTGCTTATGGAATACACCTAGAAGTCCATTCAGATTACTGATCCATCAAATAGATTAATCCACTGATGGGATTACAGCCCTCATTATCTAATCATTTCATCTGTAAACATTGCTGTATTGTTTAATATATAAACTTGTGTGGGAAAATTCCAGATCCAAGCAATAACAGTGGTCATATATTTTCTATGCATATGTACCCACTTATTAAATAGCAATGACCAATTTTGTTTACTAACAAAAGTGATTAGAGAGTGATTTCTTAGTGAGTTGGAATTGAACAGCAATCAATTTTCCCATGTCCATAAAAATATAATATGTTCATGTAATAGTTATTAAAATTATGCTACTATAGAATAATATAATATTCTAAGGAATATTTTAAAACCCTTAACCTTAAAGTATAAAAGACTCTGGACAGGTAAGAAAATTCATCACTTTTTAAATCTTGGAATTCATTTTGAATCTGCCAAATGTACTACTATAGTTTCTTAATAGTTCTTATGCTTGTTTTTTATTTATTTGATTAGTTGCCACAAATTTATCATTTAAAACAACATTCATGTATTTATTCACACTTTTCTATGCCAAAAGTTCACCAAGATATGTCTAGGTTCTTTGCTCAGGTCTGAAATCAAGGTATCATCAAGCCTGAGCTCTTATCAGGAGGATATGGAGGAGAATCTGCTCACAGTTGATTCAGGTAGTTGGCAGAATCCAGTTTCTTATGTAATGCTAAGATCTCTGCATTTTTGCTCCTGGAGAATTCCTCACAACCCCTGTGATGCCCTTTCCATACTTCCCATCTTCCAGCCAGTAAGGTCACAGTATATTCTATTTCTGTTTCATTCCTTTCTAATTCTACTACCAGCTAGAGAAAACTCTGCTTTGAAAGAGCTTGTGTGATTAGATCAGGACCATCTGGATAATTTTCTTGTCTTAAGTCAATTGTTCTGTATGACATCATTAAATCATGTGAGTAAAGTCCATCTTGTTTACTGTCTTGAGGATTACGTAGGACTTGCACATGGTGGTGGTGGTGGTGGTGGTGGTGGTAGTGGTGGTGGGTGGGTGGGGTTTAGCAAACTCCTAGAATGCTGCTTACCCTAGTCCCCAGTGAGAGGTCACTTCTCATACTAATTTTCTTCCCCACACATGTGTGCCTTTATTTCAAGTTAAAGGCACAAATGGTGAAAAATTGTTATTTTTAGAGGGATAGAAGAGTGTTTGCCAAAAGTCTCTACCACTGCCAAAAGTTGAAAGGTCAGTTAAGCAATTATTAAATAACTGATATATATATATACTCAGCGGTATTTGTTTGTTCTTGCCATTGTAATGAATTATGACAAATTTCGAGACCTAAAATAACATACTTATTTTCTTGTTGTTTGGGTGCTTTTCTTGCTAAAATTAGATTTCAGGATTGAGATCAAAGTGTCAGCAAGTCCAGTTCCTTCTAGAGGCTCTGAGGTAAAATCTGTTCTTTGTCTCTTCATCTTACAAATGTATCCACAATCCTTGTTTCCTGACTACATCATTCCATTTTCTGCTCCTGTGGTCACATTGCTTCCCCTTCGCTGCAGTCAAATCTACCTACCTTTAAAGGCACTTTAAGTTATCATTACGGCTTACCCAGAGAGTCCAGGATATTCCCTCCATCTTAAAATCCATAATTTAATTACATGCAAAGCCATTTTTTTCCATCTAAGGTAATATTCATGGATTCCAGAGGGTAATCCCTCCATCTTAGGGCCATTATTCAACCTATCCCACCAGGTAGTATTCTGTGTTACTGTTAGAGATGTAGAAACATAAGGGATAAGTTCTCCATAATTTATAACCTGGGAGCTATTAGGAATTCCTTTTATCAAATAAAAGATAATTTAGTTATGCAGGACCAGGTCAGTAATAAGGAAAATTAAATGTTTAAAGAATAAAGAAATTATTCAGAAAAGAATGGAAAATATATGAACAAAGGAAAGTTAGAAGAAGGTACATCAAGAACAAGACAGTTTATAGAACTGGATTTATGAGATAGAATGGGCATGGAGGCTGGAGGCATGTATGAAGTCTAGTGTACTCTACACGGGCAGGTATATTGGTAAGCAATATATGAGTGTCTATATGAACAATAGCAGATAATTGATTAAAATAGGAATGGATATATAAATAGAGCATTAAATAGATTACATAGAGATTTAAAATGAGCCCAACAAATTTAATTTGAAGGAAATTTTGTAGATTCTTGAGTATGAAAGGGATATTGATATACTAATATTTTAATTGGATAAACTTAATTCATCCAGACTTTCAGAAGTCCTTTTCTTTTTGAAAGCCAAACTTCTTCGCAATAGAAGATTTAATCATACATACCCACTTTCTTCAAGGGCACCTTTTATACTTATATTTGAATAAAAGCAGCAGCCTCCTCAGCAGGTGCCATACTTTCCTGCTGTCTTATGGTATCTCTATGGATTTTAGGATCCTCTTAGTTTCCTGGAATTTCCTGTCTATGAAGGTTTCCACAAGTCACCTCTAACTCAAGGCAGTCTGTCATTTATAATAATTTTTACTGACTACAAGGGGATAAATGATAGAATTATAAAACCAGCAAGAAATAACTTTAAAATCAATGTAAGACATACCATTTCATAGAAATCCATGGATTATTGCTTGCCTCAAGAAGTTTCATACTGGAGATACCCCTCCATAGGACTTGTCTTGGGGCCATCACTTTCTCACAGTATTTCCCCCATCTGTCCCTCTGTTTTAGACCCCTCAGCTCCTTTTGTCCATAGTGTCTTACTGAAATGCACAAAGTTCACCCTTTCTGTTAAGCTGAGCAAACAAGCAAGTGTTCCCTTGTTTCACCATTGCTATTTATGGTACATAGAATTCTTTATTTTTTCAAACAAAATATCCATTAACTCAAAAATTTAATTACATCATTCTCCTAAGGAGCATTATCACAATGATTAGTTTGTTTTTGCTTTGCTTAGCAGTCTTCCCTGTAATATAAGGAAAGTAAGATTTTCTGCAAACTGAAGTGAAAGGGAAATTGTGCATAGTATAAAGAACATCTATTTACAGTTTGGACTATTGGTTAAACTACACTTCCTTCATACTGTAATTGGAAGAAATTCAGCCTTCTTGGGATAATAGGCTTAAATCCCCATAGGGATTTAATGGGATGTTCCAGATTCTGACACATGACTTTCAGCAATGGGTAGCTCTTTTTATTTTAGGACTAGGGAGCTCTGCTAGTTAGTGTTTGTGATCATTCACGCAGGAGATGAATGGACCCCTGACAAAGAGAGAAAAAACATTATAGAAGTTGATAAAACTGGGAATGTGGTTTTGGGGAAGAAATGGGAGAAATTTGTAATAGAAATGATAGAAAGGAAATGAAAAAGTATTGCATCAAGAAAGAATGGTAGCAAAACAAATCAGTGCATATTTTAAATAGACTCTATACTTTAAATTAAGGAAAGGGAGAGATCAGTGAGGCTATTGTATAAGGTTGTGAAGTTATTATTTTCATATTGAAGGAAGAGGAAGTGTGGAGTAGAGTAATAAGGCAAATTTGATGTAAATATGCATTTGGCATGGGAGTTATCATTGGCAAGGTGTGTGGAGAGAAAAAATAAGGATTTAAATCCAGCTGGAGTGATGGACTCATTATGAGTCACTGATGGTAGGCTTTGAGACAAATTGGGTAATCATTCACCATGAGGTGCTCAGCAACAGAACTTTTGTTGACTTTTGAACTAGAGTGAGTGAGTATGCACTCAGTCTCCAGAACTAATTCTAGTCCCTTTTCATGTCAGATTTGTCATCTCTTCCCCATTTTTTTGTCCAGAAAATTATCATCAACTTCTATGTGCATGACATACTCTCTTCACACTCGCCTCTATCCTTTATCAAGAAATCTCTCCCTTCTTCAGTCCTTGATTGTGTACTACTCTAATTAAGCTTCAGAAACTCTATTACCATGTTGTCATTTGTTGTGGTGAGTTGCATTGGAATTCAGATCTGGATTGTGAGTTCCAGTGTTCACTGGTTTTTGTTGAGTGAAATAATGTCCCTTATCTATAAATGTTAATCTATTACAATATTTGGGGTCTTTGAATAAAGCTCAGTTAAGTTTAGCAGTTGATTTGAAAATATGGTTTACTAGCTGCTGAATTAAGAACACTTTATTACATTATTACCAAACAATTGTTGCCTTGTAATAATATTTGTTCCCCAAAGAACGGGAGTTGAAACTTGACTCACCTTGGAAATGTTCACTAATGATCTCTTGAATCATCTACTCCCCCGTAATCTTTATTCCTCTACATTAAAAAGTGTACAGCACATTTCCAATTTTTCACTAATGATGCGTAAGTGTAATGAGTTGTATGATCTTCCAGACTATTATATGAATGGCCTTCAGTCATATTTCACTGCATAGTCCAAACTCATACATTATAATTGTATGGAGATCTATTTTTTGAAAAAAACATTTTGCAATCTCTTGTCTGAATAACAGACTTAAATTCCATTTCCTGCTATTGCAACTTGGCTAGTAAATTTTTATTAACATGTAAGCACAACTACTTGTAGCTGTATATCACACAAGTATTAGGGGAAAATAAAATTATATTTAATTAGCATGTACTAATTTTTCTGAAACAAATACTGTTAATTAAAATACTACCTGAACACAAGTAGGCATTTTTGTCCTTTTGATTCATCTCATACTATGTAGTTTTCTAATTTGTACTGCATTCATGTCTTTTGTAGAACTGAATTGTCTAATTTGCTTATTGGCTCATTAGTTGTATTCCTTACTAGAATGTACCTCCACGTACAAAGTGTGCTTCTGCATGGGTTTTTACTGTTGTATCTTCAATGTTTTAATTATTGTATCTTTGTAGTAAGTTTTCAAATCAGGAAGTTTGAGTCCAAATCAAAGAGTTTAAATAGTAATTTTGCATCTTCTATTCTAGAATGCTGGATTTTACAGCTATATTTAATTATAACATCTAATAGTTCTCCTTAAACAATTATGAGATTAATTCATGAATGACTAAAATATGAATATAGTGAATTGAATTTTTATCGACTTAAGAGCCCATATTTAAATTATCTTCTAAGTCAAATGGAGACTTCACTTGCCATTTAATTTAAAATATTTCTTACACTTATGCAAGACAGCATCTATATCTTGTATTTAGAATAAGACACCAACCTTATTTTAAGGATTTACTCTAGAAAGAAAGCTAACATAAAATCAGAGCTAGTTATTAACAAAATGAATTGCAAGCTATTATGAAAAGAGAGAATACTTGTTAAAATCAGGAAGCCATTGATTTCCTTTGGGAGAAAGGTATCCTGACAGAAGTAACTAAGTGAATTTAAAGATGCCTTAGGGTGTGCAAGTGATCTACAAAAAACATGGGGAAAAGGAAATATCAGAAGCTACTGCATGTGTTGGTGCACTGGGTTCAGTTAGAGCCATGTGGTAGATAAGGTTAGTAGAAAGGTTTAGGTATCATTATAATAACTCTATAATAGAAGGCTGAGAAATTTTGTTTAATTTGTTAGGAAACAGAAAATCATTGAATGTTTCTAATTGAAGGAGTGAAATGACAAATTCTGTTTTAGAATGATTAGGATAGATGGATTGACAGTTTTGACAGAATTAAAATGTAACTTGAATTAGAAGAGTAGGTTGGTAGTGACTGAAATTGTTCAGGTGAAGTATGATGTATTAATAAAGTAGAATAATAGCTTTGTGATTTGAAAGAAAGACAGAGTTAGGAGAAAAAAAGTAATCTCTAAAACTTAGATAAGGATAAGATCTGTTTCTCTTTTTGAGGTAAGAAAACTTACTTTGTATTATGGTTTGGATCTGGAATGTTTCCCAAAAGCTAGTGTGTTAGGCAATACGGCAATGTTTCAGAGGTGAAATGATTGGGTCTTGAGGGCTCTGACTTCATCAGTACATTACTCTTTTGATGGATTAATAATTTGAATGGTTTGCTGGAAGGTGGTGAAAAGTATAGGCAATTGGGGCATGGCTGAAGGAAGTAGTTCACTGAGGGGTGTGGCCTTTGGAATTATATCTCTCCTTTGCCCCTTCGTTTCTTTTTCTCTGCTTCCTGGCTGGAATGAGTTGAACAAATTTCCTCTGCCATGCCTTCTGCCATAGTGTTCTGCCTCACCTCAGGTACAGAGTAATGGAACTTACCAACCATGTACTGAGATCTCTGAAATTATGAGTCCCAAATAAATTTTTCCTCCTCTAAGTTGTTCTTGTCAGGTATTTTGGTCATAGCAATGAAAAGTCCTTTAACAAACCCTTATACTCAGCAAGTTTTTAAATGCACAGCACAATATTGTTAACTACAGTGAGAATGTTAGCATATAGAATTTATTAATCTTTTGTAGCAGAAACTTTATTATTGTTGAACAACAACAATATGTGTTCTACTAGTTATACATGGTGAGCTCGGTAATAATTTTGATCAATGGAGTCACCAAATGTCTAAAGAGAAATTCTTTAGTTTGACACCTGCCTTACAAATAGAAATCACAGCAGGGACTTTAGGATACTAAAGGACATGGAAAGATGATGAGCATTTGCCTTATTTAATATTATCTTTCTGTAAAGCCCCAAAATAAAGGTATTGACATATAGAAATTCAATTTTGTGCCAACTATTACTGTTGTAAAACACCCAAATTAATTTTGGCAGAAGGTGGTGAAAAGTATAGGCAATTGGGGCATGGCTGAAGGAAGTAGAATTAATCAGTAAATTAATCCACCTATAAGTAAGAACTGGGTGGAAACTGAAGACAGGTAGAA